>CM021314.1:1681731-1716701 GCA_010645155.1 Tigriopus japonicus
AACTTGACCCAGAGGACAACTTAACCTAATGAACAACTCGACTCTGAAAACAACTAAACCCACTACAAAAGTCGAACTTGTGGAAATCTGAAAAAGCACAAAACTCAAACTAGTGGTTCAAAATATTCACTTTAATTCAAAAAATCAAATTTGAAGAAAAAACAAGCTGCCTTTGGCAGTAGGAAAAATCAGTAAAATGATATTCAATATCAAAAATGCCTTTTGAAAATACGTTAAATAAGTTATACATATTTTATAGATTTTCTGAAAAATGGGGATCTGCCATGCAATTTTGATTACTAGAAGTTCAATTGATTTGTTAGTTCTGTTTTGTGCCAATTTGAAGTTGTCCACTAAGTCGAATTTCTGCTGGGTCGAGTTGTGCATTAGGTTAAGTTGTCCGCTGGGTCGAGTTGTCCACTGGGTCGAGTTGTCCGCTGGGTCGAGTTGTCCGCTGGGTCGAGTTGTCCGCTGGGTTGAGTTGTCTGCTGGGTCGAGTTGTCCTGGGTCGGGTTGTCCGTTGGGTCGACTTGTCCGCTGGGTCGACTTGTCCGCTGGGTCGAGTTGTCCGTTGGGTTGAGTTGTCCTGGGTCGAGTTGTCCGCTGGGTCGAGTTGTCCTGTCACCTTAACCAAGGATGGCTCAAGCCAGGATTACTTTCAAAATACACACTGGGTCCGATTAGTACAATGAAAATTCAACGGAACAATACATTTGTTGCAAAAACCTCACATTTAAGTACAATGATCGGACCCAGTGTGTATTTTTGAAATTCGTCCTGACGTACAGTGGTTCCTGCCTTAACAAAGAAACAACTTGAGCAAATTTCACGGAACAATTATTGAATTATTTTAACAAACCTATTGTGAGTTGGCCAATCACTGCAATAGGGAAACAAGGGATTCTCCCTGTCCATTTATCCCTTTTCATATTTTCGTGCCACAATTTTCGTAATCCGGAATAAGGACAATCAATCAAGAAAGTAGTTCCATGTTTTGCAACGAGGCAAGATATCCATGAAAGTTCTAACAACAAAGCTGCGTTTGACAGCAAAATCCTACGAAATTCAGTTGAATGTCTTCCTCAATCTAGGAGATTATTCGAGATAACTAACAAATAACAACGGCAAAATCAGAATTTAAATGGTCATTTTGACTTCATAAGCGACAAGAAGGACGTGGACAATTCTTTGGATCCTATTGACGCCCCTAGATCACGGTCATAAAAGGTACGGTTGTTCAGGTTGTCGCAAAGGGTGCCTGGCAGCATTGAGCTTTTAAGAAGAAGAATACTTTCATCAACATTACAGAAACCGTTGCATAAACGGGATCTAATCTCAATCATTAAACATATGAGTCAACTTCATCGGACAACTAAAGTGAGCAGGATATGATTCCCGTGTCAAAAAATTTCACGAGGGGTAAGAAATGATATTTTCTTTTAGAAAACTTCACATGCTCCATTTTTTTGTGGTTTTGCGCTCTTGTCAAAATCAGTAAATCAAACTCTTTTCAATCATGTTACTTTGTTTTTGTGTTGTTAGCTAGTATGTTGGTCGAAAAATTGGTTGTTGATGATAATTGTAGGATGGAATATCGTGGCTTTAAATTGGAGGTGTCAAAACTTGTTTTCGCACATCCCGAAAGGCAGGTGAAGTGTTCAGCGCTAGATCCCTTCTACAAAATTCGTACGGAAAATTGCAGAATTCTTTTAACAAACCATTTTCAGTTAGCCAATCACAGCAATAGGGAAACAAGGCTCAACGAACCAGGTTCGATACGAACAAGCATTTGCTTGTTCTTTTCGCAGGCGGATAAATGTACAAATTCTGGAACGCTCGCCGGCATTGGAGGGCACGAAAATGGCAAAGGGAAAAGCGGATAGGGACAAGCAACAAAATAGAGAAACGGGAAAAAGCACAAAAATATCAGCTGATAAGAAGTCAATACTGATGGGATTTCCCAAGCTATCAAGCACTTCAATTTTTCAAGCTGGGCTTGTTTCCATTTCAGCTGCCTCAAGCTAAACCAAGCATTCAAGCCACAGGGCTCAGAGGACCTACGGTGAATAGCAGGGTTGCCAAGCTATTTGTTGTCCTTTTTGCCTGATCTGAAAATAGAAGCAGAAACTCCTATGCTGTTGCAGAATTTGTCATTTTTTTGCATATATTTTTCAAGATATTTGCCTTCTTAGGGGCTATATGAAGCATGCTTTGTTAAACTTGAGTGCAAACTATTTTACTCAATTTCCGGTGGCCAACAAATTGAATTTTAACTGGCAAGCCTGACACCGGGTAAAGGTGCTTGAAACTGCTTGCAAGCTTTCAAGCACAGCTGAAAACTGTTGCTTGGCCCAAACTCCTCTTCAAGCTGCAGCTTGTTTCCCATCAGTAGAAGTCAAGCTGATAAAGGGACCAATTCTCGACCGCTTCACCGCATGGAAGGGCACGAAAATAGCAAAAGAAAAGCGGATAGAGACAAGCGGCTTGAATGAGAAGCGGATAATGGCACGAAAATAGCTGCTGATGTCAACAAGTAACATTTTAAAGCCAGAAAATGGCAACATTTTAGCAACTTTCGTCGAATTGAATAAACTTTAGGGCTAAAAGCCTGCAACTTTAGACAAAATAATTAGTAACTTTATCCGAGCCCTATTTATAACAAATCCTCATAATTCATATCTTCTTCAAGAGTTCTAGGAAACACAATATCCACGAAAATTGAATTTAAGACGCATTTAGTCACTCACATAGAGGAAAGAACAATTTTAAGGGATGAGATAGGGGCATTTAGGGCAAGAAAAGAGAAAAACCCGCCCGAAAAACCCGCCCAGGCGGGGGTTTTCTGGTTTAATGTCAACCGGGCGGGATTGAAGCAACCCTGTAGTGAATTGCATTGGTATCTCAGAGTGGATATACGGAAATTTTTGTTGGATGAGCCACAACTGTTGAAGAGCCAAGGTTGCAGATGAAAACTTGATATTTCCGAAGATTATTACTTAAGTTGTGCCCAAACAAACAACAAGTGACCCTGACTTCAACCTAGGGATGGGTGACAGCGGCAATTTTGCCCTCAACTCCGACAACGACACCGCAAGGTTGACACCCACGCCGACACCGACACCTGTGTTGAAGTTGCCCATCAACGTCGTGTTGTCGACATTGACACCGATAGCGTGTTCCTTATAATTAAGTCAAACAAAATGTGCCCTTCTGGACTGTAATATGGAGCACCAGTTTTGAAGTTCATGTTAGTTCAGCATAAAATGGAGAGAGGGAAAATAAGCTTACATTTTACAATACCCTAGCTGGGTGTGTGATTTTCTTGCTTTGCAAGTCTGTTTTTGGAATTTGGTAAGCGTTTATTCTTATGATGAAACAAAAATTAATGATATTGGATTTTGTTTAGTCCTTGACATTTCCAATCAAAATTGGGATCAAGTTTCTGGGCGGGCAGTTTTTCAAAACCTCTTTAAGCCTTAAAATGTCGGCCCCTGAGACCTGGTGTTGATGCCGACACCGAAAGCCCAAAAGGTTGGTGTCAACACCTTGGCACCGACACCGGCTTCTCGTCCACCCCTACTTCAACCCTACAAACGAAACGAACTTTTTTGGGCACAACTGCTTGGGAAACGTCACAGCCAAAGGTCAGCTGGGGCCTGAAAATTGTCCAACAAAATGTTAGTCCTATCTGCCCCAGCGTCTCCTCTCTGTTAACTCTGTGATTTGAATCAATGTAAGTGACATTTTTAACTAAAATTACAATTATATTTCGCCTACATAAGAAGTTCTGGGATGAAACATTTCGCAGATTTTCTTTCCCTGTCTTTCCAATATTTGAACGTGAATTGATGCACCTAAAAATCACAAGGTTTTGATGCTTCTCACAGAATCACACACGTTGAAGTTTAATTGAATTTGAAGTTTGGATCAAATTTGAAAATGAAATTAGTGTAATAGGTAGGCCTGCGAATTTAATGCAAATAATATTTACGTTAAATGTCTTTCACAAATGCAACAAAAATCATACTTTCTTACATGAGGCAACGCGCTGGTAAATTGTTAGCATGGGAACTTAAATTTGACGTAAGACCAAACGAAACATTATATCGCTTTAACCATTGGAAAATGCGTGTTTTCGGTATTCTATGCGAGTGCAAAACCTAAAACTGAATTTTGAACATCGATTAGGTCAACTAAACTTGCTGAGATGACAAACAATAATGTTGTAAATTTTAGTGACATTTATTCCATACTCTTAGTTTGGAACACACAAACATGTATTGGATGATCGTTGGAACCATGCAAGCAATGAAAGACTTGAGTCAACTCCTGCGTGTTTGGATAAGTATCGTCATCGCAAATCTTCCCCTAAAGCCAGTCCACCTTTGTACTGAATTCTAAGGAGTTGACGGTTCTATGGATTGCAAAAGAGTTAAAAGCCTCTACCGGGGAACTTGGCATGGATGATGACAATTCTGCATGAGAACATGGTACGTAATTCTGGAACAGTTCACGGCCAAAAAAAAAAAATCAAATATATAGAGTCGATATCACACTCAAAGTACTATAGACAATGTTAATAGCATCTTTAAAAGCGAGGGGAATGTGGGTCACTCATTTTGGATCACATTTAGTCCTTCCTTGAGGTGGGAAACCCGTAGCCCGGTAGTCCTAAGAGGCTGGCATAACTTGCATAGGGATTTGAGGCGGGAGAGGACGTTCCACCTAAACTGCCTCGAGCTAGCATGGCTTGAAGGGCCGAGGCCTGAAGTTGGTCCAATCCAGAAGCGTGAGTGGTAGGTGGCATTCCGTGTCCTCCCTGAGACATTCCACGAAGAGCGGCATTGAGCCCTCCACCACCGCCGCCCCCCAAGCCATAGCCAGGAATCCCACCGGGAATTCCCCCGGGCATTCCTGCCGCTGCCCCGTACATTTGTTGGCTGTACAAGGCAGCATAATAAGCTGAAGTGGCCGGATCCATAAGATGGGCTGGGTAGCCAGCAACGGCTGCCGCAGCAGCTGCAGCTGCGCCTGAAGCCGCCGACGGAGAATGTGACTTCCCTAGAGATGAGTGGCTTTGGCTTAGTAATGCCAAATAAGGGTTCGAACCTGCCATGGAGGTGTGTGGCGAATATGAGTTGGCAATGGACGTTTGGAGTGCCAGAGACATTGGGGTCGACGTGGCAAGAGAGGAGGGTGGAAAAAGGGAGGCAAGTCCCGGTGGTAGCCCTAGATGACCCATGTCTGCCTTCTTATAATCATCCCTTACAACAGGACTTACGGGAATGGCCGGTTTGGGATCCTTTGGCATTCCTGAAGGGCTCGAATGACTAACGGGTGTGTGCCAAGGACTGGCTCTGGCCGAAGGTGACTTCTCTACTGGTGAAGACGAGTAGAGTGAGGAGGCCGGGCTTGCTCGCAAAGTGTGCTGACCAGCAAACGGACTAGCTCTTGACGAAGAGCCAGAGTGGCCATCATTTTTGGCCGTCAAACTGGACATTGGAGCAATTTTGACTAGATCCGTGTGTGGTGGTATTGACGATGGTCGGTGAGAAGAACTACCCGACGATCCCGAGGCGGATTGATGCTGAGGTTTAGAATTTGTCGGCTTGCTAAGTAAGGCTTCGGCCGAGAATGGAGAAGCCTTCATTTCGGGTTTGACATTATTCTCCCTTTTGTATGAGAGATCCAAAGTTGGGGCAATACCCATGGGAGCAGGCGAAGCCCCTTCCATTTTCATCCCATAAAAAGGACTCTCGATTTTAGCACGTTTAGGCAAACTAGACCCTGACGAGAGGTCCAGCACATCATCTTCGGGCCCAGAAACCATGGCCCTCCCACTCGAGGCCTTGGCTTTTTCAGCCTCCTTTAATCGGGTAATCTCGGTCAAAGGATTGGTATAAAAAGTAGAGGTCTGCATAAATGCACAAGGTGTCTGCATGAGGCTCGGAGGACGCTTGTTGTCTGGGGGTGGTTTACATACTTTGCTCCTGTCCCGCTCCCTGGTTTCCTTCTTGGAGCTTGTCCCTAAAGCACTTCCAGCAGAACTATTTGACTGGCTATTGGAAACTTCTTTTCCATTGGTTTTCGACGATGTCGGTGAGTTGGTGGCTTTGAGGGAGGTCTGTTGCTGAGCTGCAGTTGCCTTGAGCTGTCTCTCGTACAACTGTAACAAATGATAGCCTTCGGGCCCCAACTTGGACGGATCCGGGAACGGAAATCCTGCTGGAAATCCCGCTGCTAAGGCATTCACAGCGCTTGTCCCACTGGTTGTCGAACTTGATGGAGTCACTTTGCCAGACGGAATGGGAGAAGAACCACCTTTAGGGGATGAGGTGCCAGGGGTTCCTGGCAAACCTTGAATTCCAGACCAAGGGGGCAGTAATCCGGGAGGTAACAGGGAGAAGAAATTGTTAGCCGCTGCCGCAGCAGCAGCAGCTGCTGCTGCCGACGTTGGCGTACTTGCCCCACCTGAACTAGCGGTAGACGGCAGACTCGATCCTGTTTTCTTCGAGGCTGGAATGGCTTGGGTAGCGGAAATAGACTTGGAATCGTCCATTCGTGGCCTCTTTGGCGAAGCTCTATCACCTTCACTATTTCGGTTTCCGTTGCCTTCCTTGGTATTCTGATACCGGCTGGCAATCTTAGCCAAGTTTTGGAGTGCAGAGCCACCTTCAGGCATGCCCCCGCCCAAATTGTTGGGTATAATGATCAAATCATCGATCTGGAGGCGTTTTCCATCAGAATCCACATTGCTTTTATTTTCCACCAAGGATTGAATGCTCTGGAAAGGTCATGGAAGGATTGGATTAACGATTACATACAAGAGTCTCTTAAGATGAGGCACACTTACGGCTGACATAAGTGGATATCCATCACGGTTCTTCATGTTTGTCACCTCGCTCGCTTGAGTGGGCGTCGGAGACCTAATGGGTTGTTTAACACCAGAGTCACCGGTATTTGGCATCGAGAGATCCTCGCCCTCTTCTGACCTGTTACGGATGTCCTCAAGTTCCTCTTCCGTCTTGAATTTATCCTTTTCTTCAGGGGAAGTTGTCCTGGAACTTTTATCCATCTCTTGTGACGCAATTGGAGACTTGCTCTCCTGGAACAGAATTAGTAATTTATGGAACAACATGCAATGAGACATCAATGAAAATTATGCTCAAACCTTATCACTAGCGTCGTTGGATGAAATGGAATCTTGGTTGGTTTTCTTTCCCCCTTTGGCTTTAGCTCTCATATGCTTCTCAAGAGGGAGCAGAAATCTAACAACAATGTGAACAAAATGAGATTGGTTTTCTTCTTTATTTTGATATCCTTCTCCGTAACTTACTTCTCATAATGTCTTCGTGTGCACGTGGCCGCGCTCGTATTTTGAGGATTTCCACCCAACTCGTCATAAATGGCCTTCCAAGATTTCTTGTTCACACAACCTTCGTAACCTCCCAATTTTTCTACTTTTAGGAAGAACAAATGCAAATCGACTGAAATAGAGAGACAAATCATTTCAATTTAATTCAAGTGATTCACTTTAAGAAACGATTTAGGTTTCAAGTGTATCTTGGGGGTAATTTTAGACTCGAAATAGCCTAGAATGGAAAACAACTCGCTTAGGGCTTACGATGACATTTCGCATGACCTCTTATAGCATTAAGCATTGAAGCTCCAGCATCTAAAACAACTCACTTTGTTTGAACCCAAGCATAGGCGGACGTTCTATTGGCGTGTTTCGTCGGTCCATGAAAGAAATCAATTTCTGAAGGAAATCTAATTCATCCTTGGTGTTCTTCTGACTTAAAATGGATATTAGATCCTTCTTCACGCCATTCTTCACGTTGGAATTCTGAAAAGAAAGCGGAGATCCAGTTCAAGCTTTTGTCCGAATGAGTCACTCTCTCATATCCGGCTAATTGAGACCCTTACCTTCGACGATACCGAAACGGAGGTTGACACAGAAGACTCCGAGCTTGCTGACTCGGATTCTGGAGAGCCTGCACGCTTGATCTTCTTCTTCTTCCTTGGCCTGCCCTTCAATTTCGGAGCTGAAAATATTGAAAGGACAATGACAACTTGGTTCAATGATCATGCTCTGTACAGAAGCAAAACTTACCCAAGTGGTTGCATAAGTACGGATGCTCTTCCAATTCGGCGTAGTCAAATACATCACGGCAAAAGAGCACAAATGTGCGTCGAGTGGGAACGGTGAAGCCTCCAAGGGCCGCAATGAGCGAATTTTGCATACACTCTTTCTCCCTACCCGCAATCCGCTTCAAAATTGATCGATAACGGCTGTACTGTGGGATGCTTAGAATGTTGACCCCCAAGTCATCGATATCAGGTACGTCTCCTGAAAGGTGAGATCTCGGGTTAGGGTCACGGTTCTTGAGAGGACCTTTCTGTCCGAATTTGTTTGTTTCACCTATGGCAATCTTTTCTTGTCTGACATCGTGCAGGAATTCGGAATGCCCAGGTGAGAATTTGGAATTCAAACCCACGTCATATTGGACCGGAGCCCCTTCTGGGGCCTTGCAGTCCTCGGAACAGATTCCTCGCAAACCTCGGTCCCAAGACACTTCTTTGGGATCTGCAATCCAATCCAGCAGATCGTTCACCCGTAGAACAGCCTTTTCTGACACAGCAACAACTTCGTCCTGGAATTTAGAAGAAGACAGAAAACAGTCAATACGTTGCGGGGATGCGAGATCGGTCTTCTTTCGAGGCCTACTTCTACTGTATACACATTACATGTGTGCATTACCAATGTAACCTGCTCAGAACGCTTCAAGCAAGGTCAGTGTGTCCTAGAAATTCGCAAATGAGTTTCGAGAAGAAGAAATTCTGCATTTTTGTAATGCCACGCTCGGCGAAGATCACGCCAAGATAAACGGCCTCCATCAAATTTGATATTCCCAGAAACTTAAAAAGCACATCGAGAATTTGCTCTTTCAAATAGGAAAAAAGCACCTCGTAACGATTCACATGTGTTCATGAGGGGGAGAAAAACCGCGACAACTTATCCAACTATTTAGGAGAACAAGTGACACACTTGAATTCATTTAAACCTTGCCTTTGAAAGAAAAGAATACTTTTCATTCAAAACAGCTATACGAGGCTTATCAAACTCCAGTTACTGTCATTGAGCACATGAGCAATTGATTTATACACACATGTAAGTCATCAAATTTATTTTAAGAATAGACCTCTAAGAAAGCAAACGTATTGCTTATGTTACACATTTAGATAATTTGACTTTTCAGCTTGCGTAATCCCTCAGGATTATTTTTTGTTAACACAATTATTTCTCTTGAAATTCAACATACGCAATGCTAAAATGAGATTCTTTTTCCTAATCTAATTAGTTTCAATGATAAACTAATATTGTCACATTTAGCCGAACAGATCTAACTTATTCAGCAGAAGTGTTCAAGGCCGATTTGTACTTTGGTCTCTACGTAGTCCTCAAAAAAAGACGATTGATCTTTAAACTTGAAGGAAGGCTAAGAAGCAAGTGAGGTGTTTTTTTCCGCTCCAGATCTTGCTCGTCTTCTTCTTTGTTCCGAGTTGGCGTTTGATGACA
Organism: Tigriopus japonicus; assembly: GCA_010645155.1. NCBI lineage: Eukaryota > Metazoa > Arthropoda > Copepoda > Harpacticoida > Harpacticidae > Tigriopus > Tigriopus japonicus. The sequence goes on from CM021314.1 coordinate 1,691,312, forward strand.
GTTCCCAAATTCCCTGGCCATCACCAATTTGGGTAAAGAAACGATCAATCGAGACCTCGACGAGAAAAATGGTGCGCCCGCCGCGATTTACAATTTCATGTTCCACTTTGATCGCATGAACACAAGTCTTTAACATTCAGCTGCTACCTTCATTTAAAGTTATTTAGGGCAACCCTATGTATGTGGGCGCGATGTGATTTTTGGTTTCAATCATCGTGACGATTTGCGTCGACGGACAAACAAATTTACAATGAAAGGAAGTTCTTATCGCAAAGACAGTCTTGTTTGTTTGGCAAACGAAATCTCAAAGCCACATGCAACTCGAAATAGAGTTCAAAACTTGATCGAACACTTGTGAACACTATCACATTTCTTTCTCCATATCCCCCTGCCTGCCAAACTTGTTTTCCACGTCAGTTTTGGTTGTTCTTGAGGCTTAGAATTTAGCACAACTTTACCCTATAGAGAATACTCAAGTGCTTGAGAATCAAATTGGAAGTTTCAAGGTTAATGGGACTTTGACAAAGTTGTGTACTCTAGGTCGTCTGTCCATGCACGCACTTTCAAGATGGTTCCGTAAGAAGAGATTCCGCGTCTTGTTTCGAAATCGTCAACTAAACTATCATCATGCCCTCTGCTCATTAGCTCAAGTTGGTTTTATTACATGATTCGATTCCCATTAATTCTGCCTCAGGGCTCTGAATTTAAGATCCAACCAACCAACCCTGGCCTGATTGTATGCGAGGGTGTCGTCGTCGTCGTTGTTGATGTTGTTTGTGGCGAAGACGATGAAGAAAGAAGAAGAATTGGAGACTATTGGAAGCCTGGGATGCTTGCAAAAGCCGCTCGGGGTCAATCCCAATCATGGCAGGGTTATGCTAATGACACGAAATACGACGCAAATTCGTCGCACTCGACTAACTCTATGGGTTGAATCTTGATCGCTCGACTCCTCACAACAATGGAAGGAGATCCAGAGATGACGAGGGGAGCCCACAGCAAACACTCCATGGGTTGATAGGTCCTTGATAAGGGTAAAAGTGAACGGGCCAGCTACACAACTCCAACTCCAGAGGAGGGAGACTTGGAGAGGAGGGGAATCTAGATCATCCGACCTCAAACCACGTTTTCTCATTCCCTGAAGCAGCAAAACAAGTGCTTGCTTCTTGCTCAAATTTACAACAATGGATCACGGTTAGGGATGGATTGCATCGCCACTTGCCTGATGAGCTTTCATTATGTGACCATTAACAGTTGGCAGGACAGGGTCTCAATTCTTCAAGAGCTTTAATCGGAAGTAGGTCAATTACGCTCTAAGAAATCGATCCTATTCACAAAAGCGCCATTACTACTACTGGTGTACAAGCTCTTGTGTGGCTGATGGCCAATCATCAGCCGTTTCATAATGAAGGAATTCAGTTGGAAAATTAGAAGAGTCTGGTTGGAAATTGAATATCCGCTTCAATGACGTTCTTTGGTGACCACGAGAGGCTCCGTAGTTTGAAATCAAAATAAACGGTGCAACTCGATCTCCTTTGTCCCCAATCTAGTTATGAGTTGCTGTTGTTGTTATTATTAGCTTGAATGTAAAACATGCATGACCGGGTGAAACGACAGAATCAAAAAGGGACTTATTTCCATTTGCAATTCCGTGTGTGATTAAGCGTTGTTAGTTCGATCCATTGGGTTGGTCCTCCGAGCACCCACTCTTCCAAGTACTAGTACATAGAATAAATACTACTGGTACTCGTATAACTACGTACATGTTGTGTCCGCTCTACTTGAATGCCCCATTGGTGGGTGCTCTTTCACTCTTCAGCTTTGTGCATTTCCAGAGTTTGGTGGCCATTATGTACCCAGTCCATCCAAACAATAGAGCCACGTCAAATGGCAAAAGCCAATGGAAATTGGTTTTCTTTTTTTCCTGTCTCTCGCTCTCTCAGTGGCGGAGGAGGTTCAACCAGCCATTACAACCCAAAGAGGTTTTTTTCCCTCGTCTTCTTGCGCGTTATGCATCAAACTCATGAAATCATGACTCAGGTTTTGACAACTGCCAAACCTGACTCTAAAACCATATTGAGTTTTGGTATTCAGATCCAAAATGAAGAAGAGAGGAGGAAAAAGTGTGCACCGCTCCCATCAGTTTAGCAATCGCCTTTGTCGAACCAACGACTGACTGGTCGGTGGCGTACTACATATTATTCGAACCACTACAGTCCTCTTCGTCTCTGATCATCGTCATCATCATCAACATCGCTTGGCCATCTTGGAGGGAGGCGGACAAAAAAAAATCTTGCCTTCTCTCGGCTTCTTTCCTCTCTACATACTACTGTTGTTCGGCCATGTTCGTTCATGGTTCTCTTCTATACCATCTATCCTCCCTAACCCTCCCTCACTCACTCACTCTCTCTCTTGCTCTCTGTATGTGTGAGAGTTGGTTCGCTTGGATTGTTACTTGGTTGGTTGATGGTAGCTTGGTGCTCGAAAATTCGTTTTCAAAATATCCCATTAGCTCAATGTGCGCGTAAAATCAGATGTGGCATAAAAGTAAAGAGAATAATAGGAAAAAAAGGAGAGGAAGGAAACCAACAGCGTCAGCATGTGCTAAAAAACTATCAATCGCCGTTGAGACAAAAATGATTAAAAGGTTAAAAGTTTCAAAAGCAGAGGCTGCGTTAAACATATTGGTTTGCAACATCAGTCACAATGATCAGGAGAGTTTTCATTGGATGGAGCTTTCCTTCAAAACAAGTAGGTGGTTGGTTGGCAAAAGGTACCAAAAGCTTGAGCCATACTCACAAAAGGCAACAACCTCAACTTTGATGTTTTCGGTTAGAGGTGTCGAGAGATAGTTCACTCACTTCCTCCCACAACAGCCAAGGTACAGGGGGACAGTAATTCTTTTTTTTTTCCTCGTGTCTCAATGGCTTTTGTCACGTTTTCTAGAACGCCCCTGATTATATTCCCTTGTTTACAAAAATGCTCTCCTCCTCAAATATATGCATAGCAATGTTCGCCTCAAAGCTCAGTCCGAATGAGATAAATCTACTCGTTGATGTCTTCCATAATTGCAATCTCGGCCAACACCTAACCTGGAAACTGCTCTCAATCCACTCGATCTGTCCCTCGTGTTGTAATCCCATCCAAAAGAGTGAACTGGAAGCAAGCAGATCCCATCCATACTGCCGGCATGGCAGGTTCTTATTTCACTGCTGTGAGTTGGCACAACAGGGAAACGCCGGCCTAAAGAGCAATCTCCCGGCCAGCTTAGCCTCTTTTGCTCTTCTCTGTACCTCATAGAGTCACTACACAAGGCAGAAAGAAGAAAAGAACACAGAGAAGGAAGGGGGGGGGGCAAAATTGAATATTATTAGAGCCCTTAACTCGCGTTAGGAGACGATTACAGATTTGAAACTTTGCACAATATTTTGTACGAGTGTCAAGAAAAATTGGAGCAAATCTTGGAGCTGAGGACCAATTCCGAAGGCTGGAAATCCGTGGTTTTTGGAGCGCGGGTTGAACTGGGGAATGGCGGGGCATGCCTGGCCCGGGCCAACAAACAGATATGGCAAGGGAAAGAAGAGTGATATTTCCTCGCCTTTTTTCACCAAAAGACTTCTCGGGGAATGGAACAAAATAACGCCGACGGATTCTAATGGCGGCGTCAACGTCTGAGTTTAGAGGTTTTGGATTTATTTGACACAAAGGCTGTTTAATTTTGTGCTGCTCTCATTTGGAGAAGCACTTAACACCCAGGATAGGAGAGACAGAGAGAGAAAAAGAAAGAGGGACTCGCTTAGTGAAGTGGGAATAACACGTAGCAGAAGAGTATGTCCATAAAACGTTCTGTGGATATAAATGTATTTAGTACTAGTATGTATGCTGTTTGAGCGTATGTAGTTCCTGCATGTATGGAGAAGCGAGTACGTACTTGTGTGTGTGTGTGTGTTGAGAGCGGAAGCCTGAATGCTTAGGGTGAAAGAGGGCAAATGCCACGCAATGAAAAACAGTTTGAAGAGAGTGCTGCGTAATCCGAGTCTCCTTTCACAAAGATAAATAAAGCCAAAATTGCGAATTTCAGGAAATACAGCTTATCTTGTTTGAAGAGCTGACTCCAATGCTTCACTCAATCTACGTAAACACATACATACAGACGATTCACACTTGTACTTGGGTTGAGAATAGAAGAGGAATAAGAGGAACAAGCTTGCTTGCTTTGCTTTTGCTTGCATGCATACAATATACAGGTGAATTCGTTCCACCAAAGAGGCTTCTTTTGATGACAAGCCTCAATTTAGTGAGTGAATAAATTTATCTTCATCTTGAACCATGTCCAAATTAGGAGCAGACTCTAACAGCCCCCCCAAAAGAAGCCCATGAACTTCTAGAATGTCATTTCCTGTCCCCATCGATGGATGACTGGCAGGAGTTGGAATAATGGGCCAGCAATCTCACCCCCCTTCTTTTTTTGCCGCGAAGTCACGGGATCGAACCCACTCCATCCAGGAGAGGAAGAAAACGAAGGGAATGAACCATTAAAATTCGTTCACGAATCTTTTCAAAACGTGGCCCCTCCAGCTCTTTTACAAGTTCGTCGTCTGTCTTCTTGTTGGCTTTCTGCGCTCTTGTCCACCACCATGTCTACTTCGACAACGTCGTCCTAGTATCTGGTTCAAAGCTCACACAGAAAGCAAAATATGCTGCTTCTTTCTTCGAGAGGGGTCCAAGCAAATGGTGGAAGATGGCAACTCCACGAATTCACCAAGGCTGCCTTCTCCACATACATACACACACTCACTCACTCACCGTTCATTGCCATACTCACACACACACATACATACATATCCACATTTAGAGATACGCCACATCAAAAGAGGGAGATCGAGAAAGAGGAGAACTAGTAGGTATGAATAGATAAACCAATCATATTAGCATGTTCCCCCATCCAAATATTAAGCCAGGAGGACAAGTCGTCATCCACTCGTCGTGAGGAAGGTCTTTTCATGATTCACATCTGATGTTTTGAACACATTGATAACAGAGCAACCATGCAATATGCCCGACAGATCACAATTTGCCAAAAAGCCACACGTTTATTGAAATGATAAATGACACCTGCTTAAGAGTGAGAGAATTGCCCTCTTTCTCGCCATTCTCGTTCTCCTCCTTCTTTCTCTCTCTCTCTCTCTCTCTTTGGTAGTTCTCTTTCAAAAACGCGGGACCCACAACCTTCCACCCCTATTTCACAGATAAATGGACTCGTCCAGTGGACACACATACGGCTTTACATACAAACCGCATTCAAATGGATAAAAAGAGACGTCATTAAAATTGCAATAACTTCTCGAGTGCCTCCTAACACGCGGCACGTTGTTGATAAACTAATGGCACGAAGGTTTGATCTCTTTCAATATCAATATCCCGTCTTCATTGTGATTAGCCGGTGGTTAATCAGGCATAAGGGAAACAATTTCCAGAATAAAACACCTCCAGTCAGGTACAAGGGCTTGGCTTGGGTCCAAATCGATCTCAAAACTCATTAAACGTGAAGCATATTAACAAATTGACCCCCCCTCATTCAACGCTAAAAGCAAAATTACTCGGCTCAGAGGGCGACCTTTCTGGCGCTTCATTTCTACCATTTTTGGTCTTGAACCATTTGGCAAAGGTTGGTTGGCTTCGTTGTGCATGCTTTCTATTCTTGGCCTTCTTCTTTCTCTGTCGTCTTCTTACTCGAACTCGCTCTGCGTTTTCGTCGCAGTTGGGTCCTCTTTGTGCCGCTTTGAAAGTTGTTCTCCGTGTCTTCTTCCCTCCAAATCCAATGTGGAACTTCCCTATATGTACTAGTTCTACTACTTCTGCCAGTAGAGCATTGCTTCTAGGTACGTTCTTTCCACGTTCCACGTAGGGAACGAAGCTCTCTTTCTCCGAGGAACTTAGTATCAAGTAGAGACGTCGCCTCCTTTGGTGGAGTCTCGTGGTCGTTGTGCCATCCATTTACAAAAAGTAAAACACGGACCAGAAACATGAAAGCTATTGATTGCCAGGAAATGGGGAACAGCTTGTGCATGTGGAACTGGGAACGACTTTGAACAAGTCAGAGAGAAAGAAAGGGACGCAATCACAGATATGCAATTACTTCAATTACCCCGTGGCAGTCAGGCCTACTTTCCACCAGGCCGGGATTTATTTTCCTCGCCTTTTTCCTTCCCACAATGTGAATTGGCAACAAATGATGAACGTTGATGTTTTGCCCTTTGTTTAAGTTGATTCTTTTCCTCCCTAATTTGGTGAGGAGGCTGGATTGGAGTCAGAAAAAACTGCTTTGGCTGCCGACTGATGCTGATGCTCTCTCTACTCGGTCAGATGACTGAGAATTCGTGCACAAAATAGAGCCTCTAAGAAGGGCGAAAGAACGCTTAATTCGTATCGCCAGAGGTTAACAACAGAACAAGAAAATGAAAAAAGGGCACCTTTAAAAGCGGAGGAAAGATTATGATCTTTTGGCCAACGAGTATTGAGTTTTAACTAGTTGCCGAATCATTGGATAACGTTTTGGACTTTTTATTTGGCCATTGTTTTGATTGTTGAGGTCTACAAGTAGCAAGAATAAAACGAGGGTAATCGAGTTAACGCTCTCTTTGGCGAACTTCTCTGTGATTGGTATGTGCTGAATACTATGGTGAAGCTTGCAGTGAGTCAGTCGAGCTCGACTCGAGTCCTTCCCAAAAAAGGGAGGGTTTAGTTTTATTGGAGATGGGGGGCTCTGGTTCAGTTGGTGTGAGGTACAGATTACACGTATGCGGCTGTTAAAAACCTTTTGGCGTGCATTTTGTGGCAGAATGACCGAAGAGGAGAGCGCTACTCAACCACTCATTTGATTATGGTTGACCCAGGAAAATAAACCTTCACGGCATACGCACACATACACACACGATTGAGAATGAGCGTGTTAATAGAATATGTCAAAAGCACATCACTTGATCATGCTGTCGGTCGCAAAAAAATAATATCACAACGATCTACAATCTATTGCCTAACCTTTTTATGTCGTCTTGAGTTCCAAGTAATGATTTTGAAGGGTATGATTCGATTGACCTTGACAATATATTTTTTTTGATTGGTTTGTTTCGTCTCCCAAAGTATTTCGTACTGCGCATGTAGTGTACTCGTGTGTTTCGTATTCAGACTCGAGTGCTTGGGTTTGGGCGAGAGGCAGGCCCAACCATTTTGCCATGCTAGAATAGATCTCGAATAATTTCCCGGCATGTGCATAAAAGTGTCTCTTCGATATCGGCAAACTGGTAACAAAAATGTATTTAATGAACCGAAAACGATTCCAATTCTACCGTCACATTCGAATGGGATCAAAAAATGTCAAAGGCGTAATTTCTAATGTCTTCCCGAACGTGATTAGGACGGTGAGGAATCCTTACATGTTTCCCATTGGGGGAAAAATCAAAACCATAGGATTGCATTTCCTTGGCTTCCCAAGTGTTCTGCTCGTAAGGATCATTTTGCAGGATATTACCTCACGAACTTTTCTGCTTACAAAATCACCGGAATAAAAAAAATCTTTTTTGAATCATTCAGCCCCCACAACGAGGAATAACAACGACATCGTTCCTTCAAGGCACTTCATTTACCAGGACAATGTTCTTGTAATCATTTGAATAAGAGGTTCGAAAAACGTTTGCCATGGTTTTGCTTCACCTTTTCTTGCCCCCAAGTTTACCATTGGCCTCCACATCTACGGACAAGTCGAAAACTTGCACTGAATGATCAAACATCATTCAGTAGCGCCCGAGGTATCCCCAGAGGTAATCATCTCACGACTTCACGTCAGGTTATTAAGATCATTCAGCCAGTCATTTTCAAATTGTCACTACTTTTGCGAGTGTTCAGTACTTTAAGCCCTGCTTCTTCTTGGCCTCTTCGTCTCTTGGTTAAACCAGACTGGCTGGTTCGGCCGAATTGGGTCTTGGCAGGCGTTTGGCAGGAACGTGGAACAGCGAGAAGTTTTCTCAAAGTTTTTTTTGGGTTAGACGAATGATGATAACTTTCCCCATTGTAAGAACAAGGGACGGAGCACCCTACCAAAACCGAGAAGACTTCTTTCGATCCAAGGATCCTGGGGACAACGAGAAGGCCAAAACTGACATTTTAAAGGGGAGAGACAGACCGAGAAGTTTGCATACAAAAAAATGCTTTCCATTAGATAATCTCCCCCCTCTCTGGTGGTCTGTTCTTTGTGAAATGACAAGAAAAATCAATAACAAAAAGTAGCTTCCCTCAATTTCAGGCCTGCGTTGAATCCTTCATCATTATCCGTTTTCCATAAAAATACACATGTGTGTGAACTCTCATAACAAGGTAAGTCAGGAATTCGAGTACAAAGACGACAAGAGAGGGAGAATGCATGAAGTAACACATACACTTGTCAAAGTGATGAGCAATTTATGGCCAACGTTTCCACTTTTGGCCAAGAATATAACTGGGATTTAACAACACGGCAGTTGAAAAATGATATCTTTTAATGGCGCTTGCGACATACGAAAATAAATACAAGAATATATCACCGTCCTCATTCATCGTGGTTGGCGACGGGAAATGGAAACACGAATGACTAATATTCGCAGCAAGAACAATAAGAGCATTAACGATATTAAAATTGACACCCAACTAATCCGTCTTACTCCCCGATATCAGGGCTACTTTGATGATGAGGCAGGTTAATCTGCTGTGCTTGCTCATCGTTATCGACCAAATCACGATTCCGGGCTGTCGTCCAACAAAATGTATTGTTCAAAATATTTCACCTCATTTCCTCTCCTCGTTTTCTGACAGTCGAGTGAGAGAAACTCGATCTGGTTCAAAATTCAGCGCGAGGTACAATCGAGAAGAGAAGTCAGTTCCATACTATGTCTGTGTGTGTGTTGTTGTATTACTCTCCTACACTGAATAGGCGACGTTAGTTCTTCGTTCTGTAGAACTTGATAGAGGTAGTAGCGCCGTTTGATGGTGCTCTATGCTGCCCTCTGCTGCTTCTCCTTTTCAATTTCTTTCCCATTTTCTGAGAGAGAGAAAGACTGAATTCTTGTAGAATAGAGGGCTGTTTTTCAAGAGAGGTGCCACTTTCAAATTGGCGCTTCATGTCCCTCCCTCCGGAACTTTCGTAAGGATTCTTCGTTCGCTATCAATCTTGTTCGGTTTACACAATTACCAGAAGGTGACGGTTCTCTATCTTGAGCCCTCTAATGTACACTAAAGGAGAGGGCAAAGAAGCAGGAGGAGGAGAAGAAGAAGAAGGATGAAGCGGCTTCGGGAGTAGAGACGACTAACTTTGCCATCGACAACACACTGCATTCAAACATCAAAAGCTGTCTCTTCTGTTCAAACATCATTTTTCTGAGGGGAGATGAGAGATCATTTTCAAAGCAACGAAAGTAATGCTCTCTTTTTCTCACATAGACATAAAATGTGAGCAAATTATCTCTTCACACCGCCATCTATGACACGGAAAATGATCCCAATGATGAGTACAAAAAAAAGGTTCAACCTCCGTGAATATTCTTCCAAAATGTTTGCTTCGTTCAATTCCTGTTGAAATGAGCCAGAGATTATTAGAAAAGCAGGCGAGTCAAAGAGATCGAGTAAGTTGCGCATAACAACATCACCGACTACTTGCTTCGCCCCCACTGCACGTTCTGTATTGTAGCTATTCGCCCAAATGCCCGAGACCCATAAATTAGAAAATGAAGACGAAGAATGAGACGAAACAGTGTTTGGATAGAAAGGTGAAAACTGTTTTTTTCTCTCGCAGAGCAATTGGGGAATACATCGCCTCTCACGAATCACATTGAGGGGAATGCGGAGAAATGAATACAAATCTAAACAAGTCCCATTTGCGCCCAGCCATTCAGCCAGCTCCTCAAAGTGAACTGCAGTTTCTTCAACTAGGACTACTCTCGGTTTGTTTCCACTGATTCATTTGACTCTTTTTTTTTCATTCCTCTCAAGTGAGATTCTAAATTTCTCAAGGCTAATGACTCGTATCCTTGCCGTAATGTCTGTCAGAGGAAAAACAAAGCACAAAAAATCACCTCGAGAGATCAACAACAGTCAAGAAGTCATCCATGATTTTGTTGTACTCGTCTCAACAACAAGAAGTGCGGTCCATGTAGTACAGTGGAGATAATAATAAGTTGTTCGTGGTGTCTTACCTCTCCATGCGAATCCAATCGCCCTTCTGGCGTGTATTCGGGTAGGAAGTACAGACGTAAACTGGAGAGCACTTGATTTGTATTTCTGTCTTCCCACAGTAATTGGAGTTCACCTATGCTCACAATATCTGAATCATTCCAGATTTTCACGAAAAAGAATTCACCCAGTGATAAAATCTTTTGTTTGCCATTCTTCTGATATTTTATGGCTTTGAAGAACGAATAAGAGGCATGATGGCCACAAGAAGGACCCACAAACTGAAAGAGGAAAAACATGAAAGAATGACAAAACAATCACACGCACCAATCAATAATGTCTTTCTTCACTTGTGCTTCTCATTTGGCCACATTTTATGCATGCAAGATGAATCGCGCAAAATACTCACAGAGAACTTCTTTGGATCCATGATGCGGCACTTGAGCTCAAGATTGCTCGGATCAAACGGATCAAATTCCTCAGGCGACTAATGAGATTAACATGGCTAAAATCTCGCTCCTTTTCTTTCTTCCTCTTGTTCACGAACTCCCTTGGGCTGAATGAAGAACTAGTGACCACCCGTCTTCACTTTACACGAACCCTTTGTTTATTTTCATGGGTGATTTTCGACTAGGTCACTTTTTTGAACCTCCGCGAGAGACACAAGGTAGAGGGAATAAATAGTAAGTAAGCACATGAGTGTGAGGCATCACCACGAAATGCAAAATTATTCACAATGAAATACTGCCGCCTGATGCATTGACACAAAAGCACGCACACACGCACCCAATAGAACGAGCATTGGAAGGAGCAGTTAGAGTAACAGCAGGCTAACCAGAAGTCGACATGTAGCGCACTCACAGCGTGACGTCATGCCAAACCCATAGCACGCTGCTTCAATCGCCTCCTGTGTACACACAGACAGAAGTGATCACAGAAATCAAGACCGCTGAAACGGCTTCTATCTCTCTTCTCTGGCAGAGGCCACAACTCGGACTGAGCAAGTCCACGTTCAGAACTTGGAATCTCCTACTAGCAGAGTTGTCTCCAAAAACGAGCAAGTGAGGCGTGCTCGCAAATGAACGAACGGGCGAGCGCTCAACGGGCAAAAACCAGAAACACAAGCTCCATACATACACACACTCTGTTCAAAAGGAACGAGGGAAAGGAGAGAGCAAGAGCACAGCCGGCCGGTGAGCGTGCGGGCGCGCGATTGAAGAGTGAGGGACGAGCAAGAGCACGAAGATCAGGGAAACGAGTCGTTTAAGCGCGCCCAGTTTCACAGCATGACCAGAAACTTAAACACAATGTAACAATTACAAATCAATCCTGATTTATTCCTCGTAAGTGAGCGGATCGGACGTTGATGGAACAGCCTCAAGTTTTAGGTACAATCTTTCTCTATGAAACGAGCGGACAAAGAGATATGGAGTAGTTTTTCACAAGGGGACCTGGATGACTTGTAACTCAAGCAGAGGGAAGGAAAGTCTGCAGAGATACAAAGAAATGAGAAAAAGAGAGGGAAGCTGTCTGCCATTCACATCTCCAATTTCCAAGCTCGTTTTCCACAACTCTGGCAGGTTGGAGAGGAAATACGCCTATTCTGAATTGAGATTACAGCGGGAGGTTTCTCAATCGCCCTAGAAAAACATTCCGTTCACTCTTTCTATTCTTTTTATCACGCAAACCCTCGTCGCCATGATACTGATCCATTCATCATGGTAACCTATGTTCAGGGCAATATTGATGGTCCTTCGAGAACCCATATCCGGTCGCAAACCAAAGTAATTGATTTAAACACGGCCACGAGCAATTTGGTTTGAGAGGTGCCTCACAGGTACAGAAGGAACGATTATTCTCAGGTGCCATTAGGAAGATCAAGTATGATCCAGAGCGTTTAAGTCACCATGCCGGCAGGTCTTCTTCTTGTTCTCCTGCTTGATCGGACAAAGATCTGAAAACCAAAAAAAAATCACTACTAGTTTACGTTCCCAATACTTTGGTTGTGAGCGCCAACCAACTTGTTGGTGCGACCTGTGTAAACCGGCCTGCTTTGGACCTGGAATAGGACCCAGGATCTCGAGCGCCAAGAGGGTACATCTGAACAGAGGGAGTCTTAGAAAAGGGCCCCTCTTTGTTCCCTTCCTCAGGCAGTGAGTGAGTTGAATCCGCTCACTCACTCACTCGACCAACCAACCAACCACGAGGAACCAAGGCAGTAATATTTGGTCGTACAGTTCAGGTTCATTCGAAGGAGCATGGTTGGCGGAGTGAAGCTCTGAAAGAACAACACAATAGACCATTAGGTGCTCTACTCATCTATCCATCGAGACCGTCTCTTAGTCAGTCAACCACGGTTTTGGAGACGGAGGAGAAGAAGAGTCAGATGGTGCTGGTGCCTTGCTCAAATATCTTGTCAAGGTGTGAAGACGATTTTCTAGAACTTGGTTCGCCAGTGTTGACCGCAAACTTGTTGATTGGTCCATCTATCTTTCTCGGAGGAGTGGCAACTTTGTTGTGAAAATGAGCTTATAGCCAAACAGGTAAGAGACAAGGAATCATGGACTACAAAGGTTGTAATAAGTTATTGTAGGGTAACAGTACTTAGTTTAGTTTGGCTTGGATTAGGCAAGCATGACAAACTAAGGTGGAAAAACGTGCATGAGTAAGATGACTTTTTTCCTATGAATCAATGGCTGACTGGCATTAAGGGCAAACTCACAAAAGAGCATGACTTTAGTCATTCATTGGACACTTATTGGCCATCCATATTGTGCAAGCACAGTGAATCATCACATTAGAACCATTCGTAACTGATTCCAAGACCTTGGATGAGACATCAAACATGCAAATTCGTGGGCTTTCGTCCCAATTCCGCGAAATTTAATTGGACTTCCGTCTTTTGTTGATCAACAACCCTGTGACCAAAATATTTGAAGTGCCAACAATGTCCTTGAGCCCTTTTCACAGTCAGGACCTCGTCCACACTCACGCACTCACTCACTCACACTCAAACCAAAACCAGATTACACGAAGCGCAAAAACGAATGGTGCATACAGACGCATTTGATAAATTCCTTTGGTATTTCCTGATCCAAGAATGACAAAGACATTTTTGTAGCCATATATTGAACTCATGGGTGCATTCCTTCTTTGTTTCAGATTCCTAGCGTGGAATCCAACCAAAATGAACTCGCCTACCATTGTGGCTCCTTCACACCATGGAACGGGGTGGCAAGGCAGACCACCCCATTCCCCCACCGAGGCTCAAAGTGGTGGGGAAGGCCGAGGGTCATCGTCCATGGCCCCTATGCCACGCATGATCTCACCAATGGGACACAGGCCACTGGGACCTTCATCTCGGGGACCTCATCCTGGTCTGATGTTATCTCCTGCTGATCATCCTCATCCTCTAATGCGACCTCCGAGGATGCCGTTCTTCATCAGAGAAATCTACAAGAACGGCTTCCTGAAGCGCTTGCCTTACAACGAGAAAAAGAGTAGCGCTCTCTCAAAGCTGATGCGGACTGATCGATATTGGGTGGTATTTTCGGTCCACGATGATGTTCACCCATTTCTTGAACTGTGGAATGAACCTACGGAAGTGGCTTCTAAACCGCCTCAATATGTATTCCCATTGGCTGTCTGTAAGCACATATCACCCTCAATCATTCCCGCCGACCAAGAGTGGAGTTTTGTGATCAATTTTGAGACGGCAGCCATCCGATTTTCATGCAATTCAAGGGAGACCATGGACGAGTGGGTGGAATGCATTAGACACAAGCTCGGAGAAATGGGGATCCTCAATCCTAAAGGTAATCTGTATTCCAAGGTACCTGCCCTGAACCCGCCCAAGTTGGCGAGGAATCCAATGTCGCCTCTTCCGAGCCCTCCAGTGAGTGCAGCAGAAAATATCTCCAACATTCCAACCCCACCCTCTTTAGAGCCCTCTGAAAACGCAGAGGTCCTAACCAAACGAGGGGATGGCGTCTCTCGAAACCGTTTAAGCATCGTGGACGCGTCAGACGAGAGCAACCAGACCTTCACAACAAGCATTTATCTGAACCAGACTCCACCTGCCACGCCCCAAATACAATCCAGCGTATCTCACGTCCCAACTTCATTATCCAAGCCAAAGCTTACTTTAGCATCGACATCACCCATTCCAAAGTTCGAGAGTCTTTCAAGTTCCTCGGTGCCTTCGTCGCCAACTAAACCAATGCCAATTTCACCCGTGTCGAACCCGCCATCGTGTAGCATAAATGGGGCAACATCGACCGTGTATCTGAACCAAGATGTTCCCACTCGTCACGTCACCGTGATCCCTATTAACAAGGACAAGGAGAATCACCCACCGGAAGAATTGGCCCCTAGTTCACCTCAAAAGGACGAAGACACGTCCAGTGAACTTTACACCGCCATAGTTCCTCCAGAGTGCAGGGAGGACAGAACGAAAACCAGAAAACAAAGCGGCTCTAATTCTAACCCACAGCAGCCACAACAACGAGAAGGTCGAAGACGATCACCAAACCGTCGGCAAAGACACCTGGAACAATCCAGCAGCGAACCTCAAAACGAGGGACACGTTTCAAGACGGTTTTCCGATCGGAGACCCGATGTCGTCTCCGGAAAGGGGGGTTACAACATCCAGCAAAGAATCAGACGAAAGACCCAGCGATCATCCAGTTTGGGTCCTCTTTTGGACGAACACAACATCCATTCACAGTCACTGGCTCAACAGAGAAACGTGAATACAAACTCCTTGGAAAGCATTGATAGCAATCCAAGGTCTGCTTTGCCTAAAAGTGATCGCTCAAAAGGGGCCATTCCTAGACGACCTCTCGCACACCACACCAGTGTTCCTTTGGAGACGGCAACCACTCAGGATCCGCCTCCAAGGCACTTGAATGAGTTGCCTGCAGGTATTCGACCCCCTCCCTACCATCCGTTATCAAACTTGGGCGCACATCCACCTCATATTCCTTTGCCTGGGCTAACTTGCCAATTGTCCTTGCCCCATGGAATGGCGGTTCCAGGTCAAGTTGGGGATTCGCATCCCCCGCAACGATCTCTACGCGAGCAACAAGTGCATCGTTTGCGACAAGAAATCGCTCATCCGAGTGGTGTCCGACTGGCATTACGGAAACGGGATTGCCAGCATTCCTTGGCATTGGTCGAGTTCTTTGGACGCTTGTGGGTAGCTGGATGGAAACAAAAGGAATACCCGGTGCTTTACAATGCGTTCCATATTGGTGACCAGATCATGACAGTGGCTGGATTGCCCGTCAGAACGGCCTCCGAGTTTAGTAAGCTCGTCAAAACGAAAGGTTCAAATGACACCCTGCACGTGGAGATTATTATTCGACGCTTGCCTTTTGCTCAAGTGTTCCACTTGAGACGAGAGATCGACACTCAGCCTTTGGGAATTATCACGAATGGCAATACAAACGAGATCAAAGAGATCCTTCCCGGTGGACCTGCCTCAAATCATGGTATGACCAGCAAGGTCAGAAGCTTTGATGGTCTCAATTTGGTTCCATGGGTCTTGACCGAAGTCAACGGCAGACCTCTGAACCTCTTTGCCAAGGATGGCGAAGCAACAGACCGTCTTCACGCCTTAGGTCGTGATGTGTCCGTGACAATTCAACCAGCTGATATTGTCCAACGCTTCAAGAAACAATTGAAATCCTTCAGAAGTCATAAGGACTACGTCCTTGGTTAGTCAAATTTGTGATAATGATGAATAACGTAGTAATAAACAGACTATTGTCTTGAAGTTTTGCAACGCTGTCTCACCTTGGCGTCTTGAGATCTGAAGATCGTTCAATTTCAAGCTCATGCTTGCCAACAAAGTCAGGGCAATATAATACCTGTACATCTTGCTTGATTGGTAGAGCGTATTCACGGTGTTTGTACACTCGATTCGCGGTACCTTTCTGGCACCAAGTACTCTCAATCCCGTACCTTTCTTACTAAAAGGAAGTTTAAAGCGAGATCATGACGTTGATTATTATATACTCTATGAATTGCTGCTGTTGTTGTTGTTCCTTCCTTCATTTTTTCTGAGTGGTTCAAAGACCTGTAGTACAAAGAGAACAACCATCACCAGCCACAACAAACACTTGATGGGTTGGATTGCTAGGAGTTTGTCGGAAATTTCGAGTTCACTCTCTCTCTCTCTCTCTGTTTCCACAGTTTCTGTTCCCTCGAGTGTCAATGTCTGTGGAATTGAGAAACTGAGATCGAAATCAGTTTCACAGAAGGGCTCGAACCTTTGTCATTTCGAGGGGACTGGATTGCTTTTCGAACTCGATTAGGCTAACAATTGACTTGGAAATGCCCACCCAGAACAAGAAGAATCCACTACTCTGGATGTACTACATGCATACACACACAGACTCACAAGACAATTTCCTTCCCCCGAAAACATTGTCGAACACAAAGCTTAGACAGGCATGAAATTCGCTTTTCAACACAATTGGTCTGTCAGAGGTTTAACGTGCAAAAAGATTGGAGGAAGATACAGAATCATCTTGATCATGGCTTGGCGTCAGTTCGTTTCCTCCATGTCCAAAAGAAATCACAGATGCTGCAATCCTCATGAACGAAGCCAATGTTCTCCAACTTGAGTAAAATTGACATGCACTTTTAGTACACGAACCTGGACGGAATTGTGTTATCTCATGAGTACTCAGTAGTAGTAGTTGTAGTATACCGTACTGCTAGATAGTAATCATAGCATCTCTGTCAGACTTTCACAACTCGTTTGGTTTGCGAACAAAACCAAGACTTTCTCTCCCTTGTTCTGGAAATGATTGCCATCCATCCATCCAGCCATCCTTCTATCCACCTGGTGGCATTCAACGAACACATAAATAACACAGCCCCCAACCCATTGGGTGTTGGTTGGTTGACCTGCATTAGACATCGAGAAGTAGGAGAAGAGGGCACCTATTTTCTGCCCTCGAGAAGTCACTGTTGCATGGTTCGCGTGAGGCGTGCAAGACAGACCATCCAACCATCCTGACTGAGGACCATGCTTGGGACGAGTGCATGCCATATGCGAGCCCGGTTTTTCCTTCAGATCATGGTTCGTCTTCCACGACGAGTGAACATGCTCGAAGTGGCCTCTGAGACTCATTGGGAAAAAGGTGCCCGAGTATAGCATCAGGTAGAAGGAAGAAAAAGAAGAGGTGGCGGTGGTGTTGGTGGAGGAGGAGAAGGCAACCAACCATCCGTCCACGAACCAACCACCGTCACAACACCCTGAACCAAGCAGTCGCCCTCCTCATCAGTCAGGTGGATTGGCATGACATCAACGAAAAAAACTTGGGTTGGAGAGGTGAGGAGGGGAAAAGCCTCTGGGCGCCTAACGTCAACCACCTTCATCGAGGGCTCAGGAAGACCGACAGCCGACCAACACCAAACTTTGAGAGAGTGCCAAACAAGACGAAAGAATCTGGAGATCAGTGGGCCCCTCTTCCTGTTACGGCTTGAATCGAACATGATCCTCCAAATTAGCTGAAATTTGTGGAAAAAATCATCATGTGGGCCCTTGTATTCGTTATCGGGGTCGTTGTTGCTCCAGTGCTCGGAGACCTTAGTCACACGTACGCTGATCCACGGACCTTCTTTGGACATTGCTTGGATCAGAACTCGACATGTACGGACTATCAGTGCTACACCAAGATCCACGCCTTGGACCTCAGGAAGATGGATCGATTGGCATGTCAGAGCGACACCGATTGTGTCCAAGATCAAACCAAGATGGTGTGTGTTCAGTACCAAGGTGGTAAAGGCTTTTGCGAATGTCCCCGGCATTTCGCCTACAATGTGACCTCGTGCCAGTGCCAAAAGGCTGCAGTGTGTCTTTATGGTGACACGCCACCCCCTTCATCTCCCCATGCGCCATACGACCACAACTCATGTCATAGTGGAATGCAGTGCTTCAACGAGCGGTGTTCATGTACCAATCTTGAGGACTCGCTTTTTGAGGCCCAGAGTAGGCTCTGTGTCAGGCCTCGACATCGGAACAATCATGCTCAGCACAGTGATGATGTTCTGGCCACCTCGGGTGGAACCCATACAGGACTGGTGGTTCTATTAATCATTCTCATTTGTGTTCTTTTGGTGGCCATTGCCATTGGAATCTACTTAGTCACGGAGAAGTTCACTTGTAAGAAGGGCGACTATGAATGCGAGGACCAAAAAGGATCCTCGCCTCACTCAACCGGAGGCGAGACACACGTGGCCGCTTGGGACCTGCCTTCTTTAGACTATTTGAGTGAGGAACAGACCATGAAGTATTTGAAGCGACACCATCGAGACTCCAATGGAGACCTAGAGGTCGAGGAGAGTCGAAGTCCAAGCCAGGGATCCTCATCGTTGCCGGAAAGTGAGCGACAGCCCATCAACAGCCATCACATTAATCGAGCTTATGTCAGCGAGGATGACCTTCAACACGTTTAAAGCCTTGCTTGCTGTACAAAATTACATTCAGTTTTAGAGCATCGTTTGATCCTTGTTGACTTGTAAGAGATGATGCACCTATTAACCCCCCCAAAACACGTTATTACCGTGGTTCCGAAAAGCGAATTTGTTGTTATGAATAAAAGAGAAATCAACACCAACAGTTATGAAATACTACCATTGGTTTTATTCGTTAACAGTCTGAATGGAACGGAAAAAGAGGAAAGGGATCAAACTCGAACACTCCAATGAACAATCATCAATCAAGCTTGGAATGTGACAAATGAAGACGAAACGACCATATCGGCAAATGCTGCGGGAGTGGTTGTTGCTAAAGTTGTTTTCAAAGCTTAGACCTCCCAACCATTCTGAAAGGAAAAAAATGAGTTCAACTTATTAAGGGAGCATTTGAACCATTACACAAGTCCAACGTTTTGGTATTAGATGTCAGTGTCGGCGAAGGTGTCTTTTGTCTTGAACTTGAAGCCTCGAGCCATGATTGAGCTTTGTTGTAGCTCCAATGCGTTTTTGGAAAGGTTAAGATACCATTTTTAAAAGAGCTGTCATGATTGAATGAATTGAAAGGACCAGCTAAAAGTGTTGCATTCATCTAATGATCGAGATATTTGAAGGTAGAATTTTGACCAAAACCGCGTTGCAGAGTCAATCATTGCATGGAATTGAGGTCAATTCATGAATCTATGAGAACATTCCGGTATGAAAATTTTACAACCAGCAACTATTCACTGAAATGACGAATGTAGTATGATCTTTATACTTAATCCACAAATCATAAAGATGACAAACAGGGTTTGATACTAAAATGGTTTCTCAAAAAACTAGTTTTAGATGGATTTTTTTCCCACTCAGGCAAGATATCACTGCAGATGCCATAAAACTACAAGAGCTTGAGGAAAAATGCACGTCCTATGTACAACACAAGAGAAAACTAACAGCAATCCCAATATCTGACGTCGTACAAAAGTCATCGTCAGTTCTTGGGTTTACCGAAATCTCGAATTGGACGATTTGAACCTACTGATACAAATATCAATTACCCAAAGAATTTTCCATTGGCTAAAAGAAGATATAAAAATCACTCTAAGACTTCGCATCACCTGTTGTTATTGAAAGATAAAGTAGATTTTCATGGACCCCGACCGACTACTCTACATCACGGACGGAATTCTGTAGGTTTTATTCTTTCCATGTAACCACACAATTCATCATAAATAAAAAAATAACAGATCTTTTATGAACATAATGCTTTCGTCACTATGTGTATTGTAACATCCATAAGAATGATTTTTATCTCTCATAAACGTATGACTAAGTTGAGGTTTTATTTTCGTGGTAAAATTAAAAGTAAAAATATCCTGTTAACCTCAAGTGAGCCGTTCGTCACCTCTAGGATTATGAAACTACAATTTTATCATTATTTGTTTCTTCTTTTTTTCTGAATATCAGACATTTTTTGACTCCTTCCGAACAAATTTATGTCTCCGGTCTTATTATGGGCAATAAAACTGTCGATAAAATTGCCTTCTAAATTTTTTTCCAACATAACAAATGAGATGGCAGAGAATGTGAACGTTCTTGGGATGTTTTCAAGACCCTGAACTTGTTAAGATTGACATTTTTTTGCTTGTCCACGTATTTGAAACTGTTTGGGCAAGAAAAAAAACACTTCTCCTGAAAGATCTTGTAGCTTTACCATTAAAACTATCAAACTTGCTTACCCAGTATTGATGGATCGCAAAAAGCGTTTTTTGGGGAAGAATTGGCCCAATCAATGGGTTCATCTGGGCCATGTAGCAGCACAACCAGCTGAAAAGCAACAAAGCCATCAAGATAATGTCGTTATTTAACAAGGACAATGCTTTCATGTGGTATTACCGATATCAAATTTCAAGGTAGTGTCTGTTATGCTCAAAAATTGCTTGGTTTCAAATCTTGATTAGAAAACAAATCTAATATATACTCACAAGAGCCAACAAGAAGCACCCGTTAACATCAGAACCACTTGCAAGACCCTGAAAAAGAAAGAAAACCATGATAGAGAAGTTATTCATGGTTAAATCACATTTCCATTTACGTTGGAGACCACTGAGATTTCACTTCCTAGAATTTCAAATCACGATTTCGGTGCCTGAGGATGTCGAAACCCCAACATCCAAATCAAGAGCCATTTCCAAATAGAGCAAAATAACGACGTCACTTTCAATTGAATCACTCATTTGCTCAAATTAGATCGAAACATATTCAAGGGCAAAGATGAGAAGACAAATTTTTGAGCACATGGAAAATCAATAGACAACCTTGCTTACAATAGTCAAGAATGCTTTGTAAGAATTATCGCATTTCATCAATTTATGCCGATGTTAAATAATTATCCTCACTTGACCTGAAAAATCCCAATCTTAATTTGACTTGAAAGATTTACTTTGGCTTTGGGTTTTTCGTTTTTGAAATTGATAAAAATGACTTTTTCAACCTTTCGTGGAGTTCTATTCACGCGTCCATTTCGAAACATTCTCTAGAAAGCATGAATGCCGTTCTTTACGTAACCTTTTTGGGAGTGAAAATAAGTTAACTGCAAAAATTCGCAGAAAAAGGTATGATTCCAAACAAATCTAACTATTTTGCTAAATTTGATTTTGGATATGTTTGGGGATTACAATGAAAGGAAATGTGTCTTGAACATGTGTTACAAAAGATTTGAAAGAGTTTTATTGTGGTTGCAAAGGATCAACTTTGAAATCTTTTATTCCGTTGAATTTCACTTTAAGTTATAATCATCTTTGGTGTTTGGTAGCCTATCAAAAAATAATCTAAAAAACTATTTCTAACCATAACGTTAACAATAAAAAAAATCTTTTTGCTTAACAATCTCATAATCTAAAGCAGTATAAAACGTGCAAGACGGAACAATCGGTTCACTTGAGTTTTTAAATTGATTCAATCTTGATCTTGGCGAAGTTTTACAGAATAACTCATCAAAACTAAATGAATCCATTTCAGGGTAGGTTTGTAGACAAACAATAAAATTAAAGATGATCAATTTAGTAAGCGTTTCATAAATAATGATGTAGAAACTTGAAAGTTAGTGCCATTCATGGTACTTAAGTAACAATATTATGACGCTATATTTCAGCCATAACTACTTTAAACAATCCAAAATTGTAAGACGAGGATTTGAAAGCGAAACAGATTGGAACAATTTGCTTGGAGCTATTTTTCGCTCACGGGTTAAGGCCCAATGTTTTCAATCATAGGATGACTAGACTGGATTCTACATGGACGGATAGGGCTTGGTAATCCTAAGAGTATCGTGGACACGTCATACGGTAAAAATAGCCATAGTTAGGTTTTAGGGCATATTGCCTGGCAGAGCTCAAGGAGCACATCTCTTTTTTAACCGTCCTCGATCCAAGCAACCACCGAATTAAGGTTACGTTTTTGGTATCCATCATCTTGTTTTACAGTTTAAAGCTGAATTCAGAACGGTTCTTAAGTCAAGGTAAGTGGCTTGTGTGGGCAGAACCAATCAGTCATTGAAAGCTGATGATTGATCCTAAATACCCCAGTTCCAAATGCGTCCCATCGAATCTTAGAAGTCGGGCACGAAATTCCGGACAAACCTTAGTATGCAAGCCCAGTATGGGTATTGTCAGGGTTTATAAAACAACTGAAATGGTGTCAACGCGTGATCATTAGGGTGGAACAAAAAGGTTTGGATCTCGATGCTCAGAATAGTGTTAGTGATATTTCAAGAGTCCCCGCTGACCTTTGACCTTTAGTCGCTATTCATGACGATCCAAAAATGGACTATACGGCGAAAGTGGAGATGCTGAATGGGATGATATTGGTATGAGCGGTATTCCAAGCCTTCTGAGTGCCAATCGTGATTTGATGAGGTTTATTTCGTTTAGGATAGATAGTTAGCACTCTGCGTTCCTGAGAATTACGGAAGGCTTAGAACAGCAGCAAAGAAAAGGTTCAGGAGATCTTAGGTTAGGCTAGAGGTGATGATGATGATGAAATAGCAACGCATTAGAGCTCTCTGGTCTTCTTGCTCCTTGATATTTTGATGGACATACGTTTTGGGCATTTCAGGATACAATGATTATATGGATTCATGACTCACCCTCGATTGGGATTCTTGGGGATCATGAAGGGAATGATCCCCCCCACCACGAACCAAATCAGGCTGAAGAAGATGATGGGCAACCAAGACGCACCCATGATGTCGTAAGTTTAAGCTGGAAAAATTGGATTGATTGCCAAAGAAAAGAGAGACACCTTTCTTTCTTTCTTTCCTTCTGTTTGTTTGACAGATTTTCTGGAGGACACACACTCAATTTGAGTTCAGTGCCGCCAAATTGGATATCAACGAGAATATATGCCGAAATAAATGGTGGATTCAGTGCAGCGATGTAAAGTTAGATATTTTCATGGGTGTCTTTGAAAAACTCAAACGCGTCGATTTGTTAGCCTTCACCGTGCCTGAGGTTCATTTTTCCGTTATCATCGTTTTGTGAATGTCCTGACAGAACGTAATTTTCATCGGTTTCGAGGAAGTTAGCGCTATTTCTACCAATCTAAGGGTAAATTGACATCAGAACGTGTACAATTGATAAAATTGAATGAACAGGTTGGAGATGGTTGGTGTCTAGAAATGCCTTTGATTTACCCAAATTGGCAATGCTGAAAATTAGGGGGCAGATTCAGTCTTGTGATCTCTTCGCAATCAGGGCTAGAACTTTAGTCACAATAGAAAGCCAAAAAAGAAATAAATACTAGTTTTTCTTACCCATAGCTTCCTCTGTTTTCGTTAAAAGTATAAAAAAATTAAAATTGTAACTTTTAAAATAAAATTTGACCTCATTTTTAATCTTAGTGTAAATATAATTTCTTTTTTGGCAGCGGTTGCATTAAGAAAATTGGCCCTGACTTAAAACGGAACCCTTCTTTTTCGATTCACTCAACCTATCTCCGATGTTGATTGTTGTGGTTCAAATTTGAAGGTAAACAACGTGTTCCGCGTAGGGAACAAACTTCTGGACCATTTTCTTCTGTAATTGCATTGATTTGATCCCTTTGTCATCGATTTGAACTGAATGCATGTCTTGTTTAGGATTGGGTCGGATTTGGTCTGGTGCGGCCTTAATTCGAGCGTCTCGAGGTAGGCCTGAGGCCTAGACTTAAGGCCTTGGTAACTAGCACGCGTGTTCCACTGGTTCACTCAACCTAAAATAATTATAGACAGAAACCTTGTCAGACGAATTTCTTATTTCAAGTGAAAAATCTCTGAAAAGATTAGAAAACAGTCGCTTAACCGGCGTGTTTAAATACAATGAAGAAGAAGTTTGTAGTAACTCGCTTTATTCGACCGAGATTGGAGATCCCAATTCTAAAATGCTATGGCGTCAAACGTGTTTTTGGTCCAATTTACCAAGCGCACATCTTGTGCAGAATCCGTTTCAAAAGCAGCCGAACTCTTCGTTAGAAAACAATGGTAAATTGAAAACAAGGCGATGTCTCATTGTTGTGATGTTACTGTGGGTGTGCCTAGGGGTGAAAAAGTAACATATCTAAATCATAAACGTTCCACAAATGTGTGCGGTTGGTCAAATTTTGAAAACTGTGACTGGAGATAAAAATTATGAATTTTCTGTCGACCTGATTTTCAAAGTCTTTTTGCAGACATGCACTCACTCAGTGCATTTACACCTTTCTTGATTTTCCGAGAGTTAGTACTTCAAAAGATCGAAAGAAGGGAATTTACCGGCATGACCCTCTTAACTTAGTCAAGAACGGAAAATCTAGATATCCTTGATTTAGTCGACCCGAGGGGAAAATATCGTATTGTCACGTTCATTTGGACGCCTTTTATAATTAAAAAAAAATCTTTTCAGGTTCTTTCCCTTTGTTTGTGGCTCAGCCGTGCCAAATCCGATTCCAAAGGCTAACTTGTAATATGTCAGACGAGGTCACGCCCACCGTCAAACCTCCGGGGGATGAACCCAGGGCTGAATATCCTTGGCGCAAGGCCAAAAAAGTGGCTTGTTTGGTGTCTTTCAGCGGCAAGAATTATTATGGCATGCAACGGTAAGACCGATCGGACGGACCTCTCTTGAAAAGCGCTTTTCATGAACTGTTGAACAAACATTTTGATCGTAGGAATCCGGGACAACCCACCATTGAAGAGGAGCTACTCAGAGCTTTCCGAGATGCGGGCACCATCCCATCCGAATGGTATGACAATATGCAAAAATCCTTCTTCCAACGAGCTTCGCGCACGGATAAAGGCGTATCGGCCATCAAAATGATCGTTTCTCTCAAAATGCGTAAGTTCTTTCGTTTAAGTATGATATTATTGAAAAGAAAAATGAACCTTCTTGAATGTCTTGAGCGATCTGAGTGACAACTGATACGCCGTTGACATGAAGCCTTTTTTTGGAGGCACGTTTTCAAGTACCGACAAGCAACTATTTCGGGCTGCATTCGAACTAACGTCATCTACCGTTCAAGACTACTGTAATCTTAATGACCCAAAAACTCAAATGAGGAGTCATTTTCAAATTCCAAAAACTTTTGAGACCAGTTTTGAGGTGTAAATGCAATACTGCATCTGTATCTAAATTCTGTCACGGTCATTTTTTGAACTGTTTTTTCAAAAAAAAATTTCACCCAATTCTCAAGGAGCGTTATGGGTGAG
>CM021314.1:1716759-1870417 GCA_010645155.1 Tigriopus japonicus
CAATACCGCTACAAGGAATGGGATTCCCTGTAAAGAGAGTTAATCATTATTATAGTTTCAATAATTAATGTTTATATGAAATTTGATCTACCAATGAGTTACTGTTGGCAGATCTGTACAACCCTTAAATAGTGGGTTGGTCAGGAAACGTATTCAAAAATTTGTCCAATCCTGCCCTAAATCCTGTAATGCTATTAAAGGATTAGATCCTACAAATTCCCGACGAAGGCAAATAGGCAACAAATTGAACAATGAAGGAGCCCGATAAAGAAGAGAGGAGCACTTCATTGTTCGAACTAGCCTTGATTCCTTAGGATTTGGAGGTGCTCTCAGAGCGCACGTAAAACCTCTACGATCGCTACAACTGATCTCAAATCCTGGGTTAGGACAGAGCCCATGAATGCTCTTGAAGACATACAGTATCAGATACCTTTCATACCTTCTCTGAGTACTGTACCTACAACCCTAACTTCTGGAGCCTCTCCCAATATGAGAGCTCTCTCATTCCTGTGATGTTCCTAGTAAAACATCTTTGGACCTGCTCGACCTTTTGCAAACCTGCTGAACTCATTGGAGCCCAAATGGGTGAGGCATATTCAAGATGCGGCTGAACAATCGACTTGTACAGAGTTAGCATTGTAATACTATCTCTGGACTTGAAAGTGCGATAGATCCAGCCGCAAGTTTGAAATGCCTTCCCCACTTTCAACTGGATATGCTCATCAAATTTTCCATCATCTTGGACGACAACTCCCCAATCCCTCATGGATGATAATTGCTCAATATCACTACCTTCATTGTCTTTGAACGGAACATCTAATTTTGACGCCCCATACGTCATTGTGCGTAATTTCATCCCGTTCAATGCCATATTACTCTCGCCAACCCAAGAGTAGATTTTTTCCAAGTCCTCAACTAAACATTTTGAGTCCTGACCGTTCCTTCCACAAATTAATTTTGTGTCATCAGCATATGAAGAAATACTGGATTTTGTCCTAAACTTCTGGAGAGGAGCAATAAAGAGAATAAACAAGAGCAGGCCTAAAATTGAACCTTGCGGAACACCTGACTTGACATCATACATGCCGCTACAAGATCCTTCAACTCTCCTTTCGCTTCCTTTCGCTCATAAAAACTATAAATCCAAGTCAGGACCTTACCCTGGACCCCAAACTCTTTGAGTAGATCGAGCAAAAGACCATGATCTACCTTATCAAAGGCCGTGGCAAAGTCAAGATAGACTGCATCAACTGACTCGTGACTTTCGAGCCCCTCAATGATCTGCTCAATATGATCAACCAATCGGGTTTCTGTACTAAAATGAGCTCGAAACCCATGTTGTCCAGAAGGAATTAAATCATGGGCTTCCAAATGCTCAACAAGCTTGGACTTCATGATCTTCTCAAAGACCTTTGCAATACTGGAAGTCAGAGAAATGGGCCTATAATTACTAGGGAGTGACTTATCTCCGCCCTTAAAAATTGGAACGGCATGAGCTACCTTTAGAGAAGAGGGAAACTTGCCCTAATCTAAGATGCAATGCATCAAATAGGAGAAAACTGCGGCAAGAATATGTGAGCATTTCATCAGAAACTGAGATGTCACACCATCAGGTCCAGGAGAACTCGAGAGCTTTAAGCTCTTGATGGCCTCAAAAGCATCTTGATCTGTGACTACCAGATCATCCAGTCGATTAACCTGACTATCAATGCCAGTCTCATCAACATGATTGCTACAGTCATGGCCTGCTCTGACTACCCTTTTTGGAATTGAAAATACACTTGAGAACTAATCTCCAAGCATATTGGCCATAACTTCACTATCATTGACGGTTTTACCGCCGAGCTCAAAAGGTCTTACAGGATGCTTCATTTTTCTCTTTGTATTCGCAAACGAGAAAAACGCCTTTGGATTAGTCTTAACCTCCTGGATCACTCTACTTTCCTTCTCTAACTGATCGGAATCAATGGAGGCCCTAATTTTTGATTGGACCACATCCAATTTGCTTTGGAGGCTGGCTACAACAAATGGATTTAAAGTACGTCGAAGTCTATTCGAAAGCTGACAACTCCGTTTGAACAACTTCTTCCTAACCTTTGGAATTTTAGACAATGGCCTACCTTTTGCCACTATTTCTGGAATACCACTGGACAAACAAACCTCGTCAAATAGTGCAATAAGCTTATTGATAGCTTTATCTATTGATGGTTCCTGCTTTAGAATGGAAATACAGTCCAACTCGCCTAATCTTTCAACAATAATGGGCCAGTGTTCATCTTTGAACTTAAACTTGGCCACGCCCACCTTTTGAGCAGGTTTAACTCTAGAGCTCGCCGGCTTTTGAGTAATGGTCGACACTATCTCAAGAATGTGATGATCTGAAAGACTACATGGGGCAACATGGACAAAATGGATCAGATCAGGGTCATTGGAAAAAACTAAGTCGAAAACACTCTCTGCTCTGGTTGCAACACCAACGTGTTGAGAGAGATTACGCAAGATCGCAAACTCTTCCAATTTTTCGAAAGACGGCGATGCTGATTTCGAAATGGGAATGTACCCATCTGGACCAACCTCCCACTCAACAATGCTAACCGGAAAATTGAAGTCGCCAACTACAAAGAGTCGAGAACAAACCTCTCGATCTAACTCCTTTCCAATGAATTGGAGAGCCGAAAGAAATGAAGAAGAGATACAAGAAGGTGGCCGATACATTGTTACAACCGTAAGATCAAGAGCCTCGATGTGACAAATAAACACTTCTACTTCTCCATTCGACATTTGAACATGACTAAGAAGTAAGACTTTCCTGACATATAGACATACGCCCCCATGTGGGAAAATGGGATTATCAGGGCGTACTCTATCACATCGAACTAGTCTAAAACCAGCTATTGCTACTTCTTCGTCTAAAACTCCTGGACGAAGCCAAGTCTCTGTGATAGAAATGAAGGAGACCTCTCTATCAATGGCTAACTCCTCCAATACTTTGACCTTTGTGCTGTCTTTTTTGGAAATCAGACAATGCACGTTCAAATAGAGCCCTTTTATGGGCTTAAAGTCTTCCGATGGACCAAGTCTATCAGTTCTTGGACCTTCCTGTCTAACCTTAAAAAATCCTGCTTACTAACAAAATTTTGCTCTACAGGAAGGGATTTTTGGGGAGGGGGAGGGGCGACTACATTGGAGTAGGACCTAGGTTGCCCATAGGAAAAAGTGGAAGGAGGAACCGGGTTATGGATGTTGGGGAGAAGGGTAGAAATAGGAATAGGTTTTGAGGTGAGGGAAGGGAAATGGGACAAGGAGTTGGGAGGAGGAGGAGGACGAGAACGGGGAGGGGGGATGCTAAAAGGATAAAATGTTTGGGGAATTGGATGGGGATTGGATGCTAACCCATAACCATATCTAGGAGACCCAGATTTTGCTGGTCTCGGTTTCCTCTGAGTACCTCGTATATGAACCTGTCTACACTCCACATTGAAACATGTCCCACTACTCATTGACCTACGACACATGTACGGATGGAAGAAGGGGCACTCGACCTTTGAGCACCCTTTCTTGTTGTATTTCAAGATACAATGATACAAAATCCTGGGCCCAAATGCAATCATAAGCTGATTTTTCTGGTAGAAAGAGGTAGAACTGGCTCTCATCAGACCACATGACCCATTTCCAGTCATCCAAGGACCATTGTAGCTTGTTGGTGGCAAACTCCACATGCGCAGTCTTCATTCACCCCATGAGCAGAGGCTTTTTCTGCTACCGGTAGGAGGTGACATGAAGTTGAGTCCTGAAATGGTGCCTCACACTCTCCCTTGATACGGGGTATCCCTTCTTGGTCAATGTTTCTGCCAATTTTTGAGTGCTTTGTCGTTTTTTCCAAGACTCAGGGAAAGCACGTGTTTGACGACTCCCTTCACAATCCTTGGGCGACCTGATCTTGGTTTGTTCTTGAGCCCCTTGTTTTCTTTGTGGTGGGACCACCAGCACTTGACTGTACTCAGTGAGACCTTGTGACCCTTGGTAATGGAGATCTGTGTCATTCCACCCTCTATCATGCCAATAATCCCTCCTCTGAGGCCATTGTATGTGACCAACACCATTTTCTTGAAGTCTCAAAACGAGGGTTTGCTAGTGGGGTGGAAACTGAGATATTCTACTAGAAGGGTGCCATGTAGCCACGTTGTGAGACTGGAACAAGCCTTGGGATTGTTGGGCAAAGGCACTTATGGTCTTTGTTTTGACCACTAACTCAGCTCACAGTAGCTGCAAAGCAATACTACAGTTTTGAAAAGGGGTCTCGACTATTATGTCGCACTGTACTTTAGCGAATTCAATCAAGGTTGCATTCTAAATCCGTTTCGACGAAACGTAACTTGCTTCCAATTTTTCCTCTCTTTGGTTTATCTTTGATGTATTATTGATGGAAAGTATTTTTGACTTCCTCTGAACATACATATTCTGTTCCCCAAGTGGAGTACTAAATCGACTTTTTTTATATCCGTACAAAGATCCTGCAACTCCAAGAAATTATTGAGTCCATATAATTCTAATACCATTGATGTTGGTAAACAAATTGACAAAAGGTACTAATGTACTCTTCAATGTGAACTTATTTTTGACCAATAATTAATAAAAGCGACGCAAAGGCGACACATTTACTTTAAACTGGCCTCTGTGGCAAAGCACTTTTCTTACGAGTATTCCTTGTTTTTGAAAAGGAATTTGTCAGTACTTGTGTGAGATTGTGATACTCACGAACTGAACCTGCTCGAACTCTCCTCCTTGTTACTGGCAATATTTACTGTACTTAAGCTCTTTTCTTTCTTCTTTCAACATTTCTGTAAATCCGGTTTCCTAAAAAAAAACGTTATAAACCAAAGTTCTCCTTCATCGAACCTAAGGAGCTTCCGGGAGAATTGCTCTTTTTTGGAAACAGAATGACATCTGTATTCAGGGTTGCTTCAAACCCGCCCGGTTGACATTTTTGTTTTGTTTTGTATTGTTCTTTCCCTTTTTGCCCTAATTGCTCCTAATTCGTCCCTCAAAATAGTGCCCACCTCTATTTATGGGACGATATGCGACATGAAATCAATGCTCTTGGATATTGTATTTCCTTGAACTCTTGAAGAAGATATGAATTAAGGGAGATGTTATAAAAATTGTGAAAAAAAGGGAGATGGTTTAGCGCTGTTGGTTAACGCGCGACCGAGATATACTCGGGTTCATGGGTTCGATCCCAGGTCTCCCCCCTCACCTCCCAATGGTTTAGTGGATACGTCGCCTCGAATGGCGCCTTCTAAGAACCCAGAATGGGCCCAATGACTGTAGATATTGCAAATCTATTGTATGTATTCAATGAGAATGTGCAATCACGCAATAAACATTATTATAAAGAGGGCTCGGATAATGTTGCTCTTTTTTGGGGCTAAAAGTTACAAGCTTTTGGCCCTAAAGTTGCAATATTTTGTTCAAAGTTGCAATCAATGCGACGAAAGTTGTTAATAAGTTGCCATTTTTTGGTTTTAAAATGTTTTTTGTTGACCTAAAAATGTCAAATTTGGCCAAATATACAGGGTGGCTCTGAATTAGTGAAATATCAACTTCAGAGTTAAATAACTCAATTTGAGTGTGTCTCAGAGATGGCAGTATGAAATACAAAAATGTTCAGAGCCAGCTGCACACAAGAAAGGTGTGTGACCAATTTTGATCACTTTTGGGCCAAGTCGATTTGGCCTCCTTCTTTACCTAATTGTTATTCCCTTGACTTTGCCATATAGGGGATGGTAGAGAGGAAGCCCTATGCCGTCCTCAGGCCCAGCAAGGACGTCCTCAGGTCGCTGCTGAGGCGGTTTGCGCCGAAATGCCCAAGGATGTGTTGTGTAACAGTTGCAACAGCGTCATCAAGAGGCCGAAGGGCGTGGCACGCGCTACAAGAGGTCATATTTAATGATATTACAATATGTCAAGTTTGACTCTCGAATTTGAAATTTTGATAAGATAATTTTTTTGGCAACCCTTTCAGAAACGAGTTATTAAGCTTTTCCCGTGTGTCACTAATTCAGAGCCACCCTGTATTCTGGACTCTGTACTCAATTCTGGACAAATGTTTTCATCGCAATTTGTCTTCTTTAACCTAAGGCTTCCTTAAAAACATAGTTTTGCTTTTCACAAATTATTCTAGAATAAAAGAAAAACATTCATTTTTGGAATAGGTACTGTGAAAGTGCAGGTAAAATAAGTATTTCAAATGATTTCCCGCAGGGTTTGATCGAGACAAAAAAAGGCAGAAAGTTGTTGCTTCTTTTTTTG
Source organism: Tigriopus japonicus (assembly GCA_010645155.1). Lineage (NCBI taxonomy): Eukaryota > Metazoa > Arthropoda > Copepoda > Harpacticoida > Harpacticidae > Tigriopus > Tigriopus japonicus. Next base: position 1,723,072 of record CM021314.1, read on the forward strand.
CGAAAACTCGAGTTATAAATATGTCGCATATCGTCAAAAACTCAGTTGTTAACGTGGTTCAATATAAATAAGATAATATGAAGAGTTAATAATATGAATAATAATATGGAAGAGACCAAAAATATCGAAAAAACGAAAAAACTACTGTTCTATATACACAGAAATGTCACTCGCAAATTAGACATGCACAAGGTTGCTCCAAGTGAGCGTTTCAATCATTCCGCGGGCGGCAAAACAAGGCCGTTGGCTGTGCTGAGTTGCTCAGCCCATTTTGGCGAATCCAAGTTTTTCCCATTTTGACAAGCATTTGATGATTCTAGGTCCTTGGAAACGATCGGTATTTCACTTAAGGATACCTTGGCTGGAATTGGGTCAATAATATGCAAAAAATAATATTAGGGTGATTGATTTAAAAGCAAGTAAGCAGGCCTTGTGCTATTGCAAAAATAGGACTTAAAATTGATCCAAACACTAATATAAAGATGCTGATTTATTCAGTGGGTTCCAAAGAATCATTTCAATATTTCAAAATACTTAACATATAGAGAAATGCAATATTTTTTAACGCTTCTTTCTGTTAAGATCTAATCTTTTCTGTATCATTTTCAAGCAAACAAATTGGGCATATTTTCAACCAAGTGAAAGCAGAGGGATCAAAACGTAAAATTAAGATCGTTTCCAGGGACCTAGAATCATCAAATGCACGTTAAAATGGGAAAAACTTAGATTCGCCAAAATGGGCTGAGCAGCTCAGCACAGCCAACGGCCCTGTTTTGCCGCCCGCGGAATGATTTAAAACGCTCACTTGAAGCAACCTTATACATGTCCTATTGTTCGTGATTCAACAAGCTTGCACTGTGTGTGCAATGGGATTGGACATTGGGCACAACTAGTTACGGGATTCAAACCTGGAATTTGCGGAATTGCTCTCTCAACTGCTATGCTAAAACAAGAGTAATGCATAAAGAATCAAGTCACTTGGCACCCTTGCTGCTGGACTGCTGAAATGAGCTCAAAACAAATTTCCACTATAGAACTGTAGAAAAACCCACCCGAAAAAAACGGGCGGGTTTTTGTCCGATGCAACCGTGTCTGTAATCTTTTCCTTTTCGATGAACCGCTAAGAGCTTTGTTGGAGTCCGAGTCATACTCGATCGTCATTTCCTGTCATAGAATCCTGCCGAAGATTACCGGTTATTTGTGTCTTTCGCTTGAAATTAGGTCATGACATGTGTTTTCAGGCTTGTTGTTCTTAACTTCCTAATAATGTACAAGTGTCAAATGTCCGTAGATGAGAGGGAAAACTAGTTCCCGAATTGACCAATTTTGCTGTCAGAACATATGACATGATGTTGTGGGATTTGATCTGCATTTTCAGTCTATAAAAATGGTCAAATAAAATAAAATGTTCAAGCAAAAGGTTAGGAATACTTCTAATTTTTGGGGAAATAAGGGTAAATAAGATGCTTTGTTGCAGTTAAATCTTCAGCCAGGGCCTCTTAAGAGTTACTTGAGAAGCCTGGATCCCTCTTTTCCTTACCTTAGGTTATTGACATCCTAAAATTTCCTTCTGAGGTACTTAACACTTTCAGTGTAGGTTTCCTAATTAAAAAACTAATTTAATTCTTTTCGAGCATTGTTAAGAAGGAGCGATTGCCATTAATATGCAGAATAATTTATAAGCATAATATTTTGACAACTTTGCCCTTGTTGGCATTTATCAAAAAAAAATCAGGGCCTCAGTTTAAAAGCAGCTGTTTAAAAAGAGCCGCGAGGGCAGCCGAGGGTAGTCGCAAGGGCCACAATATAGTTTTAAATTTGTTTGTATTTTGAGACAAATAACATGAAGAATCTAAAGCTGTAAAAAGGGTCCAACTTTTTATATTTTCCTTCAGTATGTATTGGGGATCAGATATTGCTCTCTTGAAAGCGGAAATCTTTTAAGTTGATTGCATTTTTAAGCTGTACTCCAACAGCTTCAAACGACCATAAAAGTATTGACAATTTTCTTCTTCTTTGGTGTGTAAATGTGTTTAATGTGTAGAGTCGAATCCTAAATGAACGGGGTGTTCGTTCATATTCGAATCTGGTTCACTGAACAGAACTCGACCTTCTCAATTAACAGCCTCTGTCGGCATCGACATATGATGTGTGGCCTTGAGGAGCTCACTCAAATTTGTGGCATTGCATTGGCCCAGATTGGTGTCAATTTTAAGGCTCTGGGCTCGAATCACGGGCGAAGCAAGGTCCGTCTCCAGATTGCGACTGTTTTTCCGCAGCTCGGTGGTTTCAATCTGACCATCGTGTTCCATTTCATCATCCTCGTCCTTGATCTCCACTAAGCCATCCGTGGAATCTCGGTCCAATGTACCTTCCACGGTTCGAACTAGGACCCAATCAGAGTTGGAGCCTTCCATGGGCCGCTTTGGAAATCGGCTGAAGATGTTCCAAAACGACCTTCGTTCGTGGTGCTTCTTTCTCGAAGCTCTTTTAGCATCCTTGTCGTCGTGCGTGTCTGAGTTTAGATTGGGAACCGATTGACTCATCCGCTTCTGAGTATTGATTTCTTCTGACATTTCCTCCCGGAGCTTCACGGGTTTGTCTTTGGCTGAGGGTGGACATGGCACGCCTAGAGGAGGAGGGGGCGGATCTTCCCCTGATTGTGATTGTGTGGGAGGTTGGAGAGCCAGTCTAGGCTCCAGAACTCTTTCTCTGTTCTCGACGATACTGGGCATACTTTGAACACTCTGACGACTTGGGTTGTTTCTCTGTTGGGTCATGGCTTTGGGAGGTCGACGATTGGCCGGAGGGCGTGCCCGTTGGAAGTGCTTTAGTTTTTCCGTTTCACCCACTCCGAATTCGATGGGGTCCCCTTGATCATGGGTATTGTGGTTGGTGGAGGTACTATTGTTGTTCTTCTTGGTCTTGTCGAGCGATTTGGCATTGGCGGATTGGAAGAAGATGCTCCGGATGAAGCCGGTGATACTTTTGCGATCTTTCTTCGTTTTGCCCCCCATTTTTCGTGTGGCTCACTGCTCTAAATGTTTATCTGTGAGTGAGCTCGTGTGTGAAAACTGTGATTAGCTTTTCTCGTTTCTCGTTTCCGCCACAGTCACCATCAACACCGCTACCACTGTCGTCGTCAACATCATCATAATAATCACTCAGAACATGATCATCTCACTCGGTTACGTACGTACGTACCTACATAAGTCAATGAGAAATTCTGCGAACAAGTGAGTGAGAGAGAGGCTCTTCCTCTCGCTCTCTCTCATTGACTCTTTTATTTTTATTTTGCTGGACCAGTCACTCAGGTTGCTCGAATATCACTGATTCCAGGTGAGGGTCTCGAATTTCAGTCACGAATCAGGTTATTGTGCTGTATGCATGCGGTACTCGACTCTCCACTTGGATGTTCTCCACCTCATGGAACGTAAGTGAAGTGCAGACTATTTGGCCAAATTAAAAATGGCAAATCTCTTAGATAAGACTCCCAGGCACATATTCACACACTTGCACTCAAAGTTAGCCAGTGGCAAATCCAGCTGTGACTGAGGAATTCGGTGTTTCAGAAGCCAAAGTGGGAGTGTTCGTCTTCGATTCGAGGAACGAAGTGAAGAAGCCCTTTCAAAATGACAGCGTAATCTAAACGAAAGTTGTTCACTCTCTGGACAATGTCTAAGCGAGTGGGTCCGTGTGTCCTGCCTGGACTTGTGACTAATTGCAACTGAAATTGATGAAAATGATGTTCAATGTGGACTGATTTTTTTCTTCTTACTTTTTGCAACGCCCCGCTATTCGGTGGATCGAGCGGACGCGGACTCGCGAATGGCGACAAACTACTATACTATATCACACTCGCGTACATCAAAGACACTTGATTTCAAAGTGACGATTTGGGCATGCCTTATTTCTCACTTTTTAATCCGACAGCTCTGACAATATGTCAGTTTGTTTTATCAGTAAAAATGATTTTTTTTGTTGAAGGTCTGTATCTTTGGGACATGGGGATAGCCAAAACATATCAAATTGGAAAAATGATAAGGATTGTCACGTCTGAAATCGTGGAAAATAAGTGTTGAAATTAGTTTTGTTCTGTCAGGACTATCAGTCCAAACATTACCTGATCATGTAATAATCTGGATAATAGAAAAGAATAGCTGACAATAAAATTAGATAAACTTTAAAAAGAAAACTCGACTACGAAATAGAGTGTCTTTGAGAATGATCATCTACCATTTACAAGGCAGAGTATTTTCACACGACTGAGTTGCCAATCCAGCTAAAACTGTTCAGTTCATCCTGGTCAAGAATTGATCACAATATCACGATTTGCACAGGCTTTTTTCCCTCCACATTTTCATCGAAAATGTCCTCAACAAACCGAGTCTGACATTCAACGACAAGTGTTTGTTGCACTTGCGACAGACGTCAATACAATCCCACTTATTAGAAAAGTAAAAAAAAAGATACCTTCCCTTTATGTTTACCCACACCTGGATGAACCTTTCAAGCGGGTCCAATGGTCCCTTACTGATATGACTTGCACCCTAGATCTGGAGAGACCAAAACAGTCGCGTGTGATTTTTTTCAGCCACTTTAATGATTGCTGAAGCTTCACGAGAAACTCGCCCCTTACTTAATGGAAACACTCCCTTCTCAGCCACACTCTTGATTGGGTTACTGTTTTACTTACTTTGAAGTGGCAAGTGTCATGATTAGAATGCATGCAGCAATGGGAGACGTGGCATGGAAGTAAACTGCATCGCCAACACCACAAACACCCTTAAATGGATGGGTTGAAATCAATGCAAATCCTTCTCTGTGGTGAGGAAGAAGCATTCAGCAACGATCGAAAGGTTGCCATTTGAAAAAGTCAACCAAAGAGGTTTCAGAGGAACGAGAAAATTTGACTAGGGACATGGAAAAAGAACGACATTGAACAGGATTCAAGGAGTTTGTCCCCTTTAGCCACGATGAATAATTGAATATCAGACAAAAACCAGGTTAGGAACAAAATATCAAAGCAAATCATTATGTTCAAGTCCAGCCAAGAACCATTTCCAATACCATAAATAGTGTGGCTGGCATCATAATAATGTATGCAATTGGAAGTGCCCGCTTCGAGTACAATGGTTGGCTGAATAATTCTCTCTGTTGTGTTTGTGTGTTGTCATGTCCACTTGATGAGCTGGGATTATGTAACCAACCAAACATTTTCAACAATATTCAAGCTAAAAATGATGTCGTTGCCTTCTGGAAGAGTTCACACGAAACAATAAATCGAACTGAACGTTATTGACGTGACCAAAGTGAAAAGCCAGAGCAAAGGTTTCTAAGTGAAATCTCTCGAATGATGGACTTTTTGGATGAAAGTTCACAGAGCATGACACTAGAAAATTGGTCTAACTTCGAGACACAGAGGGAGATGTGGAGATGTGGAGTTGGGCAAGAGCTGAAACGGGATAGACCACGACGACGATGATGATGAGAATGACGAATTCATGAACAACACTCTCGCGTCACTTCTTTCTGACCAATCCAAGAGTGTTCTGGCCTCGTCCGAAAGTTAATTAGATGACACCAAGAGTGACCCTCAACCCAAGTATATAGCAGAGTCAGACGAGTAACGTTAGCGTGTAACGTATGTATGTTGAGAGCAGGCAAATCCGATTCATTGTTTCGCCAGAGCCCTTGCCAACATTTAAAAAATTATTGCCGGGATGAACTTCCGGCCATTGAATTTCTACCTCGGCGAGCATTTGAGTCTGTCAAAACATTTCAAAGAGCCTGCTGACCTCCGATTTGCCCTTGAAAAGTGTATCAAATGGTGGTGCCGTATTCATATGCCAAAAACATCATCTATCATCCCACGTGAAAGTGGAGTGTCTGTTTGGCTGGCTTTGCTATTCCACTCGATCATGGTCTTCCAAACTCAAATTCCCAGGCTCGTTATCAAAGGGTCTGTAAAATCCGGTACAGATCTTTCCTTCAATACCGAAGTAGTAATTATTACTCAGTCTCTCGCGTAGGTTTTAAATGTTCAAAGATTCACGAACTCAACGCGGAAAGTTCATCTAACGGCGATGTTGGCTTACTTAGCATCTTTTAGCAACCGCATTTACCAACTTAGTCTTTCGTTGTTGGCTGGAATCACATTGCTAAATAATGTTTAGGCTTGGGATTCGATGGTTTTGTTGATTGGCATTCAATGAGGCATGATGATGATGATGATAACAACTATTGGAGGTCCACATGTAGTAAGTGCATACTACAATAGAGTTAGGGGGGTCTGGCATTTTCCGATTCATTGACAAGGACAAGGTCAGAGAGAAGACCTCGAATGTAAAACAAACTCGTTGTTCTCAGTTTTGGAAATGGGCCCATTACACTCGCAATTTCGATAGGTAAACGCTGACAATAGCTTCATGAAATGTCACGGAATGCAAAGCCCGTCAAAAACATGTTTGATCAACTAGTCGACACGATTTGGTGGAGCAAAATGTTGTCTGTCGCCATTTGTACCCACACCTTCAATGTGAGTGATTGGAATAATTAGCTTTTTCCTCTGTCGGCACAAAATTATGGTGTGGACAAGGAGGTTCAAAAGTCATTCTAAAATTCTTTTTTTCTTGTGTGAGGAATCAATTGCCATTTGAAACATCATATTCAATCAAAAATGCAAGACAAAAAGACTACGTTTAGTTTTTTGTGTGTATGCTTGACCAATTATGATTGAAGATTAGCACGTTTGCCTCTCTGTACGGGAATATCGGAAATGGGCGATTAAAGGTGCTTGTAGCAATAATAATAATTGTTTATTCGAATTTACCTTACTCTCTGAATAAAATTTACATTTCTCAGTTGGCATTTGATGTACAAGCATACTAGTTTGTTTCAATGCATTTAAACAAATACTCAACTCCACGAAAAAAAAGGATCGTCTCGAAATGATCCAAATCGTTTCTTTTCTGTTAAGAGGCTGACATTATTGCCTAATCTTCTTCTACTTGAATCTGAAGCGGTAATTTATACGAATACCATATTGTACACCACTTTGAAGCTAGTCTTGACTGAGACGAATCGGGTTCTTTTTTATCCATAGCACCTCTATCCTTCGTTTTGAACGCATAGAGATTTGAAATCTAGAGGAGACAATTGCCTACGAGTAAATCATTTAGAATTGATGCGTTTATCAATCCGATGTCATGTAATCAAGCATTGTTTTCAGCCCATGAAGGTCTTAAGATATTCATTACTGGCTTCAACTTTTAGGTGCGATGTCCAAATTGTATGATATTTTCGCCTAACACAACCCAAATGATGCTAGCTTTGAGAAGTTTTTTTTAATTACTCATTAATCATAACCAAAATGATAATTGATTTTTGGAGCTAAAACTTCTGAAAGTGGGGAATAAGCCCCTATTTTTAACAATCAGTCAGAGATTCGGTTATCTGTGCCTTTCAATGTGCATGATTAATTAATTGATGTCTAAATCCCGGAACAAATATTCACACAAAGATACGTGAACTTGTGTAAAATTTACAAGTGTCTTATAAGACGACGAATCCTTGTAATAAAGATTTCACATATTAAAATACCTACTTGATGAACAAATTTTGAGCTGGAATAGATCATTGAAATATTAGTTGGCATGAATGAAATGGGTTCTAGAAGTAACTACAAGAGACAGTACTCAGAGAGTGAATTGGTCATAGCTTCAAGTAAAGAATTTGTAAGCCTAGAGTATAGATTGCAAACCCAATATTAATTCATTTGAGCAAGAAAACAACGAAAACCAACTGATCAAAAAATCCTCTTGAATTCAAATGGAAGCAGTCTTAAAAATTACTGCACAACAATTTGTTTGGTTTAAGCCTTCAGCCTAATGATAAAGAGACATTAAGAAATAAATTGCAAGAGAGGCAGATTCCACCTCTAAATCTTGTAGCTTTATGGCTCAACAAGGGCCATCTGGAATCTGGACATTCTTTAATAAAAGAAAGGAAAAGTTGGAAGCACGATCTTCTATTTCCATGATTCAGATGTATGAGCCAACGTTTCAATTCATCAGTTCTTGCCAGAACTCTTACTCCAGCTGGATTTAGATCATTATTTCGGCCTGACAATGCAATGATGCAACTTTTTTTCTAGCCGCCAAAGGAATTTTTTTGTGACGAGCAAATCAGAGCAAAAATGATTTTTTTTGAGGCTCCCAAATTGATACCGATTGGGACTCTTTGTCCTTCTCTCAACATTTGGTTTAGTTCGAAGACTGGTGTGGCTTTTTGCAACTTTGGTGTCCCTCTCCTCTACCCATCTGTTTGTAAATCCATTGTACGTGTGTGTTTTTTTTTTCAAAGCCTTGGATATTTTACATGAATTACTTACCCGTGTAATTGGGCATGAATAATTTTAATATGATTTCTTAAGCTTGGAAAAGACGAATACAGCCTTGAAACATAAAGTAGTCCAAACTTTTGTGTCTAACATTACTATAGCCACCCGAAATTCCCTTCGGACAGATGAAACTGAAGACCAAGTGGAGTGCCTCATTTTCTGTTTCCCCTTCGACAAATAACTTCCCACATCTGACCGGAAAATTCGATGCAAATCACATAGTTTGAGCGAAGGTTGCTCAAGTGGGCGTTTTAATTTGTACTCCTAGGGGTAAGACAGGGTCGTTGACTGTGCTGAGTTGCCTGGCCCAAAATGCTCACTTGAGCAACCTTTCTGCATGTCCCATTGGTTCAAATCAGGGTTTCTTAAACTTTTTGAAGCCAGGCCCCCCTCCAACGAAATTTTGCTTCTTGTGTCTGAACGCTTACGCCCGCTAGAGGTCGCATCTCATGATTCAACTCTGTAGTTGATATCTTTAGGTCGGACAAACGACCACTCGGAGGTTAAAACAGTACAGTACAAAAAAACTGGTTGTAGTTATTTCCCAGGAGATTGTTCATTCTACTATATTACCCTCCACGTGGTTGGTCGTCCAATATCCAGGACTTTAGCAATCTATGAATTGGTTTATTGTGTTCTCGTTGTTCATGTAAAATGTTGCTTGATTTCAGTTCATGAAGATGACACCCTGACGAAAGTGAACGCGGAATTGCCGCCCGCCATTCGCCTTCAAGGGATCAAACGTGTGACCAAAAATTTCAACTCGAAGGCCAGTTGCGATGCCCGAACGTACCTTTATCTGATGCCGACGTTTGCCGTTTGTCCCTTGGAACAGATTGTGACCGAGCAATATCGCATTGACGAAAAAACCCGATCTCAGGTTAACAAGATCTTGGGACTCTTTGTGGGATCGCATTACTACCACAACTACACCGCTGGAAAGTAAGAAGAAACCCTTGAAAGAAAGAATTCGGGCCCACTTGGCGAAGTAGCCAGGGGGAATGATAAATTTAAAGTTCCAAATGTACCAGAAACCGCTTTTGAAGTGATTCGAGGTTGGGTACGCCATCTAATCGGGAGATTTTAACATCTCTAGAGCAATTTAATCGATTTGCTTTGTTTTGTTGACAATTATATGAACATTGACAACGCGGCCGGTAATTTGTGATAAAGAAAACAGCTCTTCACGGTAGAAACATGTCTTATTCGTGGGAACAACCAAGTTGTCTTTTTTGCATGCAACTTTCTTAAAATTTAATTCCTTTGTTCGAACTTTTTAAGTATTTAATTTTTTATGGGAATGTATTTTTTAATAAAGGATGTGAAAAGAGCGAGCGAAAAAAGGATTGAGTGGTCGTTTTACCGGCGAAAAACACTTTTTTGAAGTCTTGGCACAAAAATAAGTTTTGAGGGGCTTCCCAACTTGTTTTTAACCTATTTTCGCATTATCTAGAAATATTAAGATTACATAGAAAATTTGCGTTTTTCAGAAACCCCATAAAACTTTTGTTTTTAAATCTAAAACCGACTTCAAAAGGTCTTCTATGTATTTTCAGGTAAAAGGAGTTGAAAAAATTTTGACCTGAAAATCGAAATAGAAAAATTTCCGAGAGAAAAAACAGAATTAATAAATTTTTCCTGTTAAGTAGCGAATTGAGAAGAAAAAAAAACCTTTTGCCCATTTTTGGCTTAAAAAATAGTTTTTTGATTCGTTGGCTATAAAATATCTTTTGGTTGCTAATTATTCAACCTTTTCCACCTTCCATTCATGACCTAGGACAGTCTTAAATATACATTATGGATTATTACCAGGCCCGGAAAAATATTTGCAAAAAAGTGACGAAATATCCAATATATTTTTTCTTCAAAAGCCCAAAATGTTTGGAAAAAAGCCGGATATTTTAGAAATATTTTTTTGACAAGGCCATATTTTGGTATTTTTGTCTGTGTGCACCGATTTTCCAAATTTATTTCTGGTGAAATTGATGCATTTGGTCGTTTTTGGGTGTAAACTTGAAATGAAATTGATTTAGACAATAGAATTTTTTAGCTTGCCGCAATAGATGGCGCAGTTTTTTCGTATATGACAGTAGTTTTGATTGTGAATGTCTAATCTTAGTACAAATGCCATTTTGTGAGGATTTTTATACTTTCTGTTCATTTTGGGATGGCTCTATTGAGCATTGGCCATTCATTTCTTTTCCTCAATTTTGCCCGAACTATTTTTTCGACTAGAATATTCGAGAAAATATTTATGTTTTTCCTTGCAACAGCCAAAATATTTAATAAATCGAGAAAAAATGGAGAAATATTTTCAAAATATTTTATATTTGAAGAAAATTATTTCCAGACCCTAATTATTACTTGTCATTGAGAAGCTGAAGGCCAATTTAAAATATGTGTAATTTTTTGTTGTTATTCGGTTCAGAGTATTTTGGAACGCAATTGGTCTAGAGTCTAAAATGGTTATGTTACCTAGTTCTACCAATAACTTAGCTTTTTGTATATAATATTTATCTAGCCAAAAATCACTTCGACGTTTCATACTATTGTTCGAATGACCAGGGAATTAATACTTTCTTGCAGACTTCCCATGGAACCCTCTTCTTTGAGGTTTATCACAGAGTTTGAGGCTGGCGAGCCTTTTGAAGAGAATGGCCTCGAGTTTGTCGTGATCAAGGTGAAAGGCCAGAGTTTCATGCTACACCAGATTCGGAAAATGATCGGGATGATGATAGCCGTCATGCGTGGCTACACCACTGAGGCAACCATCGAAGCCACTTGGGGCAAAGATCGCATCGATATCCCACGAGCTCCAGGATTGGGTCTCATGCTCAATGAAGTAAATTCCAACGGAAAATGTTTAACCATGCCAAAAAATAGTCTCATATTAATCATTAGGTTCACTACGAGAGGTATAACAAACGCTTTGGTTCGGATGGAATCCACGAAGCCCTGACATGGGATGATCTCGAGGACGAACTGGAATCGTTCAAGAAGGATGTGATCTTTGCTGATATCATACAGACCGAGAAAGAGGAGAGGTCCATGTTGGATTGGATGTCAAACCTCCCAATTCATTCGTTTGAACCGCGGCATTTTGAATCAGTAGGATCGCCCACGACACCCCTCAAACAAGCCAGAAGTCTTTTGGGCAACCTTAAGGACAAAGACGCTGAGGAGGACGAGAAATTGCCCAAGGGATTAGACGTTAATGACGAAGATGATGATGAAAGAGTTGTTGCAAAGCCTTTAGCCGATGAGAACTGTGAAGTTGCAGATGTTAAAGCGTGAGGTTACAGAAATGATTGTGCTTGCTTATTTAAACAATATAATTGTACACAAATGTGTTACTTCTTCCTGTTTGACATTGGCATTAGAAGATTTTTGAGTTTGCCAACAACAAGAAATTCTGGCTTTTTGTCAGCTGGGTTCTTTTCCCGTCTTGCATTTACATTGACACTTGTCAAGTTACAACGAACGACAGGACTGTTGAATCTGCTAACATTACGAGTAATTCTGGTGTCCTTTCAGGAGCTAAAAGCACTATTTTTGTTCATTTTGGTTCTGGAACAAAGAGCGATGGACGTTGAAGGGAACAAATACAGAAACTATTTCAGCATATTTCAAGGATATGCAAAAAATACCTCAAAGCAGACGAGAATTCACCCATGTCACGTGAACGCTAGTTTAAAAGGATGTTTGACAAGAGATGTCGTCAAGACATGAACGCACTTTATTCAAACATGTGTCAAAAGCGTACTTTGCATATGCTTATGTTGAACTGGGACCAAATACGACCCATCTAGGACAGAATATCAATTGCAACTCATGAATGTATCATATACATTAAATAATCGACAATTGGCCCCTTGGTGGGTTCATTACATTCGGATGAATTCAACAAATAGTTCATCGTCCAACACTTCCATTCCATCCACGGTGTTTTCAGGATGACGTTCCATATCTCGCATGGAACAACTCAAAATCGCTTCCGCCCTCTCCAACATAACTTCTGGTTCCGGTCTTCCACGGAATTTTGCCAAAATCCCGGAATCTTGATCGCGATACTCTCGAAACCTCTCCAGTGTACAAGCACAAGCCTTCCTAGAATTCAGAGGACGACCATTGGCATCAAATTCTTGTCGAGCAGGAACGTTGGAAGTTCGAGGATTGTTGTTTCCATGTGATCGAAAGTTATTGCGGTTTCCTCGCCGACGAGTTGTGCCTGTATGTATTCCGTGAAAGGCGGTGCTATTTGGCTCTCGAATATTGGGGTCGACCGAGGGTTCGTTGGATTCAGGCTCTGCCGTTGATTCGTCTTCGGGTTCCTCCTCAGGGGTCATGAAGTAAACTTTGATGAACATATGGAGCATAAAGTATTGAATGAGGGTCAAGTAGATTTTCCAATATGGTCTGTCTTCATTGTCTTCAGACCCCATGGTGATAGGTTGGTGAGAGAAGCGAAACTAAGTGACATGAAGGCACAGTTTTTATGCACATTTCTTGGGCTTAACGCAGTTTGTGCCAAGAGATTCAATCAGCTTCTGAAAATTATTTTGGAACAGATTTTGACGGTCTAATTGGACTAATTAAGAATTATGAAACTCCGTATCACTTTCCGATTATTACTCTTCTTGTCACTGACAAATATTTTTGCGAGTAAAGCAGGACTTTTGAGGAAACCAATCGGTGGATCGAGTGAAATAGGTAGGATTATTATTAGCATAATAATAATAATTAGGGCCCGGAAATAAATGTTTTAAAATATAATGTATTTCAAAAATAGTTGTCCCATTTTCCTCGATTTTTCAAATATTTTGATTGTTTCAAAGAAAAAGTAATTATTTTCTCGAATATTTGAGTCAGAAAAAGTATATCAGGCAAAATTGAGGAAAATAAATGAATGACCAATGCTCAATAGGGCTTGCCCGAAATGGACCCAAAGTACAAAAATCTCTACAAAATGGCATTTGTACTGAGATTAAACATTTGCAACCAGAACTACCGTCATACATGAAATAAATTTATTTAGGCAAATTGATAATTGTATTTTTATATCAATTACATGTCAAGTATGCCTCCAAACACGGCCAAATGCACCAAACACAAATTCGGAAAATCGGTGCACACAAACAAAAATACCCTATAACGGCGTTGTCAAAAAAAAAATAGTTCTTAAACATCCGCCTTTTTTCAAATATTTAGGGCTTTTGAAGAAAACATATATTGGATTATTTTTTCCAGGCCCTAATCAAATTTATTGCGAGATTTCAGTCCCATTGGACAGTTTTTACATTTCTTTACACATCACATTATTGTATGTGGTCATACGAGACCCAGTCTGGGTTTTTCAATAACGCTGGTTCGGGGCGATCATCCACTAGATGGGATTAGAGGGGGAAAGACTTGGGATTGAACCCATGAACCCAAGCATTGCACGGGCGCGCGTTAACCAACTGCGCTGTAACCATCTTTCCTATAAAAAAATAGGTGTAATTATTTCTGTTCAAAAATAAGTAAGCTATTCAAGATAAAACCTCAGATTGACTTTTAAAAGTCGTCCTGAAGAGAAAATGTCCATGGTCTCGAACGGCTTGTGGCGAAATCAAATTTAGGTTTGGTTAGCAATTCACCATATCTTCCGTGTGAGTTTATCATGATTTGGTCAGAGAGGATAATGTTCAAAAGTTTGGCCAGAATCTTCCCAGTTTATATCGGAATTTTTTTCCAAGAAACAAATATGCCAAGTTTCAAAGGTTTATCCCTTTCCTCATGATCTCATTTCGTGTTTTCCCCCTTCCTCATTCTCCCCCCATATGCTTTCTTCTATCCCAAGAGTTGCTAGAATAACTAGATGGATTCAATTATTGCATTTCGAAGGGGACAAACGGTTTATTCAGACCCAAAAACTAATATTTGTTCTCTCCAAATTCAAAAGGAAGTCTAGATCAACTTGAATTGGGGCGGAATGGAAGCCGAGCGAGCCCAATTCCATCCTCGCTGACAGAAAATATGACCAAAGTTTTCTCATAAAAACACGTCCACTTTCAGAGCTCTCAGAATGGCACCCACCAAGCCAAGCAACCAACCAACCAACCACACCTCCAAGATCAGTCTGAGTGGTAGAATATCCAACCAACCTGATATTCATTCCTCGTAATCAAGTATGAATGGTAATTCTTGCAATCATTTCATCATCACAGGATCTACGATCTGTTCGCAGAACTTGAGCCATTCATGAAGCGTCACGAAAATTGGAGATTGAAACGATTGTATAAAGATGGGGAAAAAGTTGGACCTACTGTCTTCTGTTCAGTATGAACTATAGCAATAAACTCAATCATCATATCGCTAGATTTTTCTCAAAGAAAGCATTGATCATTGCCAATTTATGTCTAACGGTCGGTGATTTGCAAAAATGGGGTTTAGCAAGAATGTGTAGGACTCGATTTTTATGCCTTGTTCAGCTGGAAAGGCACTTGAAAGGAAAAATAAATGTTGAGGGTGGTCTTTGCAGTTCTTGAAGTGTGGATGGTTTGTACAGAGAGGAGGGTGGTTGGTGGGCTGAAAGAACGTTTGGGTTCGATGAGGGTCTCTCTTCACAGACAAACAATACATTTTGTACCGAGGGCAAGCTACCATGAACCACAACGGATGGTGGGCAGTTATACTTTAAAAGGTTGCAAGCACACCATTCAGATTGAGGCCAATCAAGACGTTCGTCCGTGGATTTTGAAAAGAGTGCGATTTGATGAATAGAAATGACATTTTTCTTGGGGGGTAAGAAAACTTCGGGGAGATCATTTTTCCACCATTTCAGTGGAAGCAATAGTAATCCGTACGTAGACAGCGGGCCAATTGGAGCTATTTAAAAATGAGAACTGTCTGGCCTATGATTGCTCATCATTCGAGACAACATGCGATCATCGGCGACTAAAACTATGTGGATATCTAGATCCGTTTGCGGTTTTCTTTTTCAAACTAAATCCCCTGATTTGAAAGCTTGAAAATAAGTCATATTACAGTAGATATGATGTGAGCGTCGACATATCCAGAATCAGTGTTGAGACATCCAAGAATGTCCAAGGTTTAATCTAAAAAATTAACAACCTCTCTTTGAACTACGAACTAAAACAAGTGGCCTGTCCATTCCGTCCTGGCGACAAAAAAATGATCTCTCCAAGCTTCTAATTAGTTCCACTGACGAATTGTGAACGCAACTCAAAAAAAAATATGTTACCTCAAGAAACCTTCGATCTTAGCGATCAAAATCCGTTGAGAAGATAGTCTGGGACCTTCGAACAATAGCACGAGGTGAGGTGGGATCGAGAGTGGACAAGATCTCAAGCCTATCATTAGGCAATTGACTCCACTTTGATTGTTTTTGACAGGAACTCGAAATTGCTCTCAAATAGGGTAGGTAACACAGGAGTATGGGACATTGGACGTCTTCAGTCGGTAACCGAGTCGGTCGAATAAAACAAGTCCGATTTTTTTATGGCCCGAAAAGTACCCGGCAGGTTGAAGTGTTTGCAAAATTCAACCAATTCAACTCCCAAGATCCCTGAGATTGGTCGACGGGAACAACTGATTTCTAATTCTTCGATCGATCCGATGGCGCTTTTTCTCACTTGACTTGGGAAGGGAAGTGGATTGCGCGACAAAATTCGAAGCAATTGTCTGCATGTTGAAGAGCATGTTTCCTGTGCAAACACACCAATACCACAACCATGGCGACCACCAAGCCCAACCTCAACCATCATCCTTTGACGATCTGGCGTTGATGTCATTCAGAAATGAGGTAATCTGCTATGAACACACAATTCCTAGCAACTACTACTACTACGTACATGGAATTTTCGAATGTCCGTTTGACATTGCTAGTTTTCCCCTCATGGTTCTCAGTGTCCATGAAAACCAACAACCATATGTTGGGCGGATATGACAGGATCCTATCTTCCTAGCGTGTCTGCCAAAAAACCTGACCACAAACTCAAGTTCCAATGGCTTGGTAAGGAATGGTATGGTTTGTTGACGGCTGGTCACTTTTCAAGTGGTTTGGACAATGATTATGAAGATGACGAATCGAACCAACCAAACCCCTAGTTCCTATCAACCATTGGTGACAAAAATGTTGTGCGAGGGTCACTCGACGATCCCCAATCCTGGTTCCAGGCAACGTGCTGGATAAACACAATGAATGAAGTTTGGAGTAGTCAAGGAAAACCCGTTGTTGATATTGGGAAATTCATTCAGGGTCACCATAATTTTAGAGCTGACGAAAGCGCGAAAAGCACCTCCTTGACTAGGTTACTCAGAGGCTTGTTAAGAATTCCAATCCGAATGTAGACGAGATAATGACAGGTTTGTCATAGAGAGTCAAATGGAGTCTGGAGCCAGAAACGATGAGCCATCTCTCTTGAATTGGGTGTCATCTTAAGGGGAAAATTTTCTAATCTTCTCGCCTCATTTCTTGGGAACGTCCTCAGGGCATGAGAAGAAATGATTGTTTGATCTTTAAAGACGAGCTTAAATTTAGTTTCAAATTTGCGCAATAAAAGAAAAGCTGATGATTTTGTGAGGCCAAAACATAATTTGGGAAACTCCTACAAGTCGGCGCCAGAAGAATCATTTTCTCTCATTCCAAAGACGTAAAAATATTTGACATCCTGTTGAGACGTGTCAGTAAATCCAAATGACAACCCATTTCAAGGCGTTAATTGTTGGTCCAATCGTACAAAACTTCCATGCTAAAATGAAGTACTCCCTTAAGGACCTTGAGCGATGATGATAACAACTAAAAAAGTAACAACTTGGATGTTGTTCCGTAATCAGTGTTACCGCTTCACTGCCGCTTCAATGAAGTCGGTTAGAATAAACTGAGTGAATTTGAGCTCCCCCGGTGTCTTTTTCACCTCTGGCCCTGATAAAAAATCGGTTCAAGGCAAATCCGGACGTCTTTCTGACATGACATCCCATGTCTCGGTCCGCAATGCCGTTAAACGCAGTCTGTACGAATTATCAAAAGATTCGGACGCTTAATTGGATACATCGCGAGACTTTAAAATAAATAAGCAAGTACTCGTTGAATTTTGCTGAGCTGGACTTGAGGGTTTGGGGTTGAGGTTTGAAATGTTGAATGACATTTTGATAGATTGTGAGCAGACAAGTTAATCCTAGGATTTGAAGGCTTTCTTGGGCCAGAAATCTCTAGTATTTACTTTCTCTCAATTGTCAAGAAAATATTGCATTGAACTTTTGCCGGCCAAGTAAACTGAGATTAGTTTTCGGGGATAGGATGCGAATGTTGATTTGGTACACTGTAAAAATCTTTTAGAGTGTTATCCGATACACTTTCACTTGTAACTTCGACAATTGATTCAGTTTTTAACAATTTGGAAACTCTTTTTTGCACGAGAGCCCATCCATTCCAAGGAGGCAATTTCTTTACTGAAGCGAAAGTCTTGCTCATTGCACAATTAACCAGTGTGAGTTATGACCTGTCATTCAAACCGAGGAACGAGATTTGTGAGTTTGTTTGATTTATGTGTGGATGGATAAGAGTTTAAAGGATGTGCAATGTGTACCCACGCCCCAATCAACATGTCTTGACCTCGTTTCATTCGACTTGTTTTGGGTTTACGAAGGAAATGGGCCTATCAAATATGAATGGAGGTCGGAGACAGACCGGATAGATCAAGGTTGGACAGACATGATGAACTGAACCTGACTTGAGAAATTAAAACATTATGTCAAAATGATAAGAATCAGCTTCTGGATTTTGTGGCTCCAGAGATCCGTCCATCCACTTACTCCTCTCTCTTCCATCCAATCCACTTGATTTCAGATATTTGTCCAAGGAATTGAAAGATAGGGTGGGTTTTGATAAGCCGATTAAACACTGTCTGAAATTCATGTGAAGTTTATCGAACATCATAACGACATTTGGGACAAACAGTGGCTTCCACAACCGATATAAGACGTTGTCACAAATGGCATCGCTATTCTACCTCTCAAAGTTCACACAGTGGTCTAAATGGAATGGAAAATCAATTTGAGATCGGTGGCAAACGAGAGTTTAATGACCGTCATCTGAGGGTGTCAATCACAATACATACGATTGAGGTGAAGTTGAAGGACCGACGGATAATGGCTCTGACTGGCTGACTAGCAGGTCTCTCATCCCCACGAATACACAATACTACCATTGCTATTGAAGAAAAGTAGCTAGATGGCTACACTGGGGATGGACTGGACCGCGTTTGGCTGGCAGGATCTACCTACAATTGAATTATCAAGCTGCCATTTAACCCACCGAAGATGATTTGTTTGCACTCGATTGTGGCTGAGTCTACATCTCGGACTCGAAGAAATGCATCTTGGTCTCGATATCGATGTACGTATAGAAGCTTGTCCTGTTTATTCAACGAGCTCTTTCGAGGGTGTCGTTTTAAGGGGGCGAACAATCGACGAACGATTTCATAGTTCTTCCCACGACTGAAACGCATTTTCTGCCTCATTTTGGACCAACGAGAAGGAGAGAGGAAGAGATAATCTGAGTGGAAACCAGTTGGTTGGGCAGCCATCAGTCACGAACCTATCAGTATTCACGATGCCATCCATCCACCTCTCTAATGTGGTACTCTCTTCAGTTAGGTACAGATGCAAATTCGCACAGATAATTACCCCCGGTGGATCGGAAAATAATTGAGCCTGCTAGCCTCTTCCTCGTCAAATTCATCCGGGGATCGATCCCGGCTCTTTTGGCGGCCCTGTGGTAAGCAATTAAGGCAACACTTTTCTCCAACACTCGCGATATTTCGTCCGTCGAAATTTTGGACAAGTCTCTTCGTTTTCTCTCCGTGGTTGGAGAATTGGTGAGGGGCCACCAAGAGAGGAGATTGCTCTCCAACATTGGTCCAATTACTAGATAAATCCCTCTCATGAATCAATCGGATGGCTGTCAGATATTTTGCCAAAACGAGGGCCAGAAGTTGCGCAAAGAACAAGAGTGGTTGCTAGGTAACCCAAAAAAAACCCACTTTCATTGGTCTCATACTAACTCAAAGGTCCAACTATGTGTGAGGATCGAAGCAAATCACCAATGATTGTTTTTACCTCTATGTACATTCATTCCTCATATGTCTTAACTCATAAGGTGTGTGGGTAACATTGCCAAAAGTCTCCAATCCCTCTGGCAATTGAGGCCAAGATAATCCAGAGATGAAGCGATGAATCTTGAGGCTGTCTCTTGAGCAAAGCTTGATTTTGGTGTGGCTAATATTTCGGATTTTCAAGTTGGCACCACTTGACTCTCTTTGGCTTTTACTCGAAACCTGCCAGGGCTCTCAAGCAATCTGGGGCAAGTTAATCCCACCAATTGGTTCGAGATCACGTGATGAAGAGTGTAAGATGAGTCGTCTGAAAAAAATGTCGTTGGAAGATGATCATTCATGAACTTTGGGAGAGCAAGTTGTAATAACAAAACTATTCGTTCACCGTGAAAAATACGACGAGGTCCTTCAATGGCATTGGGTCTGCCCATTTTGGTAGGGCGCCTCCAAAGCAATTGACTGTTTTTCTTGGACCTGAAAAGCCCATTCATTGCAGTTTATCTGCCCTTGATGCAGGTGCATTTGGCTGCACTGAAGCTATAGGTTCCAATGAAAAGTAAACATTATCTTTGCACTATCAAAATGAAATAATCCTTTGACACTCTTTAGAGTGCGATATCTATTCGTTCATCCTGGTGCTAACCCTTGACTAAACAGCAAATGGCTCATCTCTGTAATCTTCCAAGGAATTTTTGCCAGGAACAATGAGGCTTTGGATAAGACTGAGGGAGTCTCTGTGCACCTCTCCATCCACGGATTGCATGTCGGGATCCACAAACCCCCTCAGACATCCAAGGGTATCATCATTAAACCTGGACACCTCTACATTTTGAAATTTGGTCCCAGTCCGAACGAGCTCAACCGAGATAAAAACAGATGCCTCAAACGGTTTTTTGATATTTTTTGTTTGGTTGCTCCAGATTGAGAGCAATTAATCACGTCTTTCTTGTTTTTTTCTTCTTCTTACCTCTCTTGGACGGTCTTCCAGACTGAAGTTGTTAGCAAAAAAAACCTTGGGCCTAAGTGATTGTGGTCTCGTCCATATTAGGAGCTTTCAACCTGATCGTTCGTTCTCTTGGACGTCGAGAGGACCTTGAAAATTGAAATTGGCTGGGAGTTGTGCATATCATTATCAGCTAATCACTCAAGAGTGTCATCAGAACTGGATTGGTCAGCACCTCTCACTGTCTCAAAGTGACCATTAAGCTTGGTTGGTTTTGGGTGGAAAAAAGATGCAACTTCATCGCTTTATCAGGGTGTGGACTCCATGGGCCTGGGATTTGTCTTCAGAGTGCTCAAGTTTTGGGTAGTACGTAGTACATGTTGCATCCGAATACGGTGACGAATGCCGTTAAACTTGGGTACGTATTCAATTGAACGAGATTATTGTCTCGTGTCAATGATGGATGGGGTATCAGATAATCCTATTAATTAGTTGGTCTTTCCCCTCCCGTGCTTCATTCAGATTATGTCATACAATGGATATATTGATAGAGGCTTGATCCGGCATTACCTTCAGCCCAAAACGGTTTTACTCACTTGAAGCAGGTCCTTTGGGTGAATCAAGGGCTCCTCACTCCACTCTAAAGAGACTAACCGTGTCGAGTCTTTCCTTTAGATCGAGACTCCTACACAACTGGACTTGGAGATGCATGGGAAGTGAGGGAGATTCCTTTTTTTTCTCCTTCTCCTAGCATTCCTGGAGAGCTCATATCTGAGTTGTAAGGCGATACCGGCGATTTTCACATCAATCCGAGGCGATGAAACCTACACCGCCAGCTCGAAACGCGCCAGCCTTCTGTTCGAAAGGCGCGCTCTTTGGCGTAGCTGGCCGGTGGCCGGCGATTTGGCTCGCGTGCATGCGTCTCTTCTCTCTTTTTAGAGCTCCATCAAGCCTCTTTTTTCTGTATGTAGTGGTGCTCATCGGGAATACGCGGGGATTGGCGCGTCAAGATCGCGAAGAACTCGACGAAGAGGAGCTCAAGCGCCACTTCTCACCGCCGCCAAAATGGCTGTGAAGAGCTCTCATGTCATTTAGTTCAGTACAAAGGAGTGAGGAGCAGCCATGATTCAAGTGTTCCTCCTTAAATGAAAGTGTTTGTGTTGTTCCAACTCTCTAGGGCCGATAAGTGTTAAATGATGGTCATTAATAGTGCCGAAGCGAATTCAGATCACCGACATTTGAATGTGAATTACATCTTGAATCTAGAAAGTCTAGGGGCCTTATGAGTGGTATAAGAGGCTTCAGACAGACAGTGCTTGAAAGTGATTGTGAGTGATACAAATCGACGAGAAATCAGTTGATCGATAGATAGACCAGGGACATCCCTTAGAACCATGGACCATCACCATCAAATTCATCATAATCATCACCATCAACAACAACAAGAGTTGCACCAACAGAGGAGCAGTAATCACAATGATAGTGCCCTGTCATGGTGTCGTCGAAGGTAAGCAAGCCACCAAGCTCTCCATCAGACAGACATCTATCTCCTCATGTCTTCATCCAAATTAAATGAAGTGACAATAGCTTTCCAGGGTAATGGCCGGGATGATGTGAGTGAGCAACTCCATTCGCTCTGGCCAATTGTCGTCGTTGCTCGGGTTGCATTTCTTTGATTCCCATGGCGACTCAATGATCCGTAAAGAAGGGCATGAAAGGTTTCCATTTTCAAAGTGGAAGAAGCCAAAAGAGAGGGGGAGCGACGCCAAGTCCATCTATCCTTCCATCCATCCATCGACTCTCCTATTTTTTTCGCAATTCAATCTCTGGAAAAAAGTTCATATCCATCCGACATTCATTGAATAGAACTAGTAGTGGTGATACAACTAGTACTAGTTGTAGCAGTAGCTCAGTACAGCAATTTGTTTCTAAAGCCCGCTGTTTGAAAAGGATCCTGTCCACAAAATATCAGTTCGATCTTTACTGGGAGTTGTCACCAGGACAGTGATATCGATAATACTTGGCGGGATGTGGAGGAGTCCGCCGACTGCAGTGTTGCTGCCCTCCCCATGGAAAAAAAGAAGCTGATGGTTGTTCGCCTTATTGTGTCATCCAAAGTTGCGCCCGTAATAGCACCGTCCCACCATTATAAGAGTAACTTCAGTACATTTGTGCACTCACTCATTCACTTAGTTGGTCTCAGAACAGCTGGCTGGGTATTGGAGAGATATCTCCTGGTTGCTTGCTCGTCGAAGTGACACATTCATCTATGGGGATCTCGACCATTATGGAGCATTGCCTTATTCAATATACCACGGCCGACTGACTGACTGGTTGACTACCATGTACGACGACACATCATGAATGGCACAGTTTTCCGGGATCTTCTCGACATTGTGCCCAACCATTAGCAGTACATTTGCAAGCATCCGTTCCATTCGGCGAGCTCTCTCTCTCTCTCCCCTGAGGCTCCGTTAATCCGGAGTTCATTTAATTTGCTCCACTTTTTGTCCTCGGATTCCCGATGACCCCGGTCATTATAGCCTATGATGTACGGGCACAACGACCAGGGAGAGAGAAAGAGAGTCCTGAGTACATGGGTTAAACACATTTTTGCTCCAAGGGAGGAGAAATAAGAGAATATGAAGCACATTTATGAGCCGCAAGGGGATTAGGGCAAGAGACAAAGGGAAAACGAGAGAGCCAAAAGAGGGGGAAAACACCGAGAGTATTCCCTCTGTGCTCGTGCTGTTTCTCCGTGTTTTTCAATGTTGCCGTCTTGCCTTTTTTTCGCTCACGTCAGCGCCTTCATCCAAGCAAGGCTCTAGGCTAGCCGCTTATCTTGCCAGACTTACCGCCAAATATCGTCTTATGGGCACAAGCCTACCCGTCTTAGGTAAAACTTGCCCCCTAACCCATCTCCTGTGACCGAGTCGGTCTGTTTCTGTCCATGTTGGATTCAATTTCGAGCAATCTCCATTGGCGGTACTCCCTTGAGACTCTGGCCAGACGAAATTGGAGCCGGAAATCCTTGGTCATTTGGCCATGAAATCAATCAATAACTTCAATACCATTGTTGACAAAATCCCGGACCCACCTCAACGACCCACCCAATAGAGGAGAGCTACAGTGGCTACAATTGACTGACTTTTATACCATGTACAGTACTGAAAGAAGAGGGCAGCTGCCATTTGGCCCTCTTCATTTCCCCCAATGTCATTCTAGGGAAGGAGGAGGAGGTGAAGACCTGGTTATGTTATCATAAAAGTCAATGGCAATGAGGTGGAAAATGCTCAATTTGTCCTGGTTTCGGTTGTACAACACACTCGATCGCTCATTGGAGTTATTACCCCAAGCAAGTTCAATTCTTTGTTAGAGAGCGGCGAGTACCCATACGAAATGGGAACATGGAACAACAAATCTTGATTTTTTTTTTCTTTTTTTTGGGGGGGGGGGCGGATTTTTCAATACCGCTACAAGGAATGGGATTCCCTGTAAAGAGAGTTAATCATTATTATAGTTTCAATAATTAATGTTTACATGAAATTTGATCTACCAATGAGTTACTGTTGGCAGATCTATACAACCCTTGTATAGTGGGTTGGTCAGGAATAGTATTTAAGAATTTGTCCAACCCTGCCTTAAATGCTGTTAGAGGATCAGCTCCTACGTATTCCCGACCAAGGCAAATAGGCAACAAATTGAACAATGAAGGAGCCCGATAAAGATCCCTCCCTCTCTTTGAACACGGGTTGTTCACGAGAGCTAATCATGGAAATAGCCCCCTAAAATGCTACTAGTGCACCACTGAATTGCCAATGTGTGTGTGTTGGAGTTCAACTGAGGGAGTCACACTAGCATGATTCGCCCACCACCATCTTTGCATGTTCCGTGGAGAGAAAAATTGCTGCCAGTTTTTCGTTCTCTTTGATCTTTTCCCATTTTTCTTATCGCGTCGCTCCCGTTCTTCTGCTTCACCCTTGCTTTTGCAGAGACATTTCGTCCCACTAACTGGGAAATGGGAGAAGAGCCTCGTTCTTCTGAGACGACATTTCCTTGCATGTATGTATGTTGTGTATGCAAATTCGGCGTGAATTCTTTTTCCCCCGCGTTGAAAACCACTCGGAAGCACAGTAAAGTAACCAAGAAGAAAAATCCAGTTAATTTATGCCCCCCATTTTCTCGTTCTCTCTCATGTTTGAGCTGACA
This sequence comes from Tigriopus japonicus, assembly GCA_010645155.1. Classification (NCBI taxonomy): domain Eukaryota; kingdom Metazoa; phylum Arthropoda; class Copepoda; order Harpacticoida; family Harpacticidae; genus Tigriopus; species Tigriopus japonicus. The sequence goes on from CM021314.1 coordinate 1,747,742, forward strand.
TCTCAAGAAGGATGGATGCTAAATAAGGGGGCGGCACGGCGTCTTAATGAAGAAGTTCCACACAAATGACACAGACACAAAGATGGGGTCTGAGAAATTTCCGGCTTTCTCGATGCCGAAGAATGTACGTACCTAGTTCACAACGGCTTCCATTTTCTCATCTTGTTAGGTTCCCCCACCCAGCTCTTTGAGGCAATCAATTCATAATATGCATCTGATTAAAGATCCATTATGGTTGTGAACACAAGAGCCAGATCTCAAGGGTCGGACAAAATATCACTAACGAGCCACTTTCTCACAAGTTCATGTGCGTCGTCGAAGGAGCCCAATTGCTGCAACGAGAAAAGAGCACAATCTTCTGGGAGACTTGTCCCCTTCAATCCAAGTCCATCGAATATCAAGTTCATGCCAGTCAAAAGAAGCAAGCCTAGTCTGGTTTGGACTTGGCAGTTATTGGTACAAATTGAGTAATGAAAGGCAAGTTGTTGTACGCTTGACTTCTCTCGAATAAAGCCACCGTGGTTCATTCCCGATTCAAAACCCGGCGTACTGTACTGTCTGTACTAAAGACGACCCCGAGTAACAACATATATATTCGTCTCTCGAGCGTTCTCTATGCACCAAATGACTGTGGATGATGTACCAACGAATTACTTTGGAAGTCACCCAGCCAAGCCTTGATGTCCTTCTCCTCTCATCGTGAAGCTTTTTTTTGAGCCAAGCGAGGGGGGAAAGAGGATTCATATTTTGTGGATGATGCTCAAAGCGTTTGATTCCAATCTGCTCTCCTCTGAACCCACTACATGCACGATTGAAAGCACAAAGGACCTCTATGAAAGACCAAATTCTGGTCAATAGCTTCAAACCCGAGGTACATCCATTTGGGTACGAGTGGTTCTGACCAGAATCGTGACTAGAAGGTCGTATCGAGGGCGAGTTTTACTCCGAGATCGTTCGTATGTAGTACAGTACGGTTAGACGCTTGGCCGAGAGCTCCTCATATATTGAATTGTCTGAGTTGAATTAAGCGTGTTAAATTGAGGTTTGGTCCATTTTCCACTCATATTTCATCTGCTTGTTGTGCTAGGCGATGAAATTGGTGTGGCAAGCTGTGAAATTGTCATGATCCCTCAAACTCGAGATTGCTTCTAGCCTACTACGTATGTAGTATATTACATGCATCGAGTTGTAGTAGGTAGATGTCGCTGATCCTCCTCGGATCAAACTGGGAATGTAAAGATGCACATTTAAAGTGCAGCTTTGTAGTTTGCGATGGATGGTAGATAGATAGATGGTTGCATGTGTTTGCCAGAAAGGCTAAATGCCGATTGCTGCTTGTCAAATGCACCAGAAAACTATTGGAGCATAGAGAATGGCCACCAAACATTTGTCAAATGCAAATAGTAACGTTGGCAGATTGCTCAGGCACCATGTATCCATCCGCCATTGGAACAATATATAACATCTCGTAACAGGGTACTGTACCCAAGTCTCGCACGTCAGCCGAGTGAAACGGTTGCCCTTGGCACCCATGAAAAATCGGAACAACAAATTTGGACACTTCTCGGTGTTCATTCGTTCCTTCCTTCCCTTGAAGAGAGTCTCTGGTTGTTCTCTGATAGTGATGGGCCATAAGAGGGTCTTCCAATCATTAACAGCATCATTTTCCTATTTCTCACAGAAAGAGCCCACGAAAACCACGCCATGTATGTAGTTAGGATGATCTGGATATCAAGTCTTGGTTAGAAAGTGACTTGATTTGGTGGCAATACAAGGGGTTTGGTTTAGAGGACAATGCTCACTCCAGAGTAGATTTGTGGTATCCGAGAGTTTGGGAGGTTGGTTGGCACCTAATGGGGCATTTTGCCACTCTCCAAATATTTCTGCTGAGAAAACATTAACCAATGTCAGAACAAAGCACTTTCTGTGCTTTTGATTCATTCCTCCCCCTCCTCTGCAGTATTACAGCCACGTATTCTAAAGCACTACAAACGCAAAGAAATGACGTTATTTTCCATTGTGATTCACAATTTGGAAATTGAGTAGGGCTCCGAGCATTGAAATTTTGAAAGTCGCATTACAAAACTTAAAAGATACTTTCTTATGCCTCACACATCCAGAATTTAAGGGAGGTACTCTTACGATATAGCGAGTTTTATGGCTTTTCTTTGAAGACTCGGCGTATAATAACATTGGGTTTCTCGTGTTTCCTTTCTCTGGAGAAAGGGATCTCCATTATCAGGGTGTCCCAATGGCTTCATCGCGTATTCCCTTGTACAGTTCCAAGTCGGTGAATAAACAAACAAACACATTGTGCCAGTTTGTCTACAAATTTGGATGGAAATATCGCACATCCATTGTGCCAGTCTTTGTTCTTGGGACTTTTGTGTGTGTCGAATGTCGTATTATCTGTAATCTGTGTCAAGCTGAGAGATTATTTAGTCTCTATTTAGCTCCATTCGTGAGCGAAGCACGTCCTGCATATGTAGAACCAGAAAGTGTTCGTCGCTTTTTTTGGTCCCTGAGGCAAATCGCAGACTTTTCTCACCTCGGAAACATGTCTTGAGGCCATAAAATGCAGAGATGGAACATTATTTGGAGCTGCGAGCGCTTTTTGTTCTGAGGAAGAGAGGAAAGGAGGGGATCCATCGATCTTTTATCTCCTCTTGATCCCTTATTTCAATATCCTCTCGGAATCGATCGCATATGGCTCTAATATGAATTGGAACCTGTTCCACGTGACCGAGTTGAAATTAACTTGGCTTCAATGGTGTGAGGGTGAAAGAGAAATCTACTTTTATCGAGACCACATTGGTCTGACACCTCTTGTGTCAGCACCAGATTTTAGAACTTCTACCCTAAACTAAGGGTATTGGAACACAGGGGGCTCCTGATAGTTGATGGAACAACATGGAACATCAACCCTTACATTTCCAAAACAGTCTAGAAACATGCTCCCGAATCATCGTGTCATATCATCCAATCATCCACAGACTTGACTCCATTCTTTGTACACTGTCCGGAAGAGAATCAAAGAAAGAAGCGCTAATATATCTATTCACGATTCACGTCTATGACCCAATGGAGTGAAAGGAAGAGGAGGAGGAGAAGTAGTAGAGATTGTATCAAAAACATTGTGATTGCTTGTGAATCAGAGTGGAAGAGAGAATCATGGATGTCATCTTCCACCGATAAGGCAATGGACGTGGGTATTGGGGATTCACTCCGCTCGCATGTTCATGGTTCATGCAGATCCCGAACATTCATTTCTTATACATATCACGATTGAGCCTCCCCTTCATCACCGATAAAGCCTTTCAACCCGATCTGCTGGCCGAACCACTAATTATTCCCACACGGACTCGATTCCGATATTCTGACTTGGGAAGTGATTGAACTCACTTGGAGCGATTCTTGAGAGCCGGGTCCCTACTCAGGCAAAAACGGAAAGACCCTCAAATCGTGACGTTATCACCATTTTCAATCTGGTAACGTTGTGACATTTGCTCCATGGAACACAATCTTTTTTTTCCAAGTCGGCTGGCTCAGTCAAATAGTATTATGAAAAGAGATATTGTTTACTGAATGCCCTGGCGGAAAGGGGGGAGTTCATCGTAAAGTTTCCACATTTCCCCCTGGAGATTTTGAAGATTTCTTCCGTTTCCCACAACGGGAATAGTTGGTTTATTGACCCGTCTGCATTCATTCCGAATTCCCCCGCCACAGTTGTTGTGAAAGTTGTTGGTGATATTGCATGTTTAATGTGCCTTGTTAATGTATTCCCCACTGGCTTGTTTAGATAAAGTCTTAAATGAGCGCCAAGCCGCAATCACTGTGCGAATCTCGGCGCCAAAAAAGAACTCAACTTTCAGGGCAATCACAGTCTTCCATCCATCATGACCTGGAATTGGTGATGTAAAGACGGGGGAAAAAGAAAACAAAGCACATTTTAAAGAGTGATTACTACCTCTACCCTTATTGGAGGTTTGATGTGAAGACAATGATGGCAGCTTAACGCTCTTGAATAAATGAGAGCGTTGGGTTGGGCACGTGCGGGATTAGTTTTTGAGGATGGGTTTCCTTCCTCAATGGACCTGACAGACCCCAAGCATCAACATTCCATCCATTATTGGGGGTTAAGCTGGATTTGATCAACTACTAGCAACTTGGAGGTGTAGGAAGATTCTGCCATGGGACTTTCTCCTCCTCCTCCAACTCCTCGCCATATTTATCAGAGATTGGTCACACAGATGAAAGATGATTAAATCAATTTGAAGCTCAGGTGCACTTCTCCCCCGGTTCTTTTGATGCTGCAGGATCCACCAAATGCACAATATAATACTTTTTCTATTTCCAATCCACTTCCCTTTGTTGTCAGTTTACCACCAATTGTGCGTGCTCATCAAAATCCATCAGGGGGAAAACAAAAGTCCGACTCAGGGTCGCCAAAATATCTTTCTTGTCCGTCCAAATTATTATGTAAGCTAAAGCCTTTAATGTAAGCGTTAGACTCACATTTGGGAGATACTACGATAACAGACACACGCATGGTGTGACAACGGACTTCAGGACTGATATTGACATGGATAACATTTACTATGCAACCCTGTTCGATCGGATGTGTCTGATGATGCACATCAGAGCACAACTCGAGTAGTCACTATTTGCAGGTGTGTGTTGATCTCTTTCCAACCAACCAACCCTGCATCTACATGGACTCTGTACCTTGTTTGAGTGGAGATAATGCGATAAAGCGCATTTTTGCCTCCTTCCTCGACAAGCCAGAGCAATCATACCAAACTGAGCTTTAATACCATCAATGTGCTTGGTTGGAGCATCCGACGATGAGAAAGAAGATTTTGGCGTAATTTGAGCACCACCAACAGGGGGAAAGATGACGATGTGTTTGGTGAAGTCGCTCCTCTTTAAACTCTCCCCTGTTGTGTTCAAAGAGGAACACGTGGAAATGTATTGTTCTTGGCTCTTGTGCCTTAGAAACTGTGTCGAAAAGGATTATCAAAAAGGGCAAGCTCATCGAGCCATGCCGATCAATACGGCCAATTAAGCCTGAATTGTCTATTTGAAGAAACATTCTGGCCCCTCTCATCAAGAGATTCAAGAGGATGCACACGTGATCTCCACCCCTTTTTCTCACCCAATATTGATATTGACTCCGAAACCTGATTTCGCCTCAAGTGGCAGGCTCATCTTTGCTTTCTCCATCTTGGAATATTCTAGAGAAACTAACTCTCTACCAATACGTCGCTGAAAGATGAGCTCCATATTCTAATGGAGAGGATGAGTCAGAAGAGTCTTTGTAGACAAAGGGATCAAGTTAGCGTTTTTCCCGATCCCAAAAGGGTTTATATCGATCCCAGTTCTCAGGGATCAGCGCCAAGAACGGAACTAAAGAAAGGGACCAACCAGTTCCATGGAATTGAATGGATAGTCAACTCGTTTTATCAGTTTGAATCGTCGGGGATGGTTGGTCATCTCATCACCCCTCCTCCCACATGTTGTGGCAGCACCTTGGAGATTAGTAGCACACAACATCACTAAACTGACTCGTCTTCTTTGGTTGAGAATTCGGGAGAGGTTCGGTAAATGGAAGATTAATGACTCTCGGGTTTCTGTGAAGGATTCAATGGCGGAGAGAACGAGAAGAGTCCCTCGTCATCGTGGCATTAAGTCAAACCTGGGGTTGGAGATTTTCTAGCATTTGGGATCCAATACTCAAAAGACCCATTTGAAAAGGATTTTATTGGGTGGGGACAAAAAGAGACGTTCATCATCATTCACGGTGGATGCTAATTCATCTCACCCAAGCCAAGATCAAAACTCCGGCCAACACAATCATCATGGCCATTTTCCCTTGAACACAACTCGACTTCGTAGACAAATGTTTGGAGGCTCAGCGGGATAAGAAAAAGAAGAACAACAACAACGAGCCATGTTGTTCCAAGTGATGTTTTTTCCCTCTCATTCTCTTTGGTATGAATGACAGGAGGCTTCAAAGTCAGAATGACGAGGAGACCAAGTTGAGAGAGAGCGAGTATTGGCCTACTAATACTTGACATCATGCCATATGTTCAGTGAACCAAGTCCTCCTCCTGCTCTTCGTAGTCGACTTACTACGTATACTGTATACATATACTAGAGCTAGCTAACCTCGTTTTTCAGTTCCCGATTGTTGGCTGTTGGTGTGGCGAAAGCAAACATTGTTTTTGTTTTAGCCAAGAGACACGCTAATCGATGGGTAATTACGGACTTGGGAACGAAAACCACCCCGAGAGACCTTCAAATATGGATCTAGGTAGTAGACGGATAGTCAACTCGTCCAAAAAGGGATACGAAGCCAACCATATTCATCAAGCGTGGCTCCACTTCTACTAGCTTTCAACCACAATTTATGGATCTGATTTACGCTACTGACTCGGTGCAATGGGGAAACAACTTTCAAGTGGCCATAATTCAATCACGAGATATGTGGACTTTGAAGTCTGTATCACATTCCTTGGCACATTCCACAATTCAAGCCCATCTCGATTATCTTTTTTTCCGAGAGAGAAAAGTGACCACAGCGGCCGTGTTCATTTCGATAAATTTTAATCCTGAAGGTGCCTGGCTTCCAAATTGCTTGTTATCCCCATCTACTCATCCATCCATCCATCCATGGACATTTCCATAGAGTACTTTCGTACATGTGAGTATGACAGAGGCTACTAATCGGAGTTCTTCCCCAATGGAATAAATTTGAAAGAGGGAATCGACGTTCGTTTGATCGTTAGGGCAAAAAAAAGGAACGCAATCTCTGGAACACTTTTTCATAACTTGGGTCAACCACGCTCCCCCTTTTGTATGTGCTGCTCGGCTTCAGATGGGAGAGGTTTATTAATTTTATCTCCCAAAAGTTGATGGCAATCAACCCTTGAAGCACGTGCACTCGAGCATGAACTAAGAGCAACGGGTACAGACACAATTTTGCTTGCTTATGGAGTTATCAAGCGAGTCTATGAACGCAGTGTTTGATCAATAGCTTTCCCATTGGGGAAGATTATTAGGATGATACGATTTCTCGAGCTGCCAAGATTCATTATGATCATTGGGTGTTATTAATCACGCTGGATGTGCCCCCGGTTGGATCTCAGGTTATGAATAGGGACCCCATTAGGCTTAGCTAATTAGGAAATTCCTCCTCGTCCTCATGCCACAGATCTCATTGTAACTACAAAGCACAAGAGTCGAAAAGAAACTGAAAAAAAGGCCAGATGGTTCTTGGAAGCAATTCTTGTTACCACAGGATTTGATCGAATTGGAGAACCCGATCCCAATATTTCAAACTTTTAATGCTTCCAAGTCAGGTCGAGGTGGACTTTTGCAATTTATTATCCTCATTTCGATTTTTGAACAGCACTCTCTCGCTCTCTCTCTAGCTCTGGCTAGTTCGTTCATTCGTTGAGTCCAAAGAAAGACGAAGAAGCATTTAAAATAAAGCTCGGAAACCTTCCTTCCCTCATCGTTGAGATGTTGAACGACTTTGAAGTCAACCTTGTCCGTACTCGATGACGATAACACTGAAGAAATGAGGGTTTCTACACGTTTCGATCGATTTTAATCTGCCCATTTTCGACATGGACCGCAATCGGTCAAAGGTACCTTGAGGTTGCAAACGATGTTTACTTACTGTCCCTTTGGTTAAAATCCTAAAATAAAGACGTAAAATGTGAATAACGGTGGGACAGTTTTGGCAGTGGAACTTCATTCGAGACTTTGGAACCGGGGATGAGGTTTCAAATTGGTGAAATAGTTTCAGTCCTCAGATGTCGGTCCGACTGTGAAACATGTGTCGTATGAGAGGGGTAAACGAAATAGATGAACTTCTGATGAACGGAATCCATATTTCCCCAAATGAGATCACTAATCAGCTCAACAACCTCAATGACCCTCGGGAATCGATCGATCGAGAGTGGCTTTGGAGATTCGACTCTGGCGGAACAACTCGATGCCAGCAGCATTAAAAACAGTACATTACGCCGTAATCTACTGTATTTCTATCTCCAAGGCTCTCCGAGTGTCAGGTCTGAAATAAAAGTGAAGCCAGCGGAACGGATCGATTTAATGAGGGGAATAATCAGGTAGAATTTCCCCTTCGTTTCCCTCTTCTCGAGCTCGAGCTTTCCACACTACTTTGGTGCATATTTTGTTTCTTCTCATTTATGGCATAATAACTTTGGCCATTTTTCTCGGTTCAGTTCGTGGTCGAGGGTGCAGTTTGGTCAATAAAAGTCCCCCGAAAAAAAAGCAAACAACGTGTTAAGAATAATATGTAGGCGTGACTGGAAAAGTCGCCTTGTTTGACAAGGAACGTCTTAATTTCAATTCCACCTCAAGAAAGAAAGGAGGTGTGGCTATGCTAATTGAGCTCATTCAATCGGTCTTTGGGGCTCGTTGGGCGATTACAACCCAATTTACATCGTGTTTTCGGGTCAGTCCTGCTGACTTTTTAAAGGCCCCCTGAGGCTGAGAGAGAAAAGTGAGATATGGTGATGGTCCTGGAATTGAAGCCGAAAAAAGAGACCAAATTTTGTTCTTCTCACGCCCATAATTCAAGATGGGTCCAAGAGCACTTAGTATTAAATCATGTGGCTCTTTTTTTTAGGGGACTTGCCACAGATTTATGTTGTACAAGTGTTAATAGGAATTCCACCAACCCGGTGCTTGCTAATTGAAATCGACGTTTGGGTCGGCCTCCAAGTCTTCGATGTCATAGATCAAGTTCGAACCATTATCTATCGTACTTGAGACTCAAGATCTATTGGGGAGAAAATAACCGTGCGTGCATTCTTCCCGTTGAAAACTCAAGAATCAAAGCTATTTTTGCCGTGAGCCCTCAAGCCAACAATTCCAATTTTCCCCCTGACTTCTCAACAAACCCCGATCCAACCAAAACGAAGAAGCTCAATTAGAAAGATTTTTCAAATTAATTGATCTCTTCATCGCTTTTGCACTCGGGCTCCTCTATCATTATTATCATCATCATCATCGTCGTTGTCATCATCGACGAACTCGGCGATTGATGAGACATTTGCCAACATATCCAAAGTTTGGCGGTTTCGGATTTCGATTGCCAGAAAGATCGAGTTCAATAATACATGATGTGTAGCAGTAGATATTTCAAAGGTTTCGGAGGTAAAAACTTTGAAGAGCCAGCTCGACGAAAAAGGGGTCAGATGGTTTGCGTGCACTTGATTAGACATCGTCAGACAATACCAACTCAAGGGCCTGCAGGGCGAACCAGACAAAAAAAACGGCTTCCAGAAGCATAAATGACGGCTTTCACGATGGTTGGCAGAGTTGCACTTACTTTTTCTGGATCATCTCTCTGGTAATTTGCAATGCCACGTACTCGAAAAGAAATGTTCAAGACCCCTGCAAATGCCTAGAGCAGGAAACACTGTCCTAAATTTGCCCGTTTTCTACGCCGCACCCTGTATTGTGTGCTCTTTGTGATAGTTGTGGAAGATGATGGCATGTCTTCTCTTTTTTGATCTTGATATTACAAAAAAAAAATGATGACTAGCACAGCCTAGCAAGCAAGCAAGCCAGGAACGAAAGATACAAAGGACCAAGATATATGGGTCCGAGAAAATTAAATCCCGAGGAGTGAACACGCAAGGCAGCCATTTTGAGCGAGCTCGTTTCGAGTATCTGAACGCATCCAAACCTTCCCAAACTGAGATAGATAGATCGAGCAACTCTTGAACATGGGAAAGTGATGGTGCAAAAACGATATTGGGAAATAGCCGGTTAATTGACGAATTCATGCTCATAATGGACACTGATGAGGAATCCGTGTCGTCATGACGATGCACTTATTGTTCTTCCATGATTGCATGGAAAGAAGAAGAAGAACTGAGTGGCATTTCAAGGGGTTCCACAATGTGTTTTTGCCCTCGACATAGTAGTTCCTGTCTTTGATTGAGATGCCTCAGAAAATTCCTCCTGTTGATGTGAGCTGTGTCAGCAATTTGCTAACTTGATTATGTGTGAAGACCCCTGGGTGCAAGAACGACCTTTCCTGCTGCGTTTAATTCAAAGCGAAAGCAATCAATCAATCCTCCTCCTCACCTCACGCTCAACATCCAACTTCCACCTTCTTCCAACTTGGATGGATGGCATTCCAACCTCGATCCATCCACGTGTTTACGTCGTGTCTCTTGAGGGCTGCAGAGAAAAAGGGGCCTGCAAATTCATGAATGGCAAAAACAGTTCTCCGTCTTTTTTTTCTTGCATAGTGAGGTCTTGATTCTTTTTATATTTTGGCATTGACTATGAAGCCTGGGAAAAAGTGACTCAATTATAGACCTTTTTTGGACAATGGACACAATTGGGTTGCTTGCTGTATTTGCTTAAGGGAGAGACACGAATTTCTCGGAATTATTGGAGAAGAAGGAATTGGTCCGAAAATTGTGATCCAATTTCGTTTTTTATATGGGTTCAATCACATGGAACGATAATCTCCCTCTTGAGAAGAGAGGAACTTGTTAACTGAGTGAGCAGGAATTGAAAATCCAATTGGCTCATTGAGTTCTTGTTTGGCGTTTTTTTGAAGGGACCCATAGTTTAATAATGGTATTAGCAAAGCACTTTCACGCCGAAGTTAAAGGAAAGGTAAAAAGTGGATCCAACTTGGATATGGATTTCCTGCTATGCGGGATGGTTGATATTATTCTCTCAATTCGAACCAATGGCTTGACTGTTTCCTCTTGCCATCAATAACCGGATTGTCGCCATCCAACAATAAAATAGATCTCTTTGAATCTGGACTTCTAAACACCATGAGAAGTCAACAAATCTAAAAAGCATCTGCAATTTCTATCCTTCAACACGGTTATAATCATTCGCTGGCAAAGAATCACTATACCCAAATTCCAAAATACGATAACCGTAAAGTGACGAATACCCGTTAAGAAGTCCATTTGTAGGTTTTGGTTCCTATTCAAGGTGGAGAACGAGGGCTATTGGTCCCGACTCACTCACATTCAGTGATCTTATGAATGAGTCCACAAAGGGGACACCTGGAGCTTCGAGCCCATTTTAGCTCAAATTGCCCAAATAACCCAAGAAGAGAGACCATTGTTGGGTGCTCTGTAGACCAAAGTATACACGGGGTCATTGCCGTGTTCGAGACAGCAAGCAAGCAGCCCAAGGATACTACTCAGACTACTATACAGAGGGAGGTAACGCTGCCACCAAATTCAATGCAAGCCCTAAACGCTTCTCGATTACCCATGTTTCTCACGTCAGAGGTGGACACAGATTGTCTCCTTGAGCGACACCATTTTGTCTCTCTCCATTGAAATATTGCTCTGGCGACATTTTGATCTTGAAACTTCGAGACCTGAGCATAGATATGGCTGGAGGTCCCACTTTCAAGAAAGTAAGAGACACCATTTCACAAAAGCAAACAGAAATTCCCTCCCATTCTCTCAAAGGTATTCATGGATTGAGCTGCTCACTCAGTCGTTGGTTCCCTTATTATACCAAGGTTCTGGACCAAGTACTATGACGTCGATGTCATCGTCTTAGCATCAGATTATACATGAACGACGACTCCATCATGCTGAAGAGCTTGATAGTCATCTTTGAAAATCCAAGATCTTGTCCCCCATCTGCTGAGCATAAAGTGACAAGCTCATGCAGGAAGTCGATAGGTTCAATTCACATTCACAATTCCCACACACATCAAGCTATGGATATTAAAAACCAGCCCTTAAATCAAAATGACACCTTTTGCTCAATATCTCTTGGGTGGTTCTCAGGTGGGTTGGGCATCCCTCCCCCAAAATCATGAATAGCCATTTTCCCTTCGTTTTTTTTGGGTGGCATCTGTTCCTCCGGCAAAATTGTCAGCGTAAATTCAGAGGAAGGAGGAGGAGGATCAGTTTTATGAATACGGATATATGGAGACCACAATGGCTTGTAAGTTTGCAAAGCTTCCTCTGGAGAGAAAGAAAAAAAAATCATGAAGTTTCCGTTTCTTTCTTGGGATCGATCTCTGTCGCAAACTACACAAGCTCACATGATCGTCGTCGGCTTCTTTTTCTTTGACCAAGAATTGCTTACTACGACAAGTAACACGAAGAAGTAGTAGTAGTTATAGGTCCATGAATGAACTTGGCACAAAGTGAGCCCATTTGTCAACCTCAAAAATCGTAACTTCTTTTGAACGAGGGCTCAAGCGAGCGAGTGCCAAGGTACGAGATGTACGAATTTGTTGTTGTGGGGGAGATTGAGTTTCTTGCTCTCGAATTTCCAGGTTTGTGTGACACTTAAGTGACTCTTTGAAGAGAGCGAGAAAAAAACGAAAAGAAACGCTGCTTCCTTTTGGCGTTTGATTTCCTTTCAAATCCCGGGCCAAAGAAGTAAAATTACCTTGATTAACCGAGAGCTGCTCTTGATTGGAAGGGGAAGCCAATTCCCAGTGTCAAGGCCTGAGACAAATCTATAATATTAGCCTGTCGCACCCCGTCAAAATTACCAGATTTCCCACATTCGCGTACCTTCTTATCCATACGTACTACACAAGGTATGTGTTCTCGGGGAATGACAAATGTCATTTGTCTCCATGCATCTATCCATCCACTCTGCTCATGTTTCCAAGTCCGGGAGTGACAGCCATACATTGGATGTAGTTATCCTGGACTAACATTGAACAAGCTTTAGTCACTATTTGTTCAGCCAACTCTTTATTCGTCGAACCTGATTCTGGCCAACGAGATCCGAGAATCGTGTGAGATGTACAGAACTGGAGATTCGAGATGGAATGGGTGCGACCAAGATTTGGGTACTTTTGTGACGAGAAACAAGGGGGTACGACGTGTAAACTGTGCAGATCGAGTGGGCGAAGATCAGAAAATCAATGTTGTTTTTGCTCAAATGTTCAGTGTAGGCCATGAACAGAGGGAATTTCCATTCCATCACAGGGTGACAAGAATAATACCAAGAGCTACTGCACTGCAGTGCAATAATATTCGTCTGATCGTCTCGAGAAATGTTGTGTTAAATAATGAGGAGGGCGTGTAATTCGCCAAACAATTGGGTTCGTGCAATGGAGGAATTGGATGTTAAGTTGTCAGAGGACAAATGTTCCCTTCCAATTCTTTATAACATCCTTCTCTTTCTCTCTTTCCGCAGGATGTTACACCAGGGGAACAATACCGACAATGGAATTGGTCCAACTAGCGTCCGTCCCATGAGAGTGAGACCCTCGAATGAGGAACATCAGCGGCTCCATAACTCAACCTACCAACAGCAGCACCACCACCACCCCCATCATCCACAACAAGAACATATTCAGCAACAGCAGTCGGTGCTTCATCCCCAAAGCCACCACCACCATCATCATCCCATTGCCGCAACAATCGCAAATGATGCCCAATTCAACTCAAGTGGACCCACCTCCAAATATCGTGGTCACCAAAGTTACCACCAACTTCCTCTATACCACCCCGAAACGATCCCCTCAGCTGTTGGTCACCACTCCATTATGGGGACGCACACAACCATTGATGGTGGTCTACCACATGATACTGGTTACTACCAATCACATCCTGGTTATGAAGGCTATGTGGACAACCGATCCAATCGCCCGTTCATGACTACCCCAATGGTTCCCGACGAGGAATTGTCTACCATGCTACAAAGTTACCTCGACACAACCTCGCCACAAACCTTTCTTCAAGGGAACGGTCACAATGTTCCACCTCGATCTCAGAGCACTGGTTCTTCCAACTCGACATCTCCGGCCTCGTCGTTCCACGGCCAATCTCCCAGTCAGCAATCGGTGGACTCGGGCTTTGGCGGCGAGTTCTACGCCTCATCCCCGGGTCTTCATCGAGGTCCAACCTCCGGGTACTCGAAGGCTAATGCACGGCCAGGTTTGAACCGAATGGACGATGCAAGTGATTTGTATTCGAATGTAGACTACTTCCGGGTTCCCTCACTTCCATCGGGGCTTAATCAAGATTCCCACCCTAATCATAACGCGAGTATAGCTCGTCAAGCCAGTGACTGCTCATATGAGGGAGCCAATCAAGCCAACGACAGCCACGTGACCAGCGAGGCCTCCCCGCTGCGTTCCGAACCAGTCTCCGAAGCATCGAGGTCCGAGATGGGAGTGAGCTATGACTCACCACCTACCACTACCACCAACAACAACCACGACGACCAGGATCTCTCTCTCATTGTGGACCAAGTTCTCGATTCCATCGATGAGCAGTTCTCCCCACAAACCACTACGGACTCGGTCCCAACCTCGACGGCATCCGTGCCTAACCATTCAAGGTACGAAGAAGCCTCCTCGACTTCGTGGGGAGTCCCATTTCAGACACGTGTCGTCCCAAGCACCAAAGACGAGGAGGTGTCCAAAGAGGGAGAGCAACGTACTCGATTCAATGAAAAGCATCCCGGAATGAACTGTCAAGTCTCGAGGAAACTTGAACAGGAAGGAGGAAATCTTCAACTTTGTGATAATTGTGGCAATATTGTTGTCATTGGAGGATCCTCTTCGACGACAAGCTCGACTCAAGAGCAAACGCAATGTGGAGGCTGTGGAATGGTCCTGGCACACAATGAGCTGGAAAGTCAAGCCATTGTGCTCCAAGAATGCGAGCAAATCGATGGAGTGAATACAATTCCCGACAACAGTCCTCTCGATGACGACAATGAGCTTTCGAGGTAAGAAAATGGTCTTCGAGAAAGAACCAAAGATCTTTTGTTGGGACCGTTCCATAAAAGACGAGATATGCAGGATTCTAAGGGGGGGAAACATTTTTGGAACCTGATAGCACTTACGCGCTCAAAGGCTCTGCTAATCCCAATCGCCGAGTGTTCCCAAACTTAATGGCGAAAAGATGACTTTTCTTCTTTTGATCCCTTTTCTCCCGACTACCTTTGTTGGAACGTTCGATCAATATGAAACACAAGCAGTAACCACGTAAACGCCCCTTTCACCACTAATCAGGACATGGAAAAGTGATGGACTTGCCAGCCCGTCAGCAAGAAAAATAACCTTTGAAAATGGCTTTGCAAAAGTTAGCCAAATTTCTACATTGCCATGTTTGGTCCTGATCTGGAGAGAGTCGTCGGGAAACTGTAGTTATTTTGGATCTCTCTTTTAATGTTGGTTCTCTCAGGGTGGTTCCTGTCCAACATGAACAAGTCCCCGAGAGTGGCTGAGCTAAATGACAACGTAAATTACATTCGCTCGTGCTGTGATGAATCCTCTCTCATTTTCCTTAATGCAACCTCGATGGGATAAATGTTAGGAAGGGTTCCACGTTCCATAGGGCAACTTTAGAGGCTGGTAGAAACACTTTGATGTTCAAATATCGGTAGATCATACCTGGTCGAAGGAAACTAGAGCTTCGTTTTCATTCCTTGTCCACATTAGCCAAGTGGGTGCAAGCAAGCCTCATGTGTGATCGGTTATGGAACACCTGAGGTTTTCGGGGAAAGAGGATTTTGTGTGGAACATTAATTCACTTTCCCCTCTTGGAAAGGAACCCGAGCTCTAATAATGGTGTCCAAACCTCAACAATGGCAGTTGTTGAAGGACCTGACTCAACCAAATGCAAACAAACCTCCCAAAATGTCTCTCTTTCTCGCTCTCTCTCTCTCCCCTCTTTCTCTCTCTTCCTTGAAGTGGACCAAATTCCGGTCCATAATTGGAACTACAAATGTGAGGCTAGCCAGCTTTCCTTGGTTGTTCTCCTCCTCCAAACAACATGACCGATAACGACATTCTGTTACATCATTTTTGGTCGTTTTTGAATTGTTCCACAACTTCGAGGTAACAGTTGTTCCACTCAGGCTGAATCGCAGATGGACCACGGTTTCTTTCACTTTCTACTCGGGATTATGTATGAACATTCCAGCCTCTGTTCCACCATGTACGTACAATAGTTCAGCAATATCATCATGTTAGTTCCAAGAAAGGCGTGCTCCGAAAAGTTGTTCCTCGTGAACCCGCTGTTCCACTTTTCTGTCTTTTGTTGGTATAATCAAATTTTGTTAAGAGGCTATTCATCATAAAGGAAAGAAAAGCACAGAAGCTGAGCCATCACCATTTTGATTAGAGCAAAATGCTCTCTCAGGGATCCAAAGAACTGGCGAACTGGCGGCGAGACCCTCAGTCTCACCTAGTTTCGGTCCTTTCTTGTTTAGGACCATGGACTTCTTAAAAACTTGCCAACTGAACAAAAATGTCCTTCTATGTAATTGCGTAAATATACTGTGAAAGAAGAAGTGCGTTCAATGTCTAGTCATCTTTTTAAATGTACAATTATCCCTTTCATTTATGATTATTGGAGTCCAACCCTGTTCTCAGAAGTCCAATCAATAAAGAAATGATGAATCATATTTTGTTCCCTTTCGTTACATGGGGATTTGGCTTTTATACGGAACCAATGGCTCAAGTTCCCTCTTTGGTCTCCTCTTGTTCGGAAGCGTTGGAAAGTAAAGATCAACCATCGACCAGCCACGAGATAGAGGAGATATCAGAAAGAAAGAGAGCATAAAAGTTATTGACTGGATCTTATCCGACGCATATTCGCGTTATTATTGATTTCCTATCATGAAACTTGGAGGCTAGATCCTTTGGCACTTGGTCATTGCCATTTCTTTAGGGCTCACGAACTAGATACGTTCGCAAGAACGCAGTGTAGAAGGTGAGATTGATTCTCAGCCAGTAATTGAATTATCTCCAGAGAGTAAGTGTTGAAAGCTGATGCATGATGTAGACAGTCAGCCAGCAATTGGGCACATTTGGAACAACCATTCGAATACGGTGAAAGGCGGAGATGATGAAGATGGAGAAGGGGAATGGGAAGAGATGGAAAGCGAACGAGTTTCATTTTTCTAGATCATGTTTTTTCCCCTTTTGGGAGTCCACGATTGGTACATACAGTTACTCTTGGATGTAATGGTATTACAGTTTGACAAGCAACGGAATTGCTCCAGTACACCAATAAATTGAGCGTTTGAGAGCAACTGTACGATGGCACATGAATCCGTTTGATTCCATTAGAAGCGAGGACTTTCATTACTTAAAGCGAAGACTGGGAGAACGTATCTATTGGACTTCAAACTACACGGTGTGAGTAAGGGTACGTAGAGGGGTGCAGACATTGAAGATCTTCCAAGAAGATTGAATGGAAACAATAGATGAGGCTAATGATGCTGATGGGACCAATAAAGGGTTCACTAGGGACAAAAAAGGAACGTCATGTCCATCGATTAGCTTTCTCAACCATCTCAGAGAGCTCGTCGAGTCTTCTAGTCAAATGAACTTTGTGCGCCTCTTCCACTCGCTCTTTCTCCCCTCGTCGTTTCCAATTCTCAAACCCTTGTTCCATTTTTCTCTTTTTTAGGTTGGCACCATCATCTACTGGACCTATCGGAGATGAGGCAAGTGGTGGACGAACAAGAAAGAATCCATTTGATCGATCCTTGACATCATCCAGTGTGCCACCACGACCAAGAGTGGTCGCGGTGGCGAGACCATTGGTAAAACTTGACCAAACCTCTTCAACTAGCCGGGATCTCCCCAAGACGACCACGGTGCGAACCATTGGCGTGGTGGAACCCCGGGTGGTGGTCAAGATCCCTTGGGCTCGAGTTAAGGATCTTCCATCAAACTTGGAACACCACCACCCAGACGAGAGCGACGACTGCAATGGACAGAAGAAGAAGAAGCATTCCCCGAGAAAAACACTGATTGAGGGCACATTAACCCATGGCAAAGAACTTGGAGAGGGAAAAAATGGGACACCCGTCAAAAGTGACATCTTTCAGAAGCGTGCTACTCACAATAGAATAGAAACAACTGGCATTGAAGGGAATCAGGGGATTGGAACCAAATCCAACAAAAGTCAGACGCATGAACATCCCAATAGAAGAACGAACACTAGTAGCGAAGAGGGGACTGGGAACAACACCTTCAGGAACAACGCAGGAACAAATCGTAAAAGGCGCGAGATAAGGGAGGATGCTAATGGAACGAAACGTACTCGACTCGTCAAGACGTTCCAACTCACGGCTGAGCTCCCTGAGCACTTTAAATTGGCCCTGCAGGAACGACTTCATGTTGTGCCCAAAGAGCTCCTGAATGTTTATCTAGAGAACGAGGTGCGGGAACAAGATGTCGTCGACGGAGCCATTCGGAAACAAGTGGAAACAAAGAACACCAAACTCAGACAGGGTCCACGAATTCGATGCTCGAGGGATCAGAGGAAGAGGAATAGCAAACCAAGGAACACCCCTCCTGTCAATGGCACGCATCAAAATGACATGAAAAGGAAGCGAACCCGAAGTTCATCACCATCCTCGTCGTCTTCATCCTCCAGCGAGTTCGAATGCCCCAACGACGAAATGGGTATCAAAATAAATCCTCTAAAGTTGATCCGACGTTATGTTCCTGGCACCAAAAATGAAGAGTACAAGATTGAACCTGGGATGAAACAGGAGGATCTAGTGGATCTGGTCTCCGATGACGAGACAACCGACTTGAATGAGGATTTCTTCAAGGAGCGAGTCCCTCATCTCAAGGTGACCAAAGCGGTCCAAACTGCACCATTGAGGGACATGCGAGTCCTTGTGAAGAAGCTAACTGAACAAGACATTTCCGAGTTTATTGCCAAGAAACAAGAGATCAGTGATAACGACGCCTCATTAAGTGAGGATGACGCCACAATGGGTCCACGAGATCAAGACGACTTTCAAGATGAGGACTCAAACAACAGCTGTGACAGCTTGAGCAGCTACGATGAAGCTGACTTGCCCCAATGGAAAGGCAACGAGCCCATGAGGGGATTTGATGACCTCTCATCATCGTCGTTGTCTTCGTCTTCGTCGAGCAATACGTTGACAAAGCTCCCTCGGGAGCAGAAATCTGTCAATAGCTCAAGGGAATCGCGATTCGAGAAGCATTTCCATCAATATCGTGCCACGGCCAAAGAGGCTCTGGTAATGAGTTTGCCTTCAAAGCCCTCGACCGAGACTCGATCCATATCGAGAGGAGTCCCAACACCCACTTTCGGGGTGGTCCCACCGCCACAAACATGGAGTGAAAGGGTTCCATTCACCAGTCGTCCAACCACCATTCTCAATAGCTATTCCAACCCAGGAACATTATCGGCCTTGAAAAAGGACGATGTCAATACGGTTGCCAACACCTTGCATACTTTGCTCAAATTGGATGATGGTAGAAAATCTCCCTTGGTGAAAGAACCCGAGCGAGTCAGTCCCTCTTCCACTTCCAAACGAGATATTGAGGGAAAAGGCACTTCCGATAAAGAGCGAGCTCATTTGAATTCAGCACCAATTCCAGATAAAGAAGAGGCGAATGGTGTGCAAAATCAACCATTGCTTCTTGATTCCCCCTCTTTTATGGAGGCACCCAATACGCCCTCTTCGAGCTCAGAGCCCACCCTCTCGGAGGAATTGAACGACTATGGCGGAGCAATATCCTCTGGTGGCATGAATGTCACCACCACCACCACCATTATTACTCAAGCCACTCCAAGTTTGAATGAATCCTTCATGGAATCATTGCAGGACTCGAATGCCACCACCTCTCATCAAAACTATGCAGATCTCTTCGATAAGGCTTTGGAGACCTTTGACCCTGTCAATGCACATGATTTGTCGGATCTCACCTCCACCCTCCATTCAAGTAATCACCCACCATCATCGGCTGCTCTACCTATCGCCACTAATGTAACTTCAGATGGTGGGGACAACAACAACAAGCATCATCTCTCCATGCCTGTGCTCTTTCAGGATGACAATTCAAGTGCAATTCAGGATCTTTCAAGCATTCTTGCATACCCTTCAACCATAGATTTGAATCAGTTGGACTCTGGCAATGCCACCATAAGTAGTATCCCCCACCCCAGCAATCCTATTACTACTACTGCTACCACCATCTCCACCTCCACTAACAGCTCTACAACTGGGAATGTGGAGTCCACACCCTCAAAGATCAACCATAATCATCCCAGCGGCGATAACAACAGCTCAGCAGTCACGTCACCTTCGAGTGACAAAGAAAATGAAAGAAATACAGAAAATCCACATCAAAAGAATTCAATTCAACAACAGGATGTGGGGAAAAGCTCGGCCGACGACGATGCATTGGGCAAGAACAATGGCGACGAGTCCGACGATGATATTGTGTGTCTAACACCATTGCAAAATCATACTACCAATGCCAATAGCAGCCAGAATAATGGCCCCCTGAACAGTGGACCGTCTAAGACGGAGCCGAATCGTGGGGGTCGGCCTCGGCGGTATTACAAAAGCATCGATGAATTGGAGCAGAAGGCGGTGATGATGTTGCAGAAGAAGAACCACAACCTGATGAACATGAGCCACGATGCCATCATAGCGAGCATCAAAGCTGAGCTCACCAGTGCCAATGATCCGAGTATTTCCTCGCAACGCCGGAAGGCCGAATTCAATGACCAACCCATTGAGGACAGCAAATGGTTGTATTGTGACCGCGTGAAATGCAATTTCTGGACCCGGAAAGAGCGCCGGATGGAACGCCACCGTCAGAGTCACATGCCCGATTGTAGGGCCTTCAAATGCCCAGATTGTGGTGTGAGGTTCTATTCACTCCCCAAGATGCTGAGTCACGATCGTAAATTTCATACCGGAGACAAGGACTACGAGTGCAAGATTTGCGAGGCCGAGGTGACTGACATCTCTGTTCACATGCGGGTAAGTTGACGACGACGATGACGATGATGATGATGACAGTTGACAAATAAGTCCATAGCTTCCGTACGAATATTCAAAAGACACATGAACGAACCACGTTCATTCGATGAGAGCGCAGCCGTAGACAGGGCTTCTTTTGTGATGCATATCAAAGAGGCAAAGGAGCAAATTCTAATGTTTCTGTCAAGTCATGGCCCGTTCTTCAAGAGCATTTCTAATCGACCATTTTTCGTGTTGTGTTTCAGATTCACCGAACAGAGAAAGATTTCCCTTGCGATATTTGCCCATTGTCGTTCCGTCACAAGAACTCTTTGGTTCGACATTTGGTCCAGCATTCGGGGGAAAGACCATTCAGATGTCAGTACTGTGATGCATCGTTTGCCCTGGTGGCAAAGATCAGAGACCATGTCAAGAAGAAGCACCCGAACATGCCCCTCCATATCAATGAGCGTGGAGGAACTGGAGGGGCACTCGTCGGATCAGGAGGGGTCAGCTCCAAGAACCGACCTCTCCTTCCAGCTCCCCCCAAGGGTCAAGTCATTCCGGCACCAATTCAGCCCGGGGCCACAAATCAGGGTTATGCCAGGATCTTGCCCAATCTTAATCAGAGCACGCCATTCCAGACGGCTGGACCCACTGGACCAGTCACCTTTCTAGCTCAAGGTCCCAATGGGTCCATGTATTTTATCACCAATCCAATGGCACCCACAACACCCGGTCCCACGGCCGTCCCTGCGGCTACCACCACGACCCAGTTCCTCGTGGCGAACCAAAACGGAGGCTTTCAGTTGGTTCAGGCCGCACAGCCCATTCTCGCTCAGTCTCACCCTCAACATCACCTCCAGCACCCTTCTTCTTCGTCGGGGATCGTGCAGACTTTCTTTAATGGGAGTCCTCAAACTTCGCTTATCATCCCTCCCAATCAGCAGTCCAACACTAGTTTCCACCACCATCATCAGGAACCACCACGATCAACTGCTTTTCCCACTTCCACTAATCCAGCTCAACAGCCCATTTTCATCCAAGCTCCCCAGAGTAGCCACGTGGCCACCGGAAGTGAGCTGGTCCTACCCTCCATAGCAGCAGCCACTCCGCCAACATCTTCATGCACTCCTCAGTCGTTTGCCTCGTCGCTTTTATCTCCTCGAGATGCTGCCATGCTCACGGTGGCCACCCCTGATTTCCCCACCCCCGAGCCCAGTCAGGAACCGCTTTTGGATATTCCATCCGTAGAAGAGAAAGAAACTAGTGGGGACCATTCACATAGCCCCACTTTTGGCCACAATGAGGGCCTGTCAGGTTTCTCCACCAGCGAGCAAATCACATTCGAGGTCAGTGCTGCCAATGGCTCGAGCTCTCAACCTTCCTCATTAACGGTCCATACTGGTAATGGACAGACTATGCAGGTCGATATACTCGAGCGAGCCATCCTCGAGATCCCCGAGCTACATCAATTGACATCCTCAAGTGGAAGCGAATCCAATAATACCACCACAGCCACTCCAGAGGCCAATGAAGAAGAAATACCACCACCAGCATCATCGACGACGTCCTGGTCATCCTCGGCCGTAGATTCGGCTCCACACGAAATTGAATCAACATCCATCAATAACGCCTTCTTCAACCCGAGTCAGAGTGGCTCTTTAGTGTGCAAACAAGAACCCGGCCTGACTTGGCCGGGAAATATGGCTGTTAGTCAAGGAAAACATCTGTTGGAGATTCCCCGACAACATGAAGGGAGTTCGTCAGAACAATCGAATAAAGACAATCTTATTAGAGCCTCATCCTTTGGCGGTCCCAGCCAAGAACCCAGGGACACGGGGGCAAATGTGAAACAAGAGCAACTCAACGAGAACCCCTTGTCCAAGCCCAAGATGCTGTTGTCCGTGGTGCCTTTGTCTCGACTCATGGGTCCAGATCCGGATGTCGTTGAAATTGATGATAGCGATGAAGAGCTCTCTCTTGAGGCGAATGAGCCCAATTGCTCTGGCGTCGAAAGTGACCTCGTGGGCGGACTGCAGGATCCCTTTCAGTGTGTTAAATGTGGCAGAAGATACAAGTACGAAAGTTTTCTCAAAGTCCATCAGCGACGACCCTGCACCACGAACTAAGTTGGAGAAGAACGAGGAAAATCGTTCCGTGCCCATCCATTTCTCCCTCTTAAGTTGTTTTGCTGATGGATGTCCGAGATCCGAGACCCGAGATTTAGGCTGGGTTTCTACTTTCCCTTAAGATCATCTTTGCCCTCGGCTTCAAGTGCCAATCAAAGATGAAGAAGACAAGGTTTTCTCACTCGTACTAAGGAAAAGAACCCTGGTTGTTTTGTTATATAATTGTCACGCCATCACCACCAACAAATAAAAATTGCCGTTCAAAGAATTTTCTGAAACCTCTGTGATAATCAAACTCAAAGATGGTAGTTCTTTTTGTACCACAAAAATGAAAAACAAATGAAATATGTAATCCACACCTGAGCCAACCAAAACTCTTCATGATTGTACGACTCATACACACCCAACCACATCATTGTACAATAACCTCTGTGCACAATTGCAATTCTATTCCAGTCAAATCTTTAACTTATGAGTATTTTACGATAAAATAAAACGCGTTTTGTCATATTCAATAACCCTCGTAGCTCATTTTTCCGAACCCATTTTTCCCTAGCTTTCAAACGCCGTGAATTTTCAATCGACGGCGAGAAAAATTGTCGGCGACTCCGTAGAACCTGACCGGCTTGAGTCGTTTCATTCCTAGACTCTACGTGATTAGGCCCCGTGATTTCTGGGCTTCTTTTTTTTCTTGATTAAGTTAGTGGCTAACAAAGTTAGTTTAAAGTGACTCCCCACACGCAAAAGCATGTCATGGAGGGGGCTTGTAAATTGTGGTTTTAAGCCTTGAACGGCATTCCAAGGTGTCAGAAATACCTCTGGATCACGACAAGCCATTCAAAAGCATATATACTATTCGGTTTGTGTATCTGCCTCTGATTTATCGCCCAACTTATCGGAGCATTGAACACTGAACGCATCAGCCGTTCACCGAAAAAAGCTCAAAAACATACCGTCCCATCTAGGCAGGAGCACGGGATAAATGACGTGGAACCTTAAGTCGTTCAGCGAGAAATTCCCCCACTTCAACCCATCTCCACACTGTCGGAGGACCCTTGGAGAAAAATTGAATTTTAATGACCGTAAAAATGCGATTCTAGATCTCACCTCCCAAGACATTAGACTTCATGTATCCTCATGTAGTACAACTTCATGGCCACATAGAACGGAAATTATTGGGAATTCGATCACTACTAAACTAACCTGGAATGAGATCTGTCTTGGCGTTTGAGGTCTGGAAACCTGGAAACAAGGTGAAGATTTAGACCAGCAGGGTGACGCTCATTTCTTCATGTGACGTCCTTTGGATGTGGTCACGGGGATTATTGAGTTACATTTATCATGTGTGTTGTGTATGACTTTGTGTGTTATGAGGGACTTCTCTCTGACTTTTGCGCGAATGGGATGGCTTTTGGATATTCTGGCATTCGTTTGAGAGCTGCATCATTAGATGAACCTGCCTCAATTAATGATGCAATGGGGCTATTAGGCGTTCTCTTCTAAGATCAGAAAACATGAACACTGAGAAAAAGGATTTACTGGAGTAAAGAAACCAAACCCAATATAAACAGAAGGTGGAACAAAGAAACTATCTCATAATCTTGCTGCTTCCTTTTTAAAGAAATGATAAGGTTTTCTGAAGTGACACAAATTGTTCCGGTTAAACACTTGAATTTTAAGGTCCTTTTCCTGTTTACGCTACAGATTTTGGAGGGTTTCAATCCCTTCTTCAAATAGACTGCCAACCGTTTTTAAAATGGCGTGTCAAAGTCTTACGCCTAAGGTAAAAAACAACTTTAATACCATTAAAAAACATCCCAATGACTGCCTTACATTCATCACACCTTCTTGTCAGAAAAATATATCTCCGCGCTACAACTTGAATTCCAGACTTTCCTGTTCATGAACCACTAGGCTAATTAACACATATTTATTCTAAGCAGTGATTTTCACTATCACCGTTGTCTCCCTGTCTCTGGAGCAATCTGATACATTTAGGTAGTATGGCAGATGCATTGTGAGGTTGTTTGCGCCCTTTAATCGAGCCCACTTGGTCATCATTGGACACGAAAGATCAGAGTTGAGAAATGAATCAAGGAGGCCCCTGATGAACAAACGGTAATGAATCACTCGCCCTCTTATCGAGTCCATGTTGGCTGGATTGCCACAACCTACTCTTATAATGATGCCAAATGGACGTTTGGACCAAAATCGACCTTTTAAAAGAAGCGAAAGTCACATGGACAGGGAAGACTATTGCCTTCCTGTTGGAGCAACCAAATGAAGAATGCAAATGAATAGAAAATGTTCTCATAATTTAATCAACGCTCTGGTCTTGTTTCACTTTAAATGCCAACTTTGAGATATTTTCCCAAATTATTGGCCGAGGGAAGGGGGAATAAGAGGGGGAGAAATGAAGAAAGAAAAGCCAAAGACACAGGGTTCAAATTCATGAGAGCTGAAAGAGATTGATACCGAATCCACTTGAAGGAAAACGGCGGGTAAACTCAAAAGAAATTGCTGGAATACTTGCCGGAAATTCAAGAAACTAACCCCGAGAGCAGATTTTAAGCAATTCAACAACTCACATGCCAGTCTGGGATTGTACTTTTTCGTCAATGAAATTTGCGTCAGAGGGCCACTTCTAGTCGCCGTCAGGTTCAACTAGGGTAGAATGACCGATGTGGAAGAAGGAGCCTTTCATCGTTTTTTGCCACTACCACAATTTTTGATGGAATAAATCGTTCCCGCCACTTAGACTGACATGAGGAGTCTGCAATTATGTCATATCCAAGACCTAAATTCCCGGCTGTCTCCACGAAACCGAGAGAGAGAGAGAACCTGGTCGTTGGTCGAGGAATGGCAAGCAAAAAAGGTGCCTTCTTCGTCCTCTTCACTTTTCAAGTCAGTGTAACCGAATCGAAAATTTTTGCCGGACATATCTGAGCTCAAGTAATCTCAAATTCGGCCTTGAATGTGAGACTCTTTTGGTTACATTCTAGAAATGGGTTTATTTTGCTATTGGTAGTTTTTGTAAAGGTACCATTTTCGCCACCCTGATTAATTCAGCTTATGAAGCAAAATGGCCGCTTGAATCTCGTTCCTCATTATCAAAGTTGCCTTCATTCTCCTTGGAAGGCGTTTTGGTGGATATTGATCCAAGCGTTGGTTCACTCTTCCACGGTTGTTCACAAGGGGCTGTGATTTCCTAGAAATTAATTAAGGTTTTTATGGGCCATGCATGCAAAACAAGGGTGCCAGACTGTATTTATTGTCAAATTACTGCCAGATTTGTAACTTCTTCCGCGGCAACTTTGTCATTGTTTCCAACTCATTTTGAGATCTTAATTACAGCGTGAAAAATCTTGCTGTTTTGTAACAAACTTTTCCACAGACTTGGTCTCAAAAAATTCCCCCCAACCAACCCTGGAAACAACAAAAACCCAATTGTAACCCAAATTCCAAAGGTGGATCCCAAATTGGTCGGTAGTATATAAATTCAAGGCCACGAATAAACTTTAAAGTGGACGCCAAAGGTACCTGGTCTGAATTGTGGTTTCGTACGTAGTTGGTTGTTAGACCCCCTCTCAGGATTTGGCTTTGAGAGATTTTGGGTGGAATGGCAGAGATAATTGCTAAATTGCCTGTCTTTCTTGAACGACTTCTCTCCGTTCGTTTGGCTTCTTGGCCAACTAGTAGTCCAACATCTAGACGTTGTTTGTTCATGTGAACAACCACTACCACCATTTATAACAAGAGCGTTGAATGGAAATAGAACAAAGTGTGAAAACCAACCTTTTAACAACACATTCCATAGTGCTTGAGAGAAGTGAACACCAAGCAATTTTACTCCATTCACGGCCAAAAAAAAACCAGCTGCATTTAAAACGACAGCAAACCTTCAAACGGATATACAGGGTTGTCAAGAGCTTATAGTGTCCCCAAAAATGAAAAATAGTGACATTTTTCCAACACTTGGTTATTGCATCAACTTTCAAGTTGGGTCATTTTCAGAATTGATTTCATCAGTGTGGATCAGATTTGATCCGGATGTAACAATAGCCTCACTAAAAAAATGATATCATTACCTAATATATGACTCTCATACTTGACATCCCTGTACAACAAAATCAAGTTTGGACGTTGGTTGGGCTGCAATTACGGTTTGAAACAAGGGCAATTGGACTCAATATCATCGTACGTTACACAACAAGAAAACTTGTCTCGATTTTAGGTTGGACTTCCATTTACATGACCGTCAAAGTAAACTAGGTTTCTGTTGGTGTGTTGAAAAGGTCGTGTTGAAGGGGTTTTTCAATTCCTCCACAACGATGATGGTGGTCGTCAGTGACACGTCACTTGCACCATGTGAGCGAGATATTATGCTCAAGTTGGATCAGGAGGCTGAGAGGCGAATTTGCATATAAATTATGTATCAAATCCTTCTTTTGTTGAAACACCACATTTTGAGCCCTGAACCTATCCATCCCCCGTTGCTATTTTCGAACCCATTCTTCACCAGCCAACAAACTTAGTCAGGCTTAAAAGCACTCTTCAAAACCTGAACATTGGCTTCTGGCTTTGGACAAAGGCAATTTTCCGATCTAAAATCGGACAAAAATGAGTGTTTTTTTTCAGTGATCCTAGACGAGCTATTACCTCCCAAGGTGATTGTCGTGCCAAAAAATGAGGAAAGAGGAAAAAAACGTGGAACAGATTGGACTGATTTTGTCTCTCTCTGAAAACTTTTCACCTTATGGGACAGATCGTCTTCTCAATTGAAAAGAAGCATTTCATGATGATCCTCACAAACACTGGTCTATTCTATGCGATAGTCGGTATTGTTCAACATTGGCAGCAGATATCTCTCGAATTGAATGGAAATCAGTTCGAATCGTCAGATGGGGAGTGATATCGCCAACTGGCAACTTGGCCTTCTTCAAATCAAGTGAAATAGAAGAGTGTGCCAATCAAATCTCAAACACCAGCATTCAAGATAAACGAACTTCATTTGGATCGATCCTCGAAAGTTTCAATTTCAATCTAGGGGTAAAATTTGTACTAAATTACTCTTCGCCTTCCATTGATGCTATCGTTTTTTGTGGACTAAGGTAGTTTTATTATGTAAAATTTAGGAGGAAAAAAACAAGCGCGCAACACTAAATTTTCACTTTCTTTGTGAATTTTCAAATCAATTTTGGTGCCACAGATTGTGTAATAGGGAGGTGTACTGTTCCCTGAATAGGCAATACGATGCCATTTGCTTATAGTGTTTCCAGTTTTGAGGTGATTACTATCCTTCGGCCCAATTTAAGATAATGTCATGTTCTGCCTTTTTTGCATCTCAATTACTCAACCATGCTTACTTCAACTGAGTCTTTGGGGAACATAAGAAGCAGAGGCCAAAAAAATAGAATAATTTCTGCTCATAGGGAGCAATTTTGCGTTCAAAGTTTTGGAGAGACTGGAAGAGCTTTGATCATGGTAGTTTTTGTAACGATTGTGGCGCAGCCTGATTGGCCTACAAAGCTCAAAAATTGTAAAAATTGTGTTTTAAATTCTTTCAGCCGCTTGTTTAAGCAGGATCAAAAACTATTTTAATCAAAGTTAACTTTTCATCTTGTGATCCTAGATATATAGAAGTTTAATTGGTATTATATTATCTTGTAGTGGACAAAAGAATTGCAGTTAGTTTCATAGTACTTGAGATACAATTTCGAAATAGACTCCTGATTCATACAAAGAAACGATCATTCGTCTGGCCGACAAAGGCACTTCAAGTAATATTTTTTTTCTTGTTCGTCGTCGTCTTGTTTCCGATGCCTTGAATTGAATCAATCGAAGCATGAAGCGATCCTTCAATGAAACTGTCCCACGGAACAATCCATCGACATTTCCTCCATCAATCCCAGGTTTTTATCTCGGACTCTTTTCACTCCATGAGTTGAGAACCATCGATGTCGTGGAAGTTTCAAGAGACAGACACCAAGAAAAAGAACACACATTATTGATACTTGGTATGCTTCATATGGCCCTTTGTTCCTGACCTGAATCCCAGAGAGCCGTCAATGAACTCCAAAAGAAAATCCTTTTATTATCCAAAAAGACCGAGCAAAAAAAAAAACCCTGTTTAGATATATCATTGATTCAAACTCACAGATTTATTAAAAGCCGTGTTCCATATTGCGGATATTAGATCCCACTTTCTTTTGTGTATCGAGAACATGTGTTATACGCATGCATGTACGTATGTACATGCGAGATGGTGTCAGAGATGAATATTGCTTTGTTAGCACTGGCATATCAGGTTCATGCCCACAAACTCATCTACTTTCACTGATATTGGCCCAATATAAGATGCGTTCCTGATGCTCAAATATGTCTTCTGAGAGGATTGAAAAGAACGTGTCTTTATTTAGTTATGAATCAATGATCGTGGCTATCACCTTATGTCGAGTATTGGAGATGCTGAGATTTCGTGTCTGATGGGAGTGGTCATTCTCATCTTCTGAATTAAGAACCAGCCCGAAAAAAAACAATGGATGTGTGTACTCCATTGATCCCAGAAAAGGCTCCAAACACGATCTTGGATCCACATTCATATTTTGGAAGTGATGAAAGTGGCAAGGCAAGATTGCATACATTTTGCAAATCTGGCTTTGTCATTAAGAGACTGGAGCGGAAATGAACTGAGCTTCCAAATGGAACGTGTTTGCTTGGTTGATATTCGAGAACATCGTCTTTTTCTGGCACCTCCTTGAGGAAAGATGGATCGAGTTGCCGAGTTCATTTGAATGGTCGTAAAGTGATCAGACACGATTTCATCTCTCAGTTTAACATTCCACCAAATATTTGACTCTCGCTCGGGCCGTGTTTTCTGAGCAAGTGTCAAAGAAAAATATTTGTTCAAGTGACCATTGACAACAGAACGTTGTCGTTTCTGCCTTGAACTGCACACCACACCATAAACCCGAGACAAGAAAAATAGGGAGATTTTATTCCCGGCCAACGGTGTCTTGTAGAACTAAAATAGAGGCGTAAATGCATCTTTTTCGTGATTTTAATAATTTTGGCAAATATTATCCAAAAACAAATGTTGCCCAAAACCTTGGGTGCATGGCCCACATGCAAAACATCAAGCTAAAAATCAGCTAGTTTACCGTCATTTTTATTTTTATATTTTTTCCATAGTGACGGAGGATGACAAAAATGCACTTTAGAGAACAAAAATAGTTGTTCAAAATTTAGCTTTCTTACGACCTAGACCAAAATGATATAAATCTTAATTTTATGCAATACATTTATGACTTGTGTACGTTTTGGGAAACTCATTCTTGGACCGGTTGTAAAAAAATTCCCCAAAAATTGCAATCATGTTATTGTTCTGAAACATTTGTTTTTGATAGTATGTTAAAACAATAAAACAATAACTCTTCATTTAAATATGTTCCCTTTCCTCCAATTCTCACATGTTCCTACTTTGAATTACATATTGTAGTGCATTTTTAGGTATATGAGACGCTTTATTATCCAAGTGAGTAAGCCTGTGTTTCAAGTGCAATGTGTCAATTCTAATTTTCGTTGGCCGGGGATTCTTTTTTAATAAGCCCGGTGTTGAAGTTGTCTTAGAGAATTCTTCAGAATGAGCGAGCGATCAAATATCGTCAAAACATTGGATTTGAATGGAATTTTCAAGGCTTTGGGAACGCCAGTGCCCAAATCATGCTACCTTGACAGTTCCTGAAACAGTTCTCATTTCGGTGAAGACAAAAAAAAACCACACATTTCTCCGTCTTTCCCAATTTTGTTTGAAGTGGAACAGATTTTATGTCCACGTTTATTGGGCCGTAAAGTTTTGATGTCACCTACGCTCTTAATTAACAGAAAACGGGCAAATGAAGGGGAGTAAAAGAAGCCAGGAGGAGAAGAAACTCGCGTCGAAGCTGGCAATATCTAAAAATTAATTGGCAATCCAAGAAAGTTTTTCTATCCAGGGCTATCAAGAGAGTTCTGAAGACTCAATTTGGTCTTGACATTCCATGGGATGATTCTATGTCAAAAGCAGGCATTGTAGTTCAACCAACCTCTCAATAAGAAAGAGAGAGAGAGAAAGAAAGAGATCCAATCCAAAGTTTGGCCCTCAGCAGATAATACTCATGGCTGTCAAGCCAAGCAGAGCTGAACCAACTCAGCTGGCAAATTGAGTGAATGAGTGTGAACATTCCAGAAACGCGAGAGTCATCATCACACCTATTCACACCTTCCAAGCTTCCACACTCAAAACGCGCAATGCCTCTTCTCGTGCGATTATTAAGACATCGGAGAACCTCTCATCAACTCGAGATGGTATGATAGTGCTCGTCTTTGATCTCAGATCCCAAATTTGCCACAGTTCTTTGTTTACAATGGTTGCGATATGGCATTTGAAGTCGTCGTCCAAAAGAATTGGTTTGGGTTTACTTCGAAAAAAGGGGATCAGAACTCTTGGAATTCGAGGCTCGAGCATTGCACCCTCCAGGACGCCTTCTTTTTCTCTTGGTCGTCGTCATGATTATCATCCCTCCACTTGTAACACCATGATGATGTATGCACCTTTTGAAGTCAGATCGTCTTCCAGTTTCTTTTTTTCTTCCCACCACGGCCATTAACATTGAAAGGCATGCTACTGAGTTCCATATTACTCGCTCCATTGTGGACGACCCGGCAGGAGCCAAATATGAGTTATACGTACATATATGTCTGTCTTTCTCTCTCTCTCTCTCTGTCGTTCTTGCTCTTCTTGACGAATATTGTCTTTCCACGAGAATTGTAAGGTTCTTTCTCTTCAGATTCGATGGATGAGATGGTGATATTGGAAGGCTATTGAGCATCATCCATGGAATCGCTTGGGTCTTTCAGGCTTGTCAATATGGTTTTTCGATCCCTAATGAGGCAATCTGTCAGTAAGGGGGCGGATCTGGGATCCCCACACCACCATCCATCGATATTCTCAGAACGGTTTATTAGACGGCCCTGGATCTCTGGTTTGGCTCGGGGATGTCACATTCGTAATGAAGCTCCCCCATCTTAAATATTGACAAAGAGCTAGAAA
Organism: Tigriopus japonicus; assembly: GCA_010645155.1. Classification (NCBI taxonomy): domain Eukaryota; kingdom Metazoa; phylum Arthropoda; class Copepoda; order Harpacticoida; family Harpacticidae; genus Tigriopus; species Tigriopus japonicus. The sequence goes on from CM021314.1 coordinate 1,779,728, forward strand.
TATACATGTTGCCATATTCCCTTATAAGATGCTCTGACCCATTTTCCCCCAACTCGGTCTAATCCTGGTCGAATGCAGATATTTGCGGCGATATTGAAGGTTAGGGAGGTCAACGTGGTCTAATTTGGGTGGGTACCCAAATCTGGCAATCGTCCGTGATCCAAATTAACAAAGGTCTTTGATATCAGGTCAATTAAGCACAAGGAAGATTGGTTTGCATCCCAAGTGCAAGCCCCAGCGAGATGCTCGCAAGTACAAGTGATTCAGCAATGGTCCCTAGGGTGCTCTCGTTCCCGAATAAAACAGGGGTGAGTTCCGCTTTCTCTTGTTACCCTTGTCAAAAGCGCCATCTCAAGGCGAACTCTTGAAACAAAAGAACGTCCGCGTAGAACCCCCGCTCACTCGCATGCGCCATTATTGCATTTCGTTATCCAATTTTTGTTCAATGGTGTGTTCCAAAGCCTGCTTTGGAGCCAAAGGAACACAAGAGCAGCAGGTCAATTTGCTCTTTGGCTTACCTTTCGTGACTTGTACTCAAAGTTCAGTTGGTAATAGGACATGCCATCATCATTCTCCTGCCACTATCATGGATGCATTGTCGTCATCGGTGAATTTATACGTATATATCTGGTACCAGTAAGCAAAGGACACGTGCCAAAGGAACATGAAAAGCCTCAAGAGAACACGATACATACTGTGTGTAGTATCTGAAGTAGAAAGTTCAACCTTTTGAAGCCTCCTCAAGTTTGGTCGATAGTCGACTTGTCAACGACCATTAAGCTCTTCACTCAGAAGCAATAGTAGGCAACAAACTCATGTTGTTTTGACCACTTGAACCGTTTGGAATGTCAAACTTCATTTGTCCAAAGAGAGACATGAGAGGGTCTGTTGTAAGGTTGATGGTGTCTACTGTCCAGACAAATTGGCTTTCATTTCCAGTTTGATCAGGGAAAAATGTGTCCCATCATTCAGGGTTCATTATATCAAGGTATGTGGTCAAGAGGCTCCAACCGAGCGAGCCATGCCCAAAATGCCCAATGCAATCGATGAAACTATCCAATGGAAGAGGACCTCCAACCGAGACAGAGACAAGCTTTACACGACACCTTCAATGAATTCAATCTGGCCATCTTCGAAGCTTGATTGTATTGTTCCTCACGTTGAAACGGGGACCAAGGTGAGTTCAAGCCCAAGAATGAACCTTTCGTCAAGATGCGGAGAAGAGTAATTCAGAAGCGAGAAAATGATCGAGGACTTTGGTCGAATTAGGCAGGAATAATTATAACTTCAGAGCTGCTAAATAGGGTCAGGAGTGCTGCAAGGTCTAATGAGAGCCCGTCCGCTCTTAGTATTCTTTCGGAGGGGAATGAAAGGAGACAAGGAGAGAAATATCAACCCCCTCACATCTTCATCCCCGGGGCCATTCTGACTACTCTTGACCGTAAAAAATAGAAGAATTAAGGGGAGCGCTTTTTGCGGATCAAAACATGTGTCTGTAATTGTGAATAACTTCACTTGTTCCAAAATAATACATGCGGCAGCTCGTATATTTTGTTTGCGCCCGGGTACGTTACAAATTGCTTCCAAAATTGACTTTAATCAAATTTTATACATGTTGGGTCATCATTAGGGTTGCACAAATAATGCAAATAGAAACGCTAAAAAATGCAAAGAAAAAGCAAAAAGAGCGCATAGTTTAGCAACATTTGGACTAAATTTGATGGCCATGAAGCCCATTAAAAAGTCATGGCTCGTCGTTTTTCTTTAAAAATTATCAAATGAAGAAATGGTTGTTGTTGTTGTTGTTGTTATTATTGTTATAGAACCTTCCGCTTTGGGTCTGAAAGATCTTCTCTTGGAACAAATTTGTTCTCACACTTTTATTCTTTTACTGAAAAGCTATTGACAAGGCTGCATTTTCTCATTTGATCAAAGAATCTTAGATTTTCGGTAATGGTGACGATGTGGGGTCCGGACAAAAGAACAACAAAGAAGTGTCGCCACTTATTTCAAAATCAGTAGTTTCAAGTTAAATAATGGCAAATGCCAATTAACAGAAAACACCTTTCATTTTAAATATGCTCCACTTTCAAAACAGAAAAAAAAACGTCTTACGATATTGCCTATAGGAAACCTTTCAACTTTTTTCGTTCAAACAAGCAGTTTTGATCTGAAATTCATTCTTGCAAGTAAAGAATTCTATGAAGAACATCTGAATTGCTTTAAATCATTACAACTTAAGTTTTCAAATTTGTTTGCTGAAATGCAAATTGTATCAATTTGATTCCATCTAGCCGAATCTGACTCTCTTTTCGATATTTTTTGGCATGATTTGTTCGTAAAGTTCTTGTGTCACTGGTTCTCTCTTTCGACAGGACCTCTCATCGTCACCATTACCAGATTTTCTTCCTATTCCCTCTCTATTTACTTCGGAGATGAAAAAAAATATGAAGCAAGTTGCCAATCTTATTTGTCAAAACTACTTTTGCGAGAAAACATTTTCTGTCAATTAACAAGATCATTCAATTGAGCCAAAGCGCACTTCACTAGTTCGAAGCATTTCTTTGGGTTCGATTTCGAGATGGAGCCTGGAAGTCTAATGCCTCATGTGACAATGCTGACAATTCAAAGGATGATGGTTGGCTCAAGAGATGAAGCAGCAGGCGGACACGTCGGTGGTTGTGGTGATGATTTGAGCCGAGCCAAGGCAATTAAAGCCTATAACCTGATCATTAGCAATTGTAGGAATAGAGAAAGGAAACAATTGCTGGGAATTGGACCCTCATTTCAAGTCTCTCCCAGCTTCCAATTGAACCCAAATTGCGGAGGAAACCATCATGTACTTGGACTATTCAATCAGACTAACATTTGTCGCTGTTTCATCGCTTCTCTCGCTTTCAAGCCAAGGAAAAAAATAACCCCAAACCATTGTTCAGATGGTTGCTTCCAATCTTCCCGAAGGGCTGGCTCTTCACAGAAGAGCAACTCCAAAGCAGCATAAAGAGGAAAAGGAATCGTGATCAAATTAAACGCGACATAATTGAAAGCGATTCAAGTCAAGTTTTGAAGGGCTTCTTCGTCTCTCTCCTTCCACAAGAACGGAGAGATCATCCCAAATTGAAACTAATCAAGCAAGCCAGAGCTTGGGAACCAAAAGAACACGAAGTTTTTGTGAGATGGAAATACAACTCTCAATTCTTGTTAGAAAGAATTATTTTCCCAATTAGGCACACAAATCATATTCCAATAGTCCAGATAAGATCTGCCAATACTCGAAGGGATCTCTTTTGTCGGTATATGAATGTTATAGTCAAATCAGGGTCACGTTGATAGGCGTCTCGTGTACCTCCATTATATTTGATTTGTTACCAAACTATCCCATCTACGGGTTTTCAGAAGCCCTGGGTTTGATTTGCAGCGGAGCCATTTCAATAAAGAGGACAAACAGTAGCTGTCAAAAATAGGGTTTGATGGTTTGCTGGATAGCCAAAGGCATTCTCCAATGCCAGTTTACACCCATAACTTGTGGTCCGACGAGGCCAAACGTGAGTAAATAGAAGCCTTCCAGCGATTTTCATTATGGGCCACAGGTGCCTTTTTTCTAGGATCTTGTTTATGGCTTTTAAATTGGCAGCCGAATGTTGAGGTTCGATACATTTTTTTTTTTTGCTCTTGACAAAGACACCCGCCATCGAGTTGTTGAAAGGATCAAACCACCGGAAGCCATTGACGACAATCGGAAAGCCAAAAGAGATCATTTCAAGCTATTCCAACGAGGCCAAAAAGCCATTAGCATGCCTGGACGATGGGAATCTGACACGTTTCAACAGGGACAATCTGGCTCGATCTTGTCTTGAAGGAGAAAGAGAGGGTGAGGGAGGATTGAATTTGCTTGAAAGTGTTCCAGAACATCTGGATGATTTCACAAGATTAACGGGAGTTAACTTGGAACGAAGTAAATGAAGATCTTGGATTAAACTGAAGATGAGCGAATTCATTTGAGGTTGAGAGAAGGTATAGATAAATGTACAACATAAATGGGTAAATTTCAAACACAGATCGGTGTTTTTGTTTGAAAAGAATAAATAAAATAATGCGCTTAATTATAATAACTATCTTTATTGCGAGGACTTGCCTCATTGGATTGTTACATTGTCATTTTTGATACACATTTTTGACCATATAGACAGGGGCCCATCTCATTCTGGTTTTGTTGAGGGTGCCATTCGAGGCATCAATCCGCTAGACAAAATCGGAGTTTGGTGTTGGTTGTGTTGGTGGGGGAGAACTGGGATCGAACCCATGAACCCGTGAACTACTCGGTCGCGCGTTAATCAACTGCGCTACCACCATCTCCCATTATGCTTATACGCCAAATTCGAGCGTATTTTTCTATCGCCCTCAAAATCATAGAGCTCGTATGTTCTTTATAAAACAATTGGACACTCAAACAAAGGACAGTCTCGATGAAATTGTAATATTAGATGGTGACGGACGATATTCTTAACATCCAACCTTGACTGTTGGTCTTATTGGCTCAAATTTTTAACAAGACTTACCTTCGTTTTATTGCATGACCAAACTCAAATTCCGAAGTATTTTTGACACCAAACAATATTTCTTTCTTTTTTTCGTCTCTTTGGCTCTGTCCGTCTCAAGAAATGTTGCAATATGTTCTTTTGTATGCTTCTTCTGTAATATGCTTAATTTTTGACCGAATCATAAAATGCTTAGTTTTCGTAGACCGGTTTGAAGGATGCTCCAACCAAAAAGAGAAGCACTTGAAACTTTTAATGACGATCGATCGATTAGAAAGAAGCCTCAAGTGCCGATTTAGCACCAACACCATCAAACTCCAAACGTGGGGAGATTGAGTCCACTTTAACGCCCCAGGGTTGTAAGCAGTTTGCATCGGATTTGTGGGGATAGGGTCCGAAGGGTTCCAATCGCCAAATGTTCCTCCACTTGTCTTTCGATCCATCCGTCAACCCTTAAAAATGTTCAATTCTCGCTTGATAATCGGTTTAAACTTCGCCTTTTCGGCAGATAAGTTTGGTCGTGGCATAAAAGGAAAAGAAGGTTGCGTGAAGGGGGATTTGAGACATTGCGGTTGAGTTCACCGAGTCTCTGTTCAAATTGGCTTTTACTGCAATTAAAGAGTAAATATAATACGTTAAGAGATGCCAATCATAGTCTTAATGAAATGATCAATCTTAGCTTTTTAGAGCGACAGATGATGATTTATGCAATTTTGATCGCTTTTGAAAGAAATTTCTGGCTTACAATTGAAAAGTATTGATTAACTAATGTCATAATCAATTTATGGTGAATTTTCAAAACGCAGAACTTTTATTTTCCCCCATACCTTAGGTAGTCTCATGGTTGTCTGTACCTGATGTATTGTCGAAAACTATTGAGCCCTTGTTCTAATTTGGGTTAAAAGAAATCCGATTGTGTCCTTCGAGAATTCTGTTTGAAAATGTTCAATGAAATTTGAACGGCAAAAATAGATTTGACTAATATTTTACGCAATCGCTGATATAAGTGTGCAGAAATTGTATTTAGATTGAGGAGAATATTCATTAACTTGTCTTGATTGTGTCTGAGGTGAGATTACATCAATTTTTGACCCGTGACCTAATTAACCGACTTCGATAATATAAGCAAACATGGTCTTATCACCTCATAACTAGTCTGAAATGTTTAAGAAATTTAAAAATGGCTTCTCAAACTTAGTCAAGAAGTGTGTACTGTCTGAAGAGCATACACGAAGCTATTCCAGAATGGAGTCTAAGGTACAACTGTACATATTTGACAAATGGATGTAACAACCAAATCATTAAATTTCAGTTTTATTTGAATTAATTTTAGTTAAAAGTACATACATTCTTTGCAAAAAAATACTTTACTTCATTCGTTATACTCAGGGAATGTGTCGTTCCCCAAAAAAGGAAAGAGTCAGTTCCCGTTCCTTTATCCAAAATGAGGAATTCGTTACTCCTGAATTCCTTTTCAAAAATAGTAATGGCATTACAAATTCGTTTTTAAAAGTAAGAATCACTTCAAAGGGGATTGCACATTTCAAATACTCGATTTTAAACATGTCAACATAAACTTAACAACAGGGACGAGCAAAAAGTGCAAATCAAAAGAAGCTTTTGGTTAACAAAAGTTGCACAAAAATCAACCTAAAATCGTAAAATAAAATGCAGAAAAAGGTCAAAAGCGCAAATAAAAACCAAAAAAGCGCAAATGAAATTTAAAAAATTCACAAAGAAACTGAAATTTCCGAAACAAAAAGCTTCAGATACCATCTTGTCATCTGCTTGTTATTTTTCAATCTTGAAGAGCAAAATTTAGATATTGAAGTAGTAGTAATCAATACTATGCTGGCCTACGCTGGGAGCCGTAAAATCAGATTTAGTTTTCAAATTGGAAAAAAATCTTCCAAAAGTAAACATTTTCAAAGAAGAAATAGCAAACTCTCAACAATTTGTTCATTTTAGGCCGAATTCGTAAAAGAATCGTGCAAATAAAGGCGAAAAGTGTGCAAAAAGGCCGTGTTTATGTTACCAAAAATCTTTTTACACTTTTTGCCCGTCCCTAGTGATCAATAATGTGGGATGGGATCGCAAAAGACCCAAAAGAAGAACGAGCCAAATTCAGGATGAACTCAGACTTCACAGATTTACGCTCTTGAGGAGACCTTCGAAGACAATAAGGTTGTTGAGGTAGTTATTTCTACTCTATCTCATTTGCTACTTTTATGCTTCTTCTAAACATGCTCAACAACTGACCTTGTAGTATTGATTCTACTCAAGACAAATGAAACAAGTGATAATATGTGTGAAGGGAACAAAGAACGAGTACTTCTTATGTTTTTGAGTTGATGCAATAACATCATTTTTAAATATCGTTATTTTCATAACACAATACCGGTACTATTTAGAAACAATGACTGGTTACACTTCTCTGGTTCAACGAAGGCTTAAAAATTTGTCTCGAATCAAAATCAAATAAATCATATCAGATGTCGTCATTTCTGTTACAACTCTGTTTAGACATGGCTCATTAGTCGACAGAAAAAACGCTCCTCAACATTTGCCATTATTTGAAGGATTGATCATTGCTTGCTTAGCTAGAGAGAGAGAGCATTATGACCAATTTGAACTTGGTTGTTCTAACGATGCTTTTGCGGGGAATGAGCAACAAAAAATGGGATCAGGTTGCCCTGCAATCAAGCTAAAGAGCCCAATCAAATGTCATTCTACACTGTTGGGATTCACCCGTGAGTGGCAGGAAGAATCGCAAGAACCAAAGAATGGACGTTGGTTGGTTGGCCCAAAATCTCGAAAGCTTTTTGGGATGCTCACAACCCATTACGACGTTACAGACCTAATTTATGGCTTAGTTGTTCTAGTGTCTCAAAAACAATTAACTTGGAATCTTAACGAGAATGATTTGAAGAATGATATTTAGGTAGTTATGGCAATATTTTGATTTTTAGTTTTACAGATGTAAAATACCGTTCTAGAAGGTGATTGTTTGGATGGTTGGTATTTTCTGATGCTCACAGACGGTGAGTAGGACAGATTACTCAGGTTTCAATGAAGAGAGTTTGCTCCCAAACTAAATGGACTCTCACATTGCATACATGAGCACTAAACCGACACGGGCTCATTCCACTGTAGGGAAATTACTATCAATGTTTAGGCCCCCACCTCAAATCTGACCTTTTTCCAACCCTATTGAACGGACGAAATGATTCAAAGTTGCTAGCTTCTTCCATTTCAAAGTCAAGATGAAAGCCCAAATATGGCTGAAAATTGGAATTGAATAATCCGGTTGTCTTGTTTTTGTTTTGGGCCGCCCTCCCCTCTTGTTCGCCCGAAACTTTGGGTCCATTTTCTTTCCACCCCTGATGAGAGTCACGAGGGGTTGGATGTGGGATCCGAGAGTTTGGTCGAACGGCCAGAGTCTTTGCCAACGGTTTGCTACCATGGCTTTCACACGACAAGGAAAGGAAAAAAGGTCCCCGAATTATTCTGCTCAAGAGAGCGAAAAATGATGTTTCATTATCTCTCTCTTCTTTAGGCTTCCTCAAAAAAAGGTCGGTCTAGATGGATTTCTATATCCTTTTTCTCTTTTTCATGTCCTCGGGGACTTGCTTTTGGGCAGTTCATGTGAGTTATAGGTGTATGGAAGTTAGTAAACACACTTGAATGGGCTTCAAAATCCGATTTGGGCAACTGTTAAGTGTGCTTATCCCCAGATGATCTATCATTCAACCACGGCCTCTAGATTTATGCCTAGAAAATGAGCACGAAAAGCTTAAGAATAAAATACGTGTGTGAGTGGGTCGGTTGGAAAGAGAAAGACCAGGAACAAGGATGGAGGATATTGTTGGCATTGGTTAATGAGACCTCCCAAGTCTCCAAACCAGTGAACATTGTCTCACGTGGCGAGTGGATCTCAGAGCCATGAGTACGACTCACTCATCCATCCGCAGGAAGGCAATCCGCTCTCAAAAGAGCTGAACTTCAGCTTATCCCAGATGATCCAAACACCCAAATCCGCCCCCAAAATCACCAATCTTTTTATCTCTTCATAATAATGTTTGAACACCAATTTGAGGATCAGCACTCGTCACTCTCACTGACTCACTTTCGTCGGGTCCGTGTTCTCGAATTCCTAGCTGCATTTAATCATATGATCCGATTATCCTGCCAAAATCTTGTCAAATCGTTGTTATGCCAAAATCCATGCCACTTCAACAATGTCTTGAGGTTTGACGAGCCTCCAAGAACGCGAGGGATGAACAACTTCGGGCGTTAATCTCATTCTGGAATCTGGTAGAAAGCAGCTTAAACGGAGTCAATAAGGGCGGGAAATTCAAATGAACGCGGGAAAGATGTTTTTTCGGGAGTGGCAAGGAATGTTGATTTGGACAAACAGAAATAACGTTACCACACCCTGGTAGGACGATGGGTTGCTCGGAGGAGAGATATTTTTTTCATTCCGTTAGAAACTAGGATTCGAAGTGTAATTGATGATTTAGGTGTTTTCCTCATTGAGGGTGTGGATTTAGTGGAAAGTGATCACACCTCCTTGAGTTTATGAGCATCAGGTGTTTCTGAAAGCCATAAAAACCTTTGCGGACGGCTACAACAAATTGTCAGCCAACCAGCCAGCCAGCCAGACATTAAGGTCCGAGATCGATGCTAAGCCGCTCTCGTGGTGCAGAAATTGTCAAGAGAGAAATGCCACTCCACTAATTTATGGCAGAGCCACAGATGTGGAAGCCATTAAAGAGATGAGCTCAAATTTTGCCATTTTTCATCGGGCCAGTGCGTCACTGCATCTCCAGGTACAATTCAAATGAAGAACATGATAAGAAAGGACTTTTATCTGATGAACATCTTCAAAATATTCAGATTGGAGCGCGACCGTTGGAAAGGTTGGAAGAAATAACTCAGTTAATCCATCTAGAATGCTCAATATCTGTGGAGCTCATGAAGAGTGTGAGGAGAAGGAGGAGGAGGAGGAGGCCGTACCAAAGCATCCATTAAGCAAACTCTCAAATGAATGAGCAAGGTCGTGATTGCACTTTAATCCTGGGGATTAAAATTTTCGTCCAACGAACATTTCTTCCCTTTCGGCTTCAACATTTTGAATTGTTGAAATCATGCCCAGCCAACCATGGATATATTCTTTAACAGGGTGTCCCTCACATCAGTCCTCCTAGTACAAAATGGCACTTACTAGCCAACAAAGTTATTTAACGGCGATTGTGGGTTTTTCTTCAGTGAAGGAGGACCCTGAACCAAACATCATCCTTGTCTTACAGAGACATGCACACAAAGGGTCCTAAATCAAAGATGGCATTCCAGCCATAGCGAGCTTCCAATGTTTTTGTGGGACGCCCAAACCAGAGAATCATCCAAAGATCAGAACATTGAAAGAGAGAACAATTTCCAGACAGATGATCCAAGAAGAAGACGCGAATGAGAGAGAAGAGATGCGATGGTTAAATCGAGCTTTTTTTTGAATGGAGACGTGGGACTCTCGTCGTTGTGGCTCAGGTGTGTGACCTTTTTCATTATTTGGTCTGGCAGCATTCATACTTGGTAGGTTCAACCATGCTTTCTGTTCGTGGCTCAAGCTATCCGTTTTCCATTGACAGGGCATAAAATTTTCTTTTGAGACGTCTTCTCAATTCTCACAAGATGCTTTTGGGCTCCTTTAATATCTCGCCTTCATCCACGATGAATTCAAAGTCCTTTCTACACACTGAGTCCAATTGAATTCATGAGAGAGAGAAGGACTTACTTTCTTTGAACCAGGGTCACTTTGGGATGAACGATCACACAAAGATTTTTTTTAGGTAACATGTCTGAAAAAATGACAAGATTCGAATCTTGGGCGTTTTTTGTTATTTTACTCACAAAGTTTAATGCTTGGTAATATTTTTTGATCCAAGCCATACATGCTATTGAAGTATGCTAACATGTATTTAAAAATTGTTTTTTACTGAAGGAATAATCCCTCATGAAGACATAAAATAGATAACAAGTATTCTTGGGTTTGTCAGAAAAGTTGTGCTCAGTTGTGAGCGTCACGGATGAGTAATAGTTCTTTTATGTTTCCCTTTACACACAAGCTTTCCTGCCTTCTTCTAATTAAAAGTTTTACTAATGAGACAGTAATTTAGTCTTAAAAGCTTAAGATATCTGCTCATTCCAAATTATAAATCTCTATCCCTTAAGTTGGTAGCTCGCGATTTTTATGTTCCAGGGAACTACGTTTGGTACATAGTTTTCTCTTGCGAGACTAGAATTATACCTTATACCTTGTACTGTACCCTTACTATATTTGGCTAGACATAGCTAATTTTAGCTAATTTCCAATCGTGAAACCTATAAAAAGATGCGAGTTTTACAAGAGTATTTTTAATAGTTTTCCTTGTGGGAACCCTGGTTTCTTTCCTTCATTGACCACGTGAATCGCGAACGAATGAAAGAAGGAAGCATAAGCATGTCATGATGCCTGAAGCCTTGAATTGAAAAGAGATTTTTTTTCCAACAAAATGTGCTTCAGGTGCAACTCTCGCTCAACATTTCCTCTGAAAGGACATTTGTCATCAAACACTATGAGCCTCAAAATCCCTCCTCCCCATGGCAAACCTGTCTGCCTCCAATTTCATGCCCATGAACCCTCTCTCTCTCTCTTTGGTCCATTCTCATTGGGATCAGAAACGAACGAATACTTGGCATACTTGGGCACAAACAACATCAAGTTTGACAGATTTGGACACAAACAAACAGTGATAATGCGATCTCTATTTGACTAGCCCTGTCATCAAACGCCTTTGAAAGCGATAGAAGCAGATGGGAAGTGAGTTCTCCCCTGAACACATTCCAATTTCTCTCTTTTGATTGGCTTCAAATCAGCTGACATTGGATCGTGATGATGGCTGTGATGAGCTTTTGTCTCCCTGACATGCGGACGACTCATGGAATCAAATCTGACTTTCATGTTTCAAAAGAATGAATTGTTGCAAACTGATATTCATTGAAAAAAGAGCACAATAAGGCTATACCACGGACAGTCAAGCTCGATGAGTCGAGGCACCAACCCCCCGAACAACCCTCCATCCTTATCCATCCCACCAACAGAGATTTTTGCCGAGAGCATATGGCTATATTATTTCTGGGATATGGATCCTCTTACTTACTCTCTACTGGATTGCCGAGGGTGCTCAGCATGGGAATTTTTTTGACTTTCATATTGATTTCCGAGGGGCATCCCGAATGAACGCGCTTGGTTCCTGGAACGTGGTTAAACAACAACCAAACTGAGAGGGATTCGGGTTTCTGCATGCAGTTAGAGGCTAAAATCGATATTTTTGCCGTTAGTTGAAACTTGGATCGAATTTGAGAAGTGCGACATTAATATAAAGAAAATTCACCATCTATTCTTGGAAAATAAACAGGTTAAACTTTGCGCTGGTCATATTCACTTTTTTGTCTCAAAGAATACAAAATTTGCGTTCAGCAATTACTTTTTGGAATTCCGTTAATCGTTTGGCCATGCGGTCCTTGTTCAATCGATTGTTCAGATCGAACGGCGTTGTGAAAATTTTGCCAATAAGGAACAGGACGAGGCAAATCATAGTAACAGTTTTTTAAAGTGGAAAAAACATTAAATCATGTAATCACTTCTTTGTAAAAGTATAAAAACCTCTACTTGTGAGGTTTATTCTAGACCACACCAATTCCGGAACATATTGTAAATCAAAGATTTGCCTCTTAAAATTGGATAGATTTTTGGTTCGCACGTAAACTTCATTTTTTGTTTATTTTGACAAAAAAAATTAAAGCAACATATAAACAACAGGTTTATTTAATGAATTTGATTGATCACTTATTTGTTGTCTAAGAACAGTTTTCTTTGAGTGACAGAGAATTGCATTTTTACCTAATTTTCAAAAGATATTGACCCAGATGTTTTGTTGACCAATTTAAAGTTTTCTGAATTTTGATAAACAAATCCGACGCTTTTAAAGTCAATTCAGAATTAATCATGAGGAAAAAATTTAATCTGAGCGGTAATCTGATACTTTGTGTCAGAACAAGTAACTTTTACTTTAATTTGGGACAAGCCCCAAAAGCAGGAATGTTTAGTAAATGGTCTGTTATAAAACACAGAACACGGGCGAGGAAGTGAGAAAAACCGACTATGAAGAAAGAACATGTCATTTTGGCATCCTGGGAAACGGGCGAAGATCCAGAACTCATCTAGCCAAGATTGCCAAACCGCCCAAGTTTTGAGTGACCCAAATGATGGAGGCAGATAACCAAATAGGTGGATGACAATGATGCTTCGGGATTGGATTCAAAATGGTTAGATTCAGCAGCAGCACACCCAAACCATTGCCATCCAACCAAGCACATCAGCCCAAGAGAGACCATTCCAAAAGTAAATGCTCCACTGCCAACTGGACGACTGGCATCCAACCAACCAACCAACCAGTCAGTGGTTGGTTTGGTTGTTAGACTCGGAGCAAACCCATCTACTATGAAGATGGCCATGGTGGCGGCGAGCAGCAGGATTTTTTGAGTCCAACGAGCGAGATAAGCGGATTATCTCCAAAAATTCCTCAATAGCTCCAAGGAATACGTACGTAGTAGCACTTCCCCTACACTAGTAGAAGCTGTATGTACTCGCAATTGTATACGTATACGTAGTAGTAGAAGTACAGTACCATGGTTTGCTGGTTGAAACTAACGAAGGGAAGCAGAAGATCAAGTCTCCCAACGAATCGCTTGTACGTTACACAAGTAGCCTTTGAGGCGATTTCCTGGAGGACTCCAGCCTTTGCCAGCTTCATAGTTTAACTACCCGTGTAAATTCAGAAAGGCTTCGGGCATTCTGGCCAACTCCATCTATTGTACTGTAGAGTTTTAAGTGTCATGCCAGCCAAGAGATTTTTCGGAAAGGAAGAAGTGGTACCTTGAGCCCTTCCACACTCTGACAATCCTCACCAAACACCGACATCTCCTCAGTTTGAAGAAATTCTGATGGACATAATCCATGACAATTGATCATCCGAATCTGGTACATGATGGAACCCTTAATTAAAGAACAGCCATCGAAACCAAGCTTCAAGTGGCCTTTGTCCAGGTGGTTCGTTTTCACGATTTCATGATTATAAGAGCTAATCCATAAATGTTATGCATGCTCATCGTGATCAGAGATATGGAAATGCGTGGGAAGGCTTAAAAACTTGGGATTAGGCCCGATGCAACTGATCAAGTGGCGTTTGGACCCATTCACAGAAGTTGATGCATTGCTGCTTAAAACACGCGTGACTTGTGGAACATGTTCATTAACGGGTTCATAGTTGGCGAGTTCGGATTTCCGGCTGGATTAACGCTTAACAACAACCTTTCTCCACGCAGAACAAAGTCTCATGGGTAAACGAAACTCTGGTCACAGGTCTTTCTAAATTTTTAGGTGGTTAAAGCTCAAATAAGTTCACGGAAATGTGTCCTTATACTCCGCAATCAGAATTGACCACAAGGTCAGACCACTTTTAAGACAAACTTCGCCTAAAACCCTGAGGTAAGCTTTACTTTTGGTACCCATTTTTAAATAAAGGACTGGTTGGTTTCTAACCATTTCTTTAACTTCCCTGATGCTTTATTAAAAAAACATCATGGCGAAATCTAAAACTGTGAGCATTTCTGTTGATGCCAGTATTATATATTTTATAACGCCGCGTTTATATGTAAGAGAATGATTTGGTAAGTACATAGGCTGGCTGGAACGTCAGTTCCAAATGATTTGGGTAGAGGATCACATTACAGAATTTGTGTCCATCTTCTCTCTAAGCAATGGGTAAGCCAGAACAGATTATCATTAACTGAATAATCCCCGATTTAGTTTTGATGTTTATAAACTATGACTATGAATGTGAAGGCATTAGGTTAGATGATTATTGTTGATGGTTATGCTCAAAATGTTCTGCAATGTTTACTAAACAAGATTTGTTGTTGGAAAGACAATAATCGGGGGCATAAAGCACAAGGTTTAACCGTACTCTTAACTTTTTTTTTGTCGCGGATCGAGATCACTGGCAAAGGCTCAAGAGTCGGACCATTAAGTCAGATTTATCTAATTGGAAACCACATTAATTCATGGAGAATAGGGGACTGTGGACCGGGGCAATTCTAGAAATTGATAGGGGAGCCCTTGGTCGTTTGCACGGGGTTTTCATCCCATATCTCGCCGGAACAGTCGTCTTTCAGAGACTTTCAGGGATTGTTCCACTCGCAGATTCATTCATTCACTCACTCAATACTGGACTTGCTTAGTCAGTGGGCTGCATGTAAGTAAGCAGGCATTCTCAAAGAGAAACCTCATCCCCATGTTGAATCAGAAGTGAGTCTCCTATGGCCAAAGTGCGATATATATCAAGATTATCATATTTTATTCAACGGCCTCTTGACAGATTAGGAGCGCTTTTCGCTTTTGTCGAGAGGCGCAAGAGTTTTCAAATTTCCCGCTCTCTTAACTCTTTTACAGACATGATCAGCTGACCATCAATAATGATCAAGCGATCTTGTTACTGGAATAACTAAGGTGATTGGAACATATTTTACTTTCAAACGAGACACAGCATTACAACTTTGTGTGCAAGTGCCTCTCTCTCGTCAAGCCTATGTTTTACAATCAATCTTTGTTTGCGTTTCGCGCGTCAACTTGGAACCTTTGAAGGATATTTTTTCCTCACTATCGTGATTCAAAATCTGCAATAAGAAAAAAGGTATCACAGAACCGTTAGTAATGAGTTTCTAGCTCATTTCGCTCCATTTTGGGGATCTTTTAGGCTGGATGAACCGTCGTCGCGTTTTACTTGTTTTACAAATATCCAGCTTGAGGGTCGTTTCCCTGATTCAAGAATTATTCTGTCAAGCCGTGGTCTGTCAGAGCTTAATGTTAATATATTCTTCATAGTTTTTGTGACCTGTGAAACCCAACCTTCTCCTCACACCTTAAGGGCACATGGATTTGGGGCTCAAATTTCCGATTTCACGTTTGCTCAAGACTCAAACTCAACCTGGGTTGCACGTAGAAGGACCGCCTATTTCTCCTTACTACTACTACTACTTCTACTACTACTACTATTACTATCTTGTCTCTCTTCCTCATGTTGGCCGTCATCTGAGGAGAGCAGCAGTACCTAAAGAAGCTTCTTTAGTAGTACCTACCTACCATGTTCAGAGTCCTCTAAACCACATGGTTTCTGGTAGGAGCGTTGTGGTTCTCTGATGACTATCTGTGAAGCTTAAGACGGGAGAAAAGGTCTTTTAGCCCCGCTTTTGGTGTCCCGATGATTGGCACCAAACTCTCGAAATTGTTGACAAATTTTTCCTCGCCTCAAAGCTTACCCATGTACCTCCTGAGCAAAATTAGCCATCTAAACCCTCATAATCCTGCTCGTTGATTGTTGCAAGAAGATCATTCAATTTGTATAATCTTGCAGACCCTTTCAAAAATCGGGGAAACAGGCTTGACTTTAGCTTGTATGTAGAACTTATCCCAGTTGTAAGCCTCCACCCAAATCTGGCTCTTCTTTATCAGAGTGTGAGGGCTTTTTATCCGCAGCTTAACCTGGATTAAAGTTGGGTCCAGGGGCCTAGTGTTCGCTCGTTCTCTCTGCCTCAAAGATGAAGTTTGGCATGTTTTGAGGGCTCTGGAAGAAGTTCAAACGCACTCTCATGACCTCTTCCAAATGCAAGAGTTTTCCTCCCGAGATGTGGACAAACAAAAGAGACCTTACAACTGCTCCTCGGGAGACCCCGGATTGCCAGTTTTGCCGGCTTTGCTGTCTGTCTCCGAGAACATCCAATGATTTTCGGACGTAGTGGTGGAAGTATCCAAGTGCTGCTGTAGAGAATGTGCCACCACCATTCGAATCTGCGCCCGTTGTCGCCATTGAGCGGCGTCACCAGACCCGATTCTCCAATGGCGATGGACAGAGCGGAGCAATGGCAAGGGGGGTGAGACGGTGGTGCCTGCGGGGGCACCCAGGTTCAGAGCCTGGCGTCGACGGCGATGATGTTCTCTCTGATTGGCAGCTCCTTCTTTAGGTAAGGAGACACAATTTGCTGCCGCAATTTGTGTGGTGCGTGTGATCTGGCCAATTTGCCGAGATCGACACACCGAGGAACCGGGACGGAGGTGACCGGCGATGATCCTGGGATATTGCTTCCTCCAACACCAATATGGTTGTTAGTTGGTTGTTGTCATCCTATTAGTGCTGGAGTGATTTGTTGTTTGAAAGGGATAAATTATATTTTTCCTCGGAAGTTCGTGTGTGACAATAAATCTAGCTAGCTTGCCATGCTGCAGTGCAACACCCACGATAACACCGACAAACTAAACGACAAGAGTTCCAAGTTAGCCAACGCTGTTGGTCCATTATTGTGAGAGGTAAGCAATGAACTTCTACTTGTGCTTGTTCGTTCCTCTCCAAAAGTTCCACTTGGCTTGGAACACGCGAGCGAACCATGACAGTTAATGCGTTCTCCCTCAGATTGGTTCTTGTAAGGACACCTAGATTGACAAGGATGGAAACATTAGCTCAAAAAGTCCAACAAATTAGCATCTTTTAACTACACAGGCATAGCCTTAGTGTTGTCGTCGGTACCATAACTTAGGTTTGTTAGTTTTCAGTATTTGAATTCCGTTTAGTTGGACACCTTTTGCGAGCAAAATTAAGCTAAATATCACATTTTCTAAATCTAAATCGTTATTGACAGAAAACACACAATTAGGAGGCATTCAAGATATCCCAGCAAACTTTTTACTCCGTAACCGTTGCGGCAATATCGATGATCGAGCTTTTCCACGTATTCCGTGTAGTGTTCGAACCGCTAATTTTAGTGGTCCAGTGCTATTTCAAAGTTCTCTTTTCGTTTTTTATGTTCATGACCTGGCTACATTTTGGGACACGTGCCTTCTAGGAGGGTTTATTAGCTCTCGCTGCAATTTGCATGCGATTGAACGAACAAAATCTTACATTCACGATTCCCTATGTACAATGTTTGATTTGCTCTCAGTGGGGCAGGACTTGAACAAGCTCTACATGTATGGCTTCTGATCTCGTTTGGATTACTTACTCCAGCAAAAATTGATCCCAGGTGTAATTGGATCTTTTTTCCTCGAGTAAAAACACAACCTTTATGCTCGGGCGGTCGGGGATTTGGAACGTCGATTTGGAGCCTCAAGTCTGGAACAGTTTCTCGAAGGTAGACTCGAGACTCGTCTTAGTGGGGAAGTGTTTGCTCACTCACTTGACAATCATTTGATGAACTGTCAATTTTGATTTGCTCTCATATTGGCACGAGACTTGGATCTCCCAGTCACGTGATGACAGCTCTCCAAAGTCTCACGAGATACTATATCAAAATATGAGATCTAGATCAATTCACCCCACCAACCCCATGACAGACTTGGCTTTATCTTGATCGACCATTGAAAGGGGTGCCAATTGAGAAAAGACCCAGGAGACCTTTCAAGTTGTGGTCATGATATCTCATGTAGCAAAACAAACGACCGGATTCCTTTCATCATTTAGTTTCCTTTGACTCGTTTCGGGTTGGCTTGCTTCCTCTGGTTGCATGTCATGATTGGGGGTCGTCAAAATGTTTCGGTTCACAACCGCTAGTACCGCTAACACGCTTGGAAGACGTAGTATGGTGCCTGAAGAGATCCAAGATTGTTCCTTCCTTCCTTCCTTCCTTCCTTCCTCCTTCCTTCCTCCTTCCTTCCTCTTTCCTTCCTTCCTTCCTTCCTTCCTTCCCGTTCTTGCAAGCCTTCAGGAATCCGAATAAGGCTTGAAAAGGCCAACTTGAAGGCACAACTACCGAATCATTGAAGGTCTCCTAATCATTAATCCTATTCAAACAAGTAAATACTAGACTTTAATCAATCAAAGCTCTGTTTTATTTACTTTGCCTAACATTGGTATGAGATGAGTCCATTTCAAAGATACTTCATCGGCATCACTGGCCTAGGCCTTCCAAGGTTTGAGTGTAAAAGGAAGCTCCAAACTTGTACCTAATTACGGAAAGATTCAGTACCGGAAAGCTTTTGAGCCAATTCATGGATGATTCAAGCACTCTAAACTAGCATATTCCCCCATGTCAGTGTTGACTCAGGTGAGGCAATTTTCATTTTCAAAACCGTTCACCTCGTTCACAACAAATTGTTGAACTTTGGAAATCTAAACGTCCCAGTAAAAGTGGAGACGTATGAAGAGAGACCTTAATGAAGACATTTCGGGCAAAGCAAGCAAGCAGGTGAAGGTTGAAATGAATTTTCGTTTCTAATTGGGGGATTAGAATTGTCGAGCTGTCATTAGGGGTTTCAAAACTGATTGACAATTGAGATCTTTGCTCCTTGGAAAACTTGCTTCAAACCCCCAAACACCAACACCATAAGTACAACAACATCAGATCGTTTGACCGATGTTGTTTTGGGATCTCCAAAAACTGGACGAAAAAGCGCTAGATTGGTCCCTAATTGACCCTTAAATGTTCAACTGAGCCCTGATGTTGTCCATATCTAGCCCCAAAACCGAGATCGGTGCTTTTGAGAACGGGAATGGCAAATTGAAATGTCCCAGAACCAAACGTGATTGGCAGTATTTTGATGAACTTGTCACTAGCATTCATTGAGCATTTGGTTATTTTTTCGGCTGGATTGGTCGCTGTATTTGAACTTGGCTCCCAAGAAAGTGCTGGCTTTTACTTTCGTTTGCACTCTGCTAAAACAACACTGGGAAATGTAGTGGTCGTGTATCAATTACTGGATGAGAGATGTATTGCTTATTTAGCGCTTGGGTCCATTGATGGAGGAGCTGTGTTCCATTTATCCAACCAACACGTTGAGCGTGCAAGAAGCAGAAGAAGGAAAAAAACTAGTCAAATATCCTTAGTGAAAGAATTCATTTGTTACAGTCAATATATTAGCGATGGTAATCCGACGGAGTAAGCGCTAAGCCGAAAAGAACACAGACATAAAATCAAATGTTTTATTTGCACAACGTATCATAAATAATAGTTGGACGTGTAAAGGCTTCAGGGACGCAAATATTCCCCAAGTCTACAGACCCGGTTTCATGTTGGGCAAGGGGGTTTGGTTTGCTCAACATCAAAAATGAAATAGATGGCAAAGAACAAGTTTGTAAAAAATATGTTTGATTCTTCGATATTTTTTAATTGTAAGTGTGCAATGTCGCTTTCAACCAAGTACGTAATGCCTAAAATAAGGGATTTGGAGGATGCCAAATAACAAAAATGTCTTGTTCGGAGTTCTATTATATCTATCATGGCTTTAAATCACCGATTTGTACCAAAACTCTGCCCAAAGCATCATGAAAGAAAATGAATTCATGAAACAAGGTTAGAGATATAAAATGTTTTTAGTAAGTAACGCTTGCAATGTTTTTTGCTTTATTCAATCTCAACCATGCAACGGCAATTTAGATCCTAATTATTGTTGCATTTATCTTTCATTTGGTTAATTGTGATAACCCGAATAAGAAGTGTGCTTTTGTCCCAAGTTCTGTTAGTGCGTCAAAAAAAAAAAACTAAATTTGTCTAGTGATAAATGAGCTTTTAAGGTTAGTCATAAGCTAGCTGCCTCGTGTGCATTCCTGTTAACTGATACAAATTCATGTGTGGCTTCTTGTTCAGAAAAAATCAGGCTTTATTGAGAGCTTGCTTCCGTCGAAGAATCTTTATAGAGAAACAAAAAACCAGACTTTTGCGGTGGATTATGCCTTAACCTCACTCGATTGGCCGAGTGTTTATATACTAAGTCGTGCAAACAGAGATTTATTATTTCGAGTGGACTAAAATGTGAATTAA
Source organism: Tigriopus japonicus (assembly GCA_010645155.1). NCBI lineage: Eukaryota > Metazoa > Arthropoda > Copepoda > Harpacticoida > Harpacticidae > Tigriopus > Tigriopus japonicus. The sequence continues at coordinate 1,800,169 of CM021314.1, forward strand.
TCGCAAATAATCGGCTTAAATGAAGTGATACTATGACTCGCACGGATAAAGGAGAGAGAAAGAGATCAGTTCACCGACGAGACCAAAGAGCGGCAGAAAGCGGTCGCTTACCATGAGCTCCATTGGCTCACTGGATCGGACACCCTAGAAATGAACCCTTCCGAGTTTACGCCATTGAATAAAGGATGGGGAGCAGGGTGCCAGAGTTAAGTCTTCACACTTGCCACAGACCTTCTTCGTACTTATTACTCTACTTTTAAGAGCATCATCGTCAGCCATGTTTCAAGTGGTGAAGTATCTTTTTTGAACTGCTCCTCGTTTTCGCTCCCCCTCTTCAAAAAGGTTCAAATCTGGAGCTCTGTTCTCCTCTCCATCGGCTATAATCAATATCATGAAAGAAGCGTTTGTATGGTCATTGATGAAAAAGCAATATGGTCGGAGTTTCTCCCATTTTTTGCGAAGGGGCTCACAGGTTAACCTCGGAGGACATCGTCATTATGCTAAGTCCTCTTCATATGAGGATAAACTTTTGGAGCACCAAAGGAGAAGAGGGGAAATGAAAGTTCTTTCTGTATGTGTGTTTTATTATTGAAGAGCCCCTTATCCTCCTCTTGAAGCTAAAGAGGCCACCTGACAAGCTTTCCGAAGCTCTCCTGAGATTGCATGATATGAATGACTCAATTAGTAGGAACCAGATAAGTATCTCCAGTCTCTACCGTCTGTTACGAGATGCTCGATGATGAGAGAGGACGAGGATGAAGAAGATGATGATAGCTATGTATGCTCAACTCCCTTTGGCAATTGTTCCTATTATCTTTCTTTAATTGCATCTCTCAAACGAGAAAGTCGTAAAAGGCATATATCATTTTTATTACCTTCATATTCACTGACTGTGGGTAAGTCGATTATGCTCTAATTGGGCCAGAAAATATCTTCTTGTCCGTCTTCTAGTCCGTCCGTAAGCTCGTAGGATTGACATTGGTCAATAAGCAATATGTTCACCCAACAAGTTGGGTTCTTCAGAAAGATCGAGCCATGTTGGTCCAACTACTTGAACCTTATAGATGGTTATCGATGGTTTGCACTCTTGTGAATTGGGAAGTGATTGAGGTACGAAGACCAGAATCGCCTGCGGTGTTTTTTTGCATCCAATGGAGATATCATCTCTCTCCGATGGAGGATTGAGAGACGCATGGAGATCAAACCGAAAAATAGAATGACTCGGAATAGATCTTCCCGAGTGATTGGAGTTCTTGATTAGAAGAGCCAGTAGACTTTTGGAATGGAGGGGAGTGTGTTCGATGTTAGGTTTGGCATTTTTCTTTGAAAGTTGAAGCATATTGCAGGTTTTGATGAACTTCTGTTTAACGAGGGGCAATCTCCATTGAAAATTGGTCTCCTTTATGAGCGAACAAATTATTCCAACAATAGCTGTCATCGGTCAACAATGATCTAATTGAACCACTGGTTCCTCATTGTGTTCTACCTGCAATCCACAGCTGACAATTGGCCGTCCTCACGAGACTAGAAATCATTGAAAAAAAAATCAATGTTTAAGCTTCAGATACTCCTCTCTATTACCTTCCGTAGGCCATAGATCACTCTCATGCTCCGTAAAATTCCCAATCAATAGAAATCATTCCAGGGTTCTTTGATAAGTTTGCCACGTTTTGACAAGGTCTTCCGGAAGATCAATTTCTTAAAGATGTTGGACACGCTTGATCAGGACATAATCAGATCGCGACCACGCCTCCTCACCGCCCCATTCTGACACTTATGATGAGCCTTAACTCCGCCCCTTTTGAGCATCCAGCCAAAAATCCATCGTCGTTTTTCAAATGAACTTTTTTCCTCTCTCTTCTTTCTTGCTCGCGTTCGTTTCATCGCTGCAACGCTGTTTCACGGTCTGCTGTTTTGTCCGTTCAGTTGCTCGTTGGCTCGCGAAGTGTACATCAGTGGGTGCGCTAGCTCCCCCTGTTCTTCCAGTTAAGCGGGGCTCGCTCGTATTTGAAACTCATTTTCCAGACTGGTTTCTGATGAAGAGGGAGAAATTGCTCATTGAACTGAACGGCAATGAGTTTTGGGGGTCGGCAGGCCAGCCAAGGGTTGACAGATTCGAACCAGAGTGATGACATATTGCTGAGGACTCCATCTGCTGCTTTCCAAACTGATTTACTCCCGGTTTTATGGAGAGTTTTCGCAATGATAGTCGAGACTTTCTGAAATGAACCACGATGATTTTTTTCGTTTGAGAAGCTACTTTCGATTCTAGTCAACCCGAGAAGGAAGAGAAGCGACGAGATTGAGGCAGGTGAGGCTGAGTTCGGATTAGGGAGATTCATTCATCTGCGAAATCAAAAGTCTTTGTGCAAATTCCTCCGTGCCTTTTTCGGAGAGAATACCTTTTGTCATAGCGATCCGACCGCTACAGGGTGTCCAGTTAAGGTGTAAAATCGGAGTCGAATCCCTAAAAGCATGGTTATTTTTCATGTCATGCTCAGTCCAATTGAGATAAACCTTATAATGCACTCGACCTTCAAGACGCAAGAGGGGTTATGTGGTCTCAAAGGCACCCTGTTTCAAATTATTGGCCGAAGGGAGCCAATTGGTTTTTTGGTCCATGAGCTCAGTCTGTACAGAAGAGCCATCCTCCAGGTGGAATGATATGTAAGCTCCATCCACACACCCCGATTTCTAGGGGACGCCAGATAGTTCGGTCCTCTCGGTATCGCTCTCCATCCATCCATCCAACCAGGTTGTGGTATACGATGTGCTGAGTGGTGATGAAATGTTGATGAACTTTGGGGTAATCGCAATTTTCAGCATGATTGCCCAATCGCTTCTGATGCACGCACCATACCTACCTAGTACAACTTTGCTTCATTCAATTCGTAAAAACAAGACCTACACCAGAACTGAACGACTTTCGTGCATGCATAGGGATGTGATAAGAGGATCCCTCAAGCATGCTTACAGACTAGAAGCTCCTTCTCCATTTCAATGGGTTGGATTGATTTCTATGAATTCACTATTTGAAACGTTTGACAAATCTTATTTCAGTTCTCCCCCTTTTTTCGATTCCCTTTCAAAGCCATCATCATATATCAAGAATAGTAGAAACTTCAAAAAACTAATCCTTTTCCCCCTCAATAGGCACAATTTGCTTTTTCAATGGCTTCTTCTTCTCTTTCACCTTCTCCATGTACAAGGTCTTTTTCCCAGACCAACCGAGGTCTCCTCTCACTCTTGCCTAATTTTGATTCAAAAAGCCTGCCTTTCACACCCAAATTTCCATAGGCGTCTAACTCACATTCATGATGATATTTGTACCCATTTTGATGATGACATGGAAAGCAGAAACTCCCCAATATTCGTCGTTCCCCTCTCAACTCATCCAGCAAACACCCGTCGATGGCTGCTCATTCACCGCGGGAGAAGCTGTTTTGATGGACAGCTCCACAAAAGACGAGCCAAACTTTGTTGTCCAAAGACTGCACTAGCACTATAGGTGGACTTGACCGATGTTGTATACTACCCGTGTGTGTTTGGCCCTTTTTGGGGGCTGGAAACCCCCCCAAAAATCAGGCAGGGGGAGGTCTTGTATAAATGTCATGTTATTCGAAACTGCCAATAATAACACACACCCCTGATCGAAACGGTATCAAAGAGACCTTTGGCCATGGCTAATTCTGTTTTCACCACCAATGCAGATCGCTCTGATCATCTTTGGGAAGAAATGCAACAAATGATAAATTAAACTTGGCGTCTTGGTTGGGATTCTTCACGCTCCACGCTTCACCTCATTGAATCAAGATTTGTCCGATAAGAGATCTGAGATTGGGACTAAATACCCGGGACAAAAACAACAACATGTCTGTTTGACTAGTAGCTAGTCAGCATTTCTCGAAGCGAAATAACACCGAAGTGTCCGAACCTGCGAGAACAAGGTAGAAAAGTGACAGGAATTCAAGCAGATGAAGACGTGCTATTATTCTTGTGGCCTATCAGCGGGGTGTAATGGGGCAAAAACCCCAAAACGAGTATTATTACAACACACCTGAGGTTTTCACGACGTTGGACTGTCTTCCTCGAATTGAATGGCCTGACTGAAGCATGAATTCTTCGAACCCACCCTGTTATGTTCGAGCTTTTCCCCTAAATGTCCTTTGTATGTGTCAAACGAACACTTAGTCAAGCGCGTTTTGAATGGGCGTCTTCAGAATTTGTGTGAGTTTTTCTGCGGCTATTCGATTATTTATAGTATTGAGTGAGAGGTCGTGACAACAAGTTTCTCACGACCAGAAATGGTTGTCTCCCTGTCTCTGACCCTGTTGGCCATTCGAGATGAGGATGGTGTGAGAGAGCATAACATGCCAGGAATACTTGGACACCTGAGGCCAATTGGGTTTCTTATCTTTCCATCTTGTGCAAACAACAACATTAACGCCCCCCTCCCTTCCACGGACTGACTTGATTGTGAAATGTCTCTCTTACGGTTTTGCCATTGAGCATCAACCAACCGAAGAAGAGCAAATACCAGAGGAGCGTTCGTAGCTGAACCATTCGAAAAACAATTCATTTTGGATCACTGGAGCTCCCGTTTCTGCTAGTTCCAAGGGGGTTAGGTTTGGTGGTCTTTGGGAACTGACGGGTGTTGTTCCTTTTGGGTTCCAAAGTTATCTTTAGAAATTGAACTACTGGCACAGATGTGGAATATGGTTAGATCGGAAAACACATATGTTATATTGCTATGACACTTGCAATTTTCTCCTGGGCTTGGATTGGAGCTAAATAGATGGATTGGATCAGGAACACCTGGTCATGTCATTGTCATCGATAGCTAGATATCACAATTGTTCAACTCTTTGATTCCATTCATCTGTCAACTTCCGGTGTACAATAATCAGAGTTTTTTTTAAGTATTAAGGTGTGGAATTAATTAAGAAATCTGGTGGTAACATCGAACTATCACGTTTTATAAAACAAATGTTTTAATAATATCTCTTGTAAGATAAATGTTTCAAATAAAATAATCAATTTTTGAAAAGGAAAATGCCTCATTGCTCTTTTTCGGGGGATTAGCTTCAAATTTTTAGAGTAACGGATAGCCTAACATTCAACAAGGAGTGATTGTCATAATACCTTAAAACTATTTGCATGGAAAACATAAGCTAATGATTAATACTGGCCATAACATTTAAAAACCAATACTCTGCAGAATGTTTCCCATATTGACATGTCTTCTATAATTTTCCATTATTTTGCATTCTAAATCGTCAGTAAAAGCAAGTTATTTTTAAACTTATTTTCCTCCTTGAGTTTTTGTTCTGTTACAAATAAAAATATAAAACGTACCATCGATTTAAAAAGTAAAACTCAACACTGGAAGAAATACATATTCCAAAACAATACATTTCATCGCTTAAAAGTATGACTTACAACATCTGTGAATTGAATATGTCACCCAGAAAGAGACATAGGGATCTGTGAAATGGAAGATGATGGGTTGGTCCCTGATGTTTGATGAGCGAAGTTCCCCATTTCAAAATCTAATGGCAAATCTGTGTTCGAAAGTTCTTTCGCAGCTCATGAATAATTGATTAGGGAATGGAAGAAAAATAAAGAGGGATTCACTTTCAACTTCCCCCGAAAGAGCAACACTCAATCTGGCAAAAGGACGACTTGGTTGGCCATCTTGTCGTCTGTCAAAACAGACAAGCGATGTTCAAACCCTGCAAACCTGTTCCATTCCCACACTTCTAATGGAACTTCACATCTAAGGCGAAAATCGACACGGAATCGAATCAAGTGGGTGCAATGCTTCAATTCAATATTGATGACGTGGCACAGTTGCAATGGCTAAAAGTAGTCGAGTTTTGCTGATCCTACTGCAGACATGCTACGTCTAGAGAAGCGGAAGTCAGAACTAGTAATCCTCGATAATCCGGAAGGGACCGAATGAAAGTAGCTGTGCTCTAAACTCTCTTCCGACGTTGTAACCTGAGTTTTTAATCCTCAGCAAGTGATATCCTCCTAGCCCCGCTTCCAGAGTCATTGCTTTGGTTGCTTATGGAACAGTTCCTTCTAATTGGTAGATCAGATTGACGATAGATAATTCAAAAGCTAGCTCATTATCGGTTACACCACATGTGAATTTTGTGATGCTAACAATAGATGCTTGTCAGTTGGAATCATGATTCGGACCGAAAAAGTGCTTCCAAATCTTGCCGGGGACGTAATGTTTTTCACTTTCCACTTTCTCCAAGTCCAAAAGAAAAAAAGTTCCGTGTTCTAACACAATGGTTTCTCTTTTCTTCCAGAATGACGCATGGTGACACTTCAGCGTTTTGTTACTCCCGCATCTTAATCTTTTCAAGTCTTATTTCATCACCACCACCACCACCACGACGATGAATTGGGACTCATTTCAGCGTGTCCCGCCAACGCCAAATCAATATGATGCGTTCTACGACGCCTTTGGTGCCAGACCAGCCTCGGCGACAACAGACAATCATCAACATCAACCTCATCATGGCATGGAAACATCTGCCCAAGCACCCCACCGTCTACAATCAGATCCACAAGGAGGAGGAGACGAACACCGAAGGTTTAATCCCACATCAGTCGGGTCTGGATTTCAATCATATGAAAATGAGACATTCTCAAGGCGAGAAGAAATTGGCGAAGGGTGTGGCAGATGGCCTTCGACGTCTGTTTTGTCGTTTCCCAACGAGTGTGGTAACGGATCATCCATGTCTTCGTACAATACAAACCTCTCTTTCTTTAGTGGTGTCAATGAGAGCACTACCAATGATAATGGTGCCAATTCCTCAAGCCCCCATTTGACCCACACTCACCGTACCAGATTTGAAGGAGGTCAAGGAGTGCAGAAGAACAGCAGAGGAGCGCAGTCGTCGACGCTTCATTCAAGCATTCATTCAGTATTGGCCTCCCCGGCCAAAGCCTCGTTTCATCAACCTCATTATCACCCCAATAATGGGAGCGCCCAAGATCTCCCCAAGGCCCCGTCAAAATCAATGCAGCCTCCTCCTCATCGTCGTCCTAGTCATCTGGCGTACCCCAACAACCATCATCATCATCAACAACAACAACGCCAGTCGGGTTACTCGCCAACGGGCTACTACGAGAGCACGTTACAACAGAATGCCCATTGGAATCACTATAATCATGATCATGGCTACCCTACCAACACCAACCAGACCTTGAGTGGACCAGAGGGCAATAAAGCACTTCTTGAGTCCGACCACCGTGCTATCAAGCAGGCCGGTGTTGCAAGCCATGGTAGTGGCTTTTCCTTGCAAGATTCGTTTCACTCCCGGTATTCAGGGAAGGAAATGGTTTCATCGGGTGTCTCGGGCAATTCAGAGGGCTCACAACTACTCGGGAGGTTGCCGTGTTCGTCCTCCTCTGGCCTCGGCGGTTTCTCTTGGCCTGGCCCAAGAACAAGAAGAAGCCTAGAAAAAGAAGAGGAGGAGGAAGGAAGAGAGGAAGGAGGCATGCTCATTCAGGAAGGAAGGCCGCTTCCGCCCTTCCTTCCGCCCCATGAGCCTGGACTGGCTGAAGCGCAGGAAGGAGCTAAAGGAGAAAGGGAAGACCGAGACAACAGAGGGGAACTGGCCCAAGCCTTGGCATCCGGTTTGGGGATCACGAAAGGAAGAAGGCATGAGGAAAATGAGACGAGGATGGAAAGAAAGAAAGAGATGTCCTCCTCCTCATCCTCCTCGTCTCTCCACACGCCCTACATGAGGCCTACATTGGCTTTGGACCAACTCTCAGCCAGGAATCGTAGATGGAAGAGGAGACGCGGATCACCGGCAATGGTAACAGAAAAGGCTGATTCTGTTACAAGTTCCTGTTCCTTTTCTACTGAAGAGAGCTCGTCCTCTTCTTCTTCTTCTTCGTCCTCTTCTGAGGCCGAGGATGGAGATGACGACGAAGACGGAGAAGAAAAAGAAGCCGGAGATGAGGATGGCTGGGGTGAAATGGATGCTGCTTCCATCATGGCCCCACACCACCACCACCATCAACAACGTCGACTGAAGGAGTTGGCTTTGGATCTATTGAGAGCGCGTAAACGATGGGGCAAGAAGATGAAGAGGAATAAGAACAAGAAAAAACGATTCTCGTCTTCTACCTTTATGGCTGCTGACAACCACCCTCAACCGAGGGTAGGAAAGGCTCGCAGAAGCCACGACGGCAAAGAACATGTTGATGATGAAGTCGATCTCGGTCTAAGCCAAAAGGGCCAAGTAGTCCCAAGCAACTCGTCTTCGATTCCGGAGGCAATCCGCAAGACAGAACAATGTAAAAAGCGTGGGAGAACCAAGCGGAGAAGAAAGATTGAGCGAATGGAAAGAATTGCCTCGGATCTGCTTCTTCAACTCAATTGGGAAGATGCTGAGCGTGGCACGAGGACTGAGGAGGCTGCTGCGTCCTCATCCTCTTCTTCCTCCTCGTGTTGCAACGTGAAAAGTGGCGGACGGGAATCGAGAACGAACAACGAGCATGATGAGGATGATGTTGATGATAACAAGACGATGGGAAATGGACGAGCGAGTGAGTGGAGAAGGCCAACTCAGGCTTCTTTTTCGTCTTTCGCTTCTCCCCATCGTCGCTCCCTTCAAGTCGAGGCCACAAGCCTTCATCGAGACGAGTTGGAAAAAGAGGGATCGAAGTTCCCATGTTGTTGCAATAAGAGTGCAAGAGGCCAGAAGAGCACCAAAACCTGCGAGCACGAACACTTCGGCCTCAACGGCAACTCCCAGGCTATTCTCGGGGACCAAGGTACGACGACGACGACCACCACCACCACGATTTCCTCTACCACCAATGTTCCCTCACCGACCTCAACTACAAGAACGACTGAGGGTGACGGTGATCACGGTGGCGGAAGGAAGGGAAATATCACCCCGAATAGTTCTGCTTCCTTTTTCTCACAGTTACATACGAGAGACACAGCTGAGCGTGGGTCAGATCACTATCTGTCAGAGAAAACATTCGAGTCAAGTCGTGAATGGTCCAAAGTCAAGAACAACCTGGTGAGCTCTCAGGAGGACGTGTCCCAATTGAATTTGAGTGGTTGTGAATTCACCGCAACAGACGTGCCAAATGTGAACCCCCCTTGTCAGTCCCAAAACGAAAGTGAGAACACAGACAAAACCATGGAATTCACCGTGTTCCACCACCCTCAAGCCTCGCCCATTATTAGCACTGTTCATGCGGCTTCGTCGAGCAATTCCTGTGATTACGTCAATTTCGGTCCCATTCAAGCTAGTCCTTCGGATCAAGCTCATTCTTCCTCACCTAATAACACGACCACCACCACGCTCTTTCATCATCAACCCCACCAGACGACGTCATTATTTGCCCATCATGGACCATCGGGGTCGACCAATCAAGTTGACCTTCAGTACCCTCCACAACCTCAGGGGTCTCATGTGCCAATCATGTTCCAGCCCAATTTGTGTGTTATTCAATCCGGAGTGAGCCCGGGACAGTGTTCCACTGACTCGGGATATTACGGTGGGGCGGTCACTCCGCAACAGCAATTCTACAGCACGGATATCATCCTGAATAATGCCAATTTGAGTAGTGTGCCAATGAGTTCCCAGACCAACAGCCCGACCACCTCATTGCCCGAAGACCCGGGGATGGACGAAACTGGAAGTCAAGCCAGTTCCTCGTTGCCAAATGGCGAGCTTCATCACTACGCCGATTCATCGTGGACACCCCCCATGGATTGTAATAATGATCCCAATCGTGAGAGTCGCCTCTACGCCTCATCTCAGTCGTGTGACTTCCTTTCCCCAAGTTCCAGAGGGACCACGGCCCCACCAACGACGAGTGGTAACCGTTTCGATGAATCATCCTGTCACAACGGGAACGGGACGACTGGAAGTGGGACCACCCACTGCGAGGACCACGTCCCTGCCTCTCCGGGTTCCTCGGTCTTGGGTTCATCACCCGATGATGACCTGTCGCAGCTGGTGGACCAAGTTTTGGATTCAATCGAGGAGGAATCATCCTCTCTCAGTTCTCGATCTCCATCCTTGGCTCGTGGATCCAATTCGAGTTCAGCCTCGTCGTGTTTCAATTGTGGCTCGACTCTGTTGACCTCCGGGAGTTGTCCTTTATGTACGAGTGGTGCTGGTGGTTTCACCACTGGGAATGGTGACCAAGGGTAAGTGTTCCATTGTTCCTCAAAAGCAAATCTGTGTCCAAAATGAATACCTCTTCAAGAAAGGCCCCCTTTTTTCCTCGTTCAAAGAGGTCCCTTTGTTCATATGTCAAGTAGAGCCAATGTGGTAAACTGAGAGATTTCTTCACTCCCAAAAAGCGACAAGATGAGAGAAGAAGAGGAGGGAAAGAAAAAGAGAGAATGCTTTTGGGGTTCAAAGAGACATTGGCCAAGCCAAAGTAGCTCGAGGGGACGAGACATCTTATCTTTTAAGCTGCGCTGAGAGCACAACAAGTAAAGTTTTCCAAGATGCTTCTCTTTCTCCTTCTCAAAGAATGAAAATGTCAGTCTCATTTCAACTTTTGTATATTCCATTTGGTCTCTTTTCTACTTACTAGCTCCACAGACAGTGCTGGAACACTCACTCGTATGGCAGACTCATCCCAATGTCCTTTCTAACCCAGGGAGAGCATTTTTGGTTAAAGTTCCTTTTGTTGAATTCTCGCTCCCAAACTCTGCTTTTGTTTGGGTTTTCACTCCCTTTGTTGGCTGGAAATGAGTTTTGAGAACGAAAAAAAAAACTTCCACGGGATTCCTGAACTCTCTCCAACTTGGTTCAGTTCCAACAAGTTCGAGGGAGGCTTTTTCGAGATGTCATGTGTTAAAATGTCTCCCATTTGTTCCCTATGAAATGGGTAAGAACCTTTCCTTCAACACATGGCTCCGCAAATTTCTCGTGTAAAGTGTCATGTTCAAACAGCGAAAAGGGAAGAAGGCAATGAACCAAGTTAATTCATTATGAAGAAAAGTTATTCGCTCTCGAGAGCCACAAGATGAGACCAACAGGAGGAGAATTAGATTTCCACCCCAACTGCTTTTCGAGAAGCCAAGTCAAACTTTGAGGGCCAAATTAAGTTAAGGTTTCATGATTAGTGACTGATTACTTAACCTTTGATTTGCTCGACCATGAAGAATATCCAGCCTAAACATAACATTTTTCCTTCTTCTGGCCATCACATCAAATGCGTGGTTAATGTAATCGGATTTTCTCTGTCTGTCGGTAAACGTGCTCGGGGATGAGGTTAACTGACTTTTAAACAATGTAATAAGTGGGAGATGGGGGTTTCCAAAGTAAATACTCTTGGTATCAAGGGATCATTTAGACAGCGAAAGGGAACCGAAGGGAGAGAACGAGAGAGAATGCTCGAGCGTTGGAACGAGAGAAGGCACGTGTCTTCGATAACTGCTCACCCTCGGTACATTAGATCCCTTCACTTCATGAAAGGCAATCAGACTTCATGATGGATTCACTTCCCTCTGAATTTCAAGCTTCAAGCTGAATCAATGATGGAACGAGAAGCATATCTCTCGCTCAGTGGAGCTTTTTATAGTGTGCTGGCACCCAACAATTGCATCATGAATACACACACACTCATATGTTGTATATTTCGACGAAATGGCACACTTTCTTTCCCTTCTCACAAATGTAATCCCGAGCAAAGTCACTTTGAAGGCGGAGATGGTGAGCTTGGAACGAGTTGAAGAAGCATTGGAAACCGGAATTCACTCAATTCAGGGGAGAAAATCCGTTAAAGAGAGGGTGCAATGAGCACGGGCAAAGGAAAAGGGGGAAAGACGTCAAAGAACAGTTTGCGGTGGATCTCCACGAGGGGAAGAAAGCAAGAAAGAAAGAAAGAGAGAGAGCACATTGCCCCCGAGCTCGTGAAGTTCGTCCTGCTTGCCATCTCCTCTAGTACCACCTCCACCACCAGCAACAACAGCAACTGCCTTTTCATCATTATCAAGCTGGAAATTGCTTGCCTATGCATTATTTGAAGTTGGGAAGGGAACCTAGCCGAACGGGAGTTTGTTGGTTCTCCAATATGGAACAGGCTTACTCTCGAACATGGAGCAAAGAGGTCTTTTCATCTAGATTATGTTGATATGTGTTCCCTAAACTTGACCCCGAGTCGATGTACGTAGAAGTCTTGCAACCTTATCAACCTGGTTTACGGGCTCATCATTACAGTGTCCCCTTTTTCATCTCGTTTCGAAAATCCCTTCAAGTCGTTCCACCCTGATGGATCATAATGTGTCCCTGTCGCATCAAAGCATCATGCATATTAATGGAATGACGTAAAAGATGGACTGCCAGCTCGTTTTCAGAGATATAATTCCTCCTCCTCCTCTTTTACTTTGGGCACAAAAAACAAACATAGTCAAAAGATCCCTCTGGAAGGCTCGTTCAGATTGTTCCCAAGGGATCCTTTTGCTTGACACGCTTAACTGGATTAATTTTGTCCATTGTTAGCGTTTCTGAGATTTAATGAGCATCTTTTTTTCTCTCTTTCTCCTCTCCTTTAGAAGGACGACACAAATGCCCGAGGACCCAGAAGACAACATGGATGCCAATCAAGGGGCCCTGGTAATCAACAAAGGAGAATTGCTTCCTCAGCATCACCACTACCATCATCAACAACAACAACAACATCAGCAGCACACCGATCATGATCCGCCGTTGGTCCATCAAGTTAATCCGACAGCGAGCACTAATACTGGTCATAGCCTTTCTTCCACATCCTCATCCTCCTCGTCTTCATCTTCATCTTACTTGACCCAACAACGTAAGCCCAAGCGGTCCATTGGTGTAGTGGAACCACGGGTGGTGGTGAAGCTTCGGGTTCCCAATAAAGATGAACAAGACAAAGACCTCAAGAAAGCGGGGCATTCGCTCGGTCCTGGAACAACCACCACGAGCACGATGACCGCAAAGAAGATGGCCAAGAACAAGTCCATTGTGTCGGGACAGAGGCCAAATCACTCGTCAATGAGTGATGGAAGCGAGGACGTGGAACACGAGCACCATTCATTGGGATTGACCTCCAGCAAATCGAGGAAACGCGAAAGGCGACCTCTCGGGGACGATATACAACGAAAACGGGGTCATAACGAGGACGAGCCAGTCGAGGACTCTCAAGAACAGAAGGCTTCCAACGCGTTATCGAGGCTCGAACTCGAATTGGGTCCTAATCAAATCAAGCGAGCCAAGAAACCAAGGGTGGCTTCTTCGGTCGAGTCGGATGATAATAACCACCAATTGGGTTTGAATCGATTGAGCATAACCAAAACATTACCCGAGCACTTCAAGAGAGCCCTTGAGCGAAGGCGAGAAGGCTCCTCGTCTTTGGCCTTATTTGAACCAGATGAAACAGTGTCCTCGTCCAAAACCCCAAACACCACTCGACATTGTCAGGTTCGGTTGCAAAAATTGGACGTGTCCCAATATGATGACGAAAGCGAATCTGATCATCGTCATCATCATCAACAACAACAACGACTTCCCTCCATATCTTCCAATGAAAGTAGCTCTGGGGATGAGGATGAGGACTCGGACGATTCCGAGAAAAGCGCCTTTATCCAACATGGGCAAAGTCTTCCCACTTTCAGTGACTTGGCAGCCGCTTTCCAGGAGTGTAATCAAAAAGAATCCAGAAGAAAAAGGGTCTCCAAGGGAACGACCGGCAATATATCGGCATTAACAATTGCAAAGAGAAGTGAAAAAGAGGGGCGGGAATCTGAGTGTGGCCAGCATGGAACTGTTCCAATGTCCTCTCGCCTGACAGGGAACCCAACCTCAAGCAGCAATAGCAATAGCAGTAGCAGCTTCCAGACTGGTTCCGGTGGTTCTCGGGCAGGAAGAAGTAAATCATCGGAAAGAGATAGGAGTGCAATAATAGCCATTTCTGGAAGTGACACGGGGAAAAAGTCCGCTGAGACTCGACGGGGTTGGGAAGACAAGGAGAATGCTCGAAACAATCCGAATTATGCCACCCACTCGCCTTCCAAGAAGGTCGATGGGGCCACCAACATTGAGACGTCGCCAGATAAACCCACGAAAGCCATTAAGATACCCCCAACCTTCTGCCAACTCTCCTTAGAGAACGTGGTCTTCACTAAAAGGGCACCGAAAGTTAGCTCATCTCAAAGAGTGGATGCCAACAACGTGAGCTCAAGCAATGTCGCAGATTCTTCCTGCTCAACAACAGACACGAATGCTGCGAGTAGTCCAAGAAAAACATGGCCAGCACTTCCAAGTAGAAAAAAGAGAACACAAGGGAGCTCATTAAGCACAAAAAGGAATGAGAGGGGAACACATGGAGCAGGAGGGCACACTGAGGAACACAAACAAGAAAAAGTTCATGTAGAGGAAAAAAAGCCAGAACAGCACGTTCTCGTGGCCGAGGTCGAGACCAAGAAGGTCCAAGAGGTGAATTCAGACCATTTTCCCACACCAGTCTCTTCCTCTTCCTCCTCTTCCTCATCCGAAAGTGGATCTATGAAGTATGTTCACAACTCGACCACCATTGGGAAACACGCCAATCTGAGCCAAGACTACGAAACCTTATTCAACCCGATAGAGTCTCTCCAAGCCCATCACGAGGACCTTGCTTCCTCTGAGATGAGCTTGAACGACAACGGGAAATCCAGTCAAGCTTCCAATCTCTTGGATATGCCTCTACTTGATGAGTTGGGACAGTCCCACATGAGTGATTGGCATGACTTTGTCTCGCATCCACAACATCAGAACGACGACGCCTCCGCTTCATCCGCTCCACATGACCACCAAACCGAAGGAACTCCAACCAGAACTGATTGCTATTTAAAAGCAGTGTCTCCCCACAAGATCCTCTCGGATACTCGAGGCTCAGCCTCTTCTCAAATAATCACCCCAGCTCCAGATGGGACAGATAAAGTCAATGTATTTAGTAGCCAGGCACTGTTGAAGCGAAGACGGGAGGCGCGGACAGTGTCCAAATCAGATATGGCCACACAGGCTGTGGAGGAGGATATTTCCAGCCTCGTAGACCACACCACCACCATCACCACCAACGAGGACACAATCAAAATTGCATCTCGACCAATTGTCACTTTAGCCCCTCAAGAACCCAGAGCTCTGAAGAAGAAGAGTAAACCTCATTTCACCTTTGCCAAGGAACCTCAAAGTCAATGGATGTACTGTGATATCGAATCCTGCAACTTCTGGACCCGAAAACCCGAGCGGATGAAGAGACACAAACTGTGCCACACCTCTGGACATCACAAGAATTTCGAGTGCCCAGATTGCGGCCTCAGATTCTACTCCTTGCCTAAGATGTTGAAACATGATCGGAAGAAGCACACTGGGATCAAAGACTACGAGTGTCGATTGTGTGGAGCCGAGGTCTCTGATATTGGAGTCCACATGAGGGTAAGTTTCTCAGACTCAGTTTTCACGTCTGGCTTGAAATAACCTTTAGTTGTTGTTTTTCTCAGGTCCATTACGAGCCCAATTCTCACCCGTGTAAGATTTGTGCCCTCCAGTTCAAGCATCGGAACTCCCTCGTTCGTCACATGTGCCAACACACTGGGGAACAGTTCCGTTGTGGGCGTTGCGAAGGTGTGTTCGTGAACCTCGAGGAGCTGAATCAACACATTCGACGTGAACACCCTCATTCATCTGAAGCTCAAGAAAACCAGATCATGAACCCCATGAGTGAGAGTGAAGACTCGGACGACCCTCCGACACCCATGGAACAGAGACCCAAGTCACCTATAGTGATGGAGGTCTCGGTTCCCAAAGCTCCTTTGCCCAAGATCCCGATTAGTCGCATGCCTAATACTCGTCGAAGCTCTCCTAAAGTGACCATGTCAAGAAAAACGGCTCAATTGAGGACCACCAATGCCTTGAATAGTTTCCAGACTTCAATCATGGCTCAAACTCCTCAGATCTCAGCCTTGACGAACTCAGGCAGTGGACAGTATGCTCTGGCGTTCCCTGGAACCACGACCACTCCCATCTTGGTGGATTGTAACGGTTTTGTGCTCCAGAACCTCACTTGGGATGGACAAACTCAATTCCAGCAGACCCAGGCCCACCAGCAACAGCAGCAACAACATCAACAACAACCACAGCCACCTGTTCAGTTCTTCCAAAGCATCAATGGTGCCGTCTCTCAGGGAGGGCTACAGTTTGCTTCCCAACCTCAGTCGTATTTCTCCTTTGGTAATCAAATTTACAGCACTTCAGTCCCATTTCCACAAGACGGCTTGAGTAATGGCCCTCAAGGAATCCTCGAGATTCCCCACGAGGGCTTTACCATTCCCGTTCAAGATAATCAGCTCAAATTTGAGATCATTGATACCCCCACTTTGGAACCAACGATGACAAGGCCAGCAGTGCTCAAGGAGAATCCTGTGGACATTGCCATGAAAGAGATCATGGATATTCATGTGGTGAGCATTGAGGACAACGAGATCCAAGAGATTGCCAAGCCACCATCGTCTTCACACCAGTCATTGAGTGCCAATCACAACCCCGACGAGAATAACGACGACGACGATGATGATGATGAGGTCATGATTCTTGAAATGCCATCCTCCCATACTCCTCGTCAAGAACCAATAACAAGATCCATCAAATCCGAGCCCATTGCTTTCCTAGAAGAAGAGCAAGACGAGGAGGAGGAGGTGATGAGCTCTAAAAGTAGTGGAAGTGAACATCCAGGCTCCCAAATAAATTCCATCCACGAGGACGCGAGAAAAGAACCAATAAAGGAGAAATCGGGCTCCTCGGCGTCTCCCAAATTGACCATCGAAGCCAATTCCGTCCAACATCAGTTGGAAAGTTTCTCGTCCAAATTGAAAGAGCTCCGAAGCGGCTTCGGAGCATCATCGCCTTACCCATCATCATCATTATTCTCGGCGTCCCCGCGTGCTTCAAGCGGAAGGATTGGGGAAAAGAAAGGCCAAGACCCAGCTCAATCAGAGACTACTTCATTGGCCACCCATCAGAACAAAGACCTCGATCTGTCGCCCAAAAAGCAGGAATATAAGTGCGAGAAGTGCAGCCGAGTCTACAAATACCTCGAGTTCTTGAAGGTCCACCAGAAACGTTGTTCCGCTTAAGGCGCTCATAATGAGTGCATTATTCGGGCGCCTATTATTAATGTGGCAATGAAAGGTCTCCCCGTTTAGGAGTGTGGAAAGGTGGACAGAGCGACCAACACTTGCTTGCTTAGTTGCTTGTTCGTTCTTGGCCAAGTTTCTTCTCTCGATTCCCTTGAGTGGAAGGGATCCCCACTGGAACAAATCCTCGAAACTGCTTCCTTCCATCATCGCTCCATCCCGAAGATCTTCTCTTCGTTCCAAGGAGAAAAGTTGCTACAATGTGTAGGAACAAAAATGGGAACGAAGCAGACTTTCTCAATACCGGAGGGAATACAAGAAGATAGAAGAAAAGAGGAGGCAAAAGCCAAAGTGAATTGAAGAGTGGGGAGTTCCCTTCTCCGCTTGGCCTTCTTCTTCTTCGTCTACTTTGCTTTTCGAACACAGAAAGAGAGAAAGAAAGAAAGATAGAAAGAAAGAAAGGGCGACACCAAAGTAAGGGAAGAAGAACAAGTCGAACGGTGAACCAACCGAGAGGAGTTGTTGAGTGCCTAAAAAGGGACGGGTATTCCCTCCGGACTTACTTGTTCAGACGTTTCAGTGGCTTGTTGTACCATCCATAGAACGATCCACCCCACCCTTGGCTCTTCATGTGGCCACACTAACATACTCTGTATGTAGAAGTAGAAGCTCTCTGGCACGCACACCATCACGCACAAAGACGAGATCTTCTTCTTGGTCCAAGAAATTGGTGGGACCGAGCGCTCAGGAATGGCACAAAGAAGAAGAAGAAGATGATGATGATGATGAAGGAGCAGATGGAGAAGGTTGAAGGGGAGGAAAAGTCGGGCTCAACATCTTTGGCTACGTTTTCTTCTTCTCGGCCATGTTGATGATGACGACGATGATGATGACAGGAACGAGAACTAAATAGAACGCGCAACTCGTCTCCTCTTCGACTTGAGATCATTTGGAACGGACCAGATTCTTACCTCGATCCCTTTATGGAAACAATCCCTATCAAGCAATCCGCGGCGACCATGTTCCACGGATCATAAAGATACATCTGTGATAGATAAACCGTAAAACCAACACTAAATGCCAAATTGTACAATGTAACTCCGAGACTCGTGAGTGTCTCGTTCTGTTGAAGAAGAAAGCATTCAGTCATCATCCACCTATCAGTTGTACCAATCAATTTGATGTTGTTTACGATCTCGCTTTCATTCATCTAATATCCACGAACAATATAGCAAACCATCTCTACTCACGATCTGTTATTATTGACGGCCGATTTTGACTTTTCCCAGTGGAATCAGGTAGTGGTTGCACAGTTAACAAAGCCTGAAACCTTCTTAGATTAGATTTGTCTCGGTTCCTCGGGAGGTCTCCCCTTACTCGCTTCTTGATCTAATTTGCCTCAATTTACCAAAAATCTCACACACTGGTGAGTAGGTAGGTATGTCAGTGGGTACTAGGTGTTGATGTTGGTGGTGCAGAATAGAGACCGTTGCACTTTCAACCATGGAATAAGACAGCTTTCAGAGTGTCTAAGCGGGATGGCCGCTCGGACCAAGAATCACGTTTCAAAGAGCAAAACTTTAGAATTGAATTTCACTCAAGCGGAAGGAAATGAGGAAGGAGGAATTGGTTCCGTTTATCTTTTCATGGGATTTTTGATCATTGCCTTAACAAAAAAGCATTTATTATTAAGTTTGAGACTTTAAGCGAGGAGATGAAAGAGCGAAGAAGTAGACGACTATATTTAAAGTGGGAAAGAGTTTGTCATTGGTCACGCAACCTATGTTTACATTCATTCCAGTATACCTAAAAAAACATTGCCATTTTTTGAAACCGAAAAATAAAACGAGATCAATTTTGTGATGTGCTTGCGTTACCAAATTTTGCTTGCTTTTTTCAGGCATATTGTTTTTGTTTTTTGTTGTGTTGTTTTTCTGGCATATTGTATATGTATTGGACAAAGATCTCTTAGCCAAAACTGAAACCTGCACAATTCAGCTGAAACTTGCACATGCGCGTGAAGAATAATGGCTAATCGAAATTTGTAAATGCGGGAAATAATTTATGCCATCACTACTGCACATATGAGCCAGTAGGAAAACACTCTAAAGTTTTCCATTCAACAAACAAAGACTCATATTAGATTGGTAAAATGAATCATAAAGATCACAGAAACCACTACTTTCTACCTTACAAGTCTAATCGTCATTCTTTTCTGCATAGTCTTTACCATGATAAAAGTCAAATTTGAATTTAAATTGTCCGTATCAAGTACCTCCGTATGCCTAAAGTCATTGCAATTGCCATTGAACCATCCAATTTGGTTTCGTTTTTGCTCTGAGTAAGCATATTTGGTGAGCCTTTTCGGCTTAAATACAAACTAACTTGTTGGCAGAGAAAGTTGCGTCTATTTGAATATCCTCCATTAATGCTCATGTATGGCCTCGTTGGAGCAGCCAGAACCATTTAAGAAGTAATCAGAGAATGCAAATTTTGGCTCGTTTCCGCATTCAAATAACCAACAAAACTGCTAAATGGGACACTATATAGAATACTCTTTTCTCCCCTAGCTGAATTACCACGATTTGCCATACCAAGAAAAGACTCAAAAGGAGACCAAATTTGGAACACAAACGAGGTCAGAAAGGAACTGAGTCTTAAAGAGAGCTCTTGGATCCTGAGATGGTTTTATGGCCAGAGAGGTTAAGAATTCCAGCTCTCCCTTTTCGCTTAATTTCCACCCCATTTGTTGTCAGTCTTTGTGAGTGCTTCTCAAGTCATCCCATGGACCTTCAAGAAAGGCCGTAAATTCCATGTTGAAGAGAAGGTGTATTTCCAAACACAAGAGTAATAAGCATAATACGTTGGGTTTTCTTTGGAACAAAGCTTTCATATCACAAGAGATTATCCGTTAGTTCACTGATCTCCTCAAGCATGGAGTCTTGTTTGCTCAAGAGGTCATCACGCTCTTCAAGAAGGTCCATGAGAAACTCATTGAGGGCTTTCACAGTGTTGGTCAGCCCCATGACAATTCGTTTCAATTCAAGTGGATCAGTGCTCAGCAAGGTCTGCCAAGATAACCGATCGGCCCCAATACGTTTGGAACTGGCCCTTTCCAACTGTTGTTGTTGTTGGACTTGAAGTTGTGGATCTATAATTGGGAACGACGAGTCTCGAAGTAGCTTGTAGTAGGCCTTGGTCAAAAGTTTGGCTTTTCTGAAAGACACATCCTCGGAGTCCTGGATTTTCCTGGCCAGAATCTTGTGCAAGTTCGTTTCCAACGAAGGCAATGCATTGGGCCTTGGGCCTTGAGCACTTCCTCCCAGACACTGAACACTCGCGCAATTGGATCCCAGGGACATGGGACCACTCGAGGGAGAATCTGCGATCGATATCGACGACGGTGCCAAGGACAGGAATTGTTCGCCAGGATCGGCAGCGGGCAAAGTTTTGCACATTTCAATTTCATCCACCGTTTCATTTTCATCGAAAGTCAGTGTATAAAGGTCGAGGACAAACCGGCTGTCCTTTTTATAATGTCGTTTCGTTTGGGGCTGAACCAGTCTGGAACGCATGGTGGTGAGATTGTGCAACTCATATTCGGAAGGCAAGGACGAAGGCTGGTATTCTCTCAGGCCATCCTCCCAGGTATGGGCTCTTTTGAACCCCGGTGGGAAGGCCATTATGGTTTTCGGTTGGGTGGTGGTCCCCATAGCATCATCCTCAGCGAAGCCATTATCGCTGATATCCTCAAACATCTTGGATCCAAACGCCTGTGGAGTGAGAGATCCTTCCCGACTGGAAGTCTCGCCTCCAACGAGAAAGCTTGTCGACGACGACATCATGGATTTCAATTGGAATTGAATACTCCGTAAATTATTCAATGGATCCCGGAACCCCTCTCTCTCTCTCTCTTTCTCTTTCTGGGTCCATGCGACGACAACTGGTGTAGCAGTTTTCCGTGATAAGCCCTCAATGGAACATTTCAAAAGATGGACTGAATTACAACGGGGGACTCATAGAGTGAAGAAAGGCTCGACTGGATGAAACGTTGCAATCCCATCGTCTCCCACTAGGCTCGACTTCCTTCCATCCATCCTTCGTCACCGAGTTTTGGAAATGAGATGTGTCGCACTCGCTCACTCAAAATGGAAATCTTTTCTTCTGCAATTCTGGTTCTGTGTCGCTCGCTTTCTTGGGCAACACTAGTAGTTGGGGAAAAAGAAAATCCCCATCAAGAGGGAACTGGAGACATACACACCAACCAACCAACCAACCCACTCACTCACAAGCTCACGGAGTAATGCAGCAGGAGATTGAGAGAAATGGCAAAGTCCACAAATGGATCGAAGTACGGCAAAGAAACTTGAAAATCCTTTTACAGAGATATCAAAGGACTTGGGCGGAAAAGATGGGATTCGGCCCTCTTTGCTCATCCATCCACATGCACCAAAATAAACGCCTCTAAAGATCAACAGCTGATTTCCCCCGCTTGGCACTCACAGGTATGAAACACAACTGACAAAGGCGGAAATCCGTGAACATTCAACGGGGGCTTGACTACCTTCAAAATTGTTGGATCGGAACCACTGATGACGACCACACGGATGCACACACACACGTAATAAGCTTAACGACATTTTTTTTTCTTGAGTCAGGATGATTCTAAATGCACGACACAGACATTTTAAATCTCTTTCATCTCACACTCTCGTACCCAAATCAGCACTTCAACCTGAAACCAAGGATAGATAATCGAGAGCAAAATCATTCATGGTGACTTTTCCGTTTCAAGTCAAACGTACTGAATAAGGCAAACCAGAACATAGTAAGTCATCCATACCGGCCATGGACATGCGATCATTATTATCATCATCATGCCAGGTAGAGTAAGTGGATACTTGTAAAATCCGAGTCAGTTTGATTTTCCCCCTGACTTCGGCGTCCGAAGCAACGAGCTTCCACACAATCATCTCTTTGAAAACTTGACGCAGGAGATCGTCATGCACACTGAAGGACATCTGAATGATACTGGTGGAGGAGCTGACTCGAAAGAGCGGACACTTTAGAGCTGGTTCAACAAGAGTTATTTTAGTAAAATCCATCAGGAATATCAAAGTGAGATTGCCAAGACAATTTGGATTGTGAGAGGGTAACTGAGGGAAAAAGAAGAACTCCTACCTCACAGGCGCTTCGCTTTTCTTTTGAGAGTGATTCAATTTTTTTCATCGCATCATATGACAGAAGTTTTTTTCGGCGGAAACAAGTCGAATATGCTAAGATCTAGTAAGGCATACTCGAGCTCAGTCAGATTTGATGCGACTTGATTAAAATGCCTCTCTTCCTTCCTTTCATCCTCGTTTTCCATCCTGCTTTGCCTTCTCCAACTTGGGAGTAAAAGTAAACTCGTCGACAGAAAGTTCCGGAATAAGATTCAAAATTGGGTAAAACTCCTTTCTTGCATGAAGGTAGTGCGACTAGCAGATACCAATGTACTACATCCACGCAATTTCGTCTCGTACATTTGTGTTGGAGGTTTGAGCTCAATCTCGGATTGGCTTTTATCAAGGCACATTGACAGCTAAAGGCTTATTGAGGCCAGAGGATCTGTTTGTAGTAGGACCTCCCCAACCTTGTTCCACCATGCCAAGATCCGCTCTACCAGCGATGAGGGCTTCTCAAGTTCTTTAAAAGGCATAAGTAGGGGCTAAGCCGGCCTTACAAGGTTTTTAGCGGGTATCATCCTTCGAAATACAGATATAAAGCGATGATGACAGATTAGCTTGGCTAATACGCGGAATATCCACTTAAAGAATGGTGTGTGTCTGTGGGTGTGGAGTGTGAGCCAGTTTCATTGGTCTGGAAGGGTACAACTCGATTTGTGGAAGGAACAACCAACTTCCTTCGAACTGTAATGCCTTGCGATGTTTTAGAACAAGGTAAGAAGCAAGGATCTTGCAGGGAAACAGTTACTTATTCATTACACCATCCAACAAACACACTTAAGTACGGTAGATACAGATAAAATTGGAGCCAAAAACAGACTAAACGAGTGCACCGTCAGATAAAAGGATTATGGTCGTATTCAAGTGCTCGAGAAAGATATATATTGGAGTTGTTTTCACCATTTATAACAACAGGCGCACAATAAAAATGCTGGATCAATGCACTTTTCTCAAAACCAAACTAAAAAGACCTTGCCAAGGAAAGAATGGTCCAACTTGATTCTTCTAGTGAGAACAAAACAACACTTACGACCGGCAACCTAGATATATAAATGGGTATAATGTCGGTTCCCCAGAACAATCAAGTCAATTTCACTTTGTGCGAGTGCATTGAATGGGTGTTTAAGATACAACAAAGATGGTTGGGATGGTTCTAAAAGAGAAAAATGGTTGTTTTGCCACGACTGTGCCAGAAATGGAAATCATTGTGCCACAAGCCACTCTTGAAAGTATTGAGGGCAATTTGGAACAGAGACCACTTTCTTTTTCAGAGTACGTTGAAGTACCTCTGCGTACATCCATAACAACCGCGTTTTGTACCCTGCCTCCCCGTACATTGAAGAGAATTGCTTAGAAGTTAATAAAGTGTTCCACTCTCTCAAGGAGTGGTGCTGAATAAGTACATGGAACGGAGAGCAATGTGGAAAACTATTTTCTCGACACAAAAGACCAGCTTTATAGAGCCGTTATGAGGAACATTCCAATGTCCCTGGCCCTCGACTTGCTCAGAATGGGATAAAGAGCACGCAGGCTCTTTTACTTCCCAAGGATTCTTGATAAGAAGGTATGATGCTTGGCAGGACTTGGTCACCCAAGATTCCTGGCAGATGGGCGGAATTCCTTCTCTTTATTGTTCTTCACCTTACGCCTTGGATGAACCGAGGCAATATGACATTCCACGAGATGAATTTATTACGAAATAAGAGGTCATTGTAACTAACGAGTCCACTCTAAGATTTAACCATATTGTTATTTTTTTACCATTATTTTGTGAACATTTTGATCAGTAGTGTTTTTTGGTTTTTCAACCATGTCAGATACTCGAATGGAGATTGTCACATCAAGTTCATTTCGTTTAGACTCTTACCCACCAAGCAAATCAACAATCCAACCTTTCCCAAAAAGTATTCTTTCTTGTAGTTAACGAAGTAAAAACACGATAATAAAGAAGAACACACTGAACAGATGGAGAAACTCAATGCGTACAAGCCTCTGGAGAAGAAAAGAAAATGTATTTTAATCAAAAACCTAAAGAGGAACTGAGGCTCCTTTTTTTCTTTTGATGCTCACCGTGGATGAGTGAATAAACTGAAAACCGTCGTGAGAGACTGCCATCCATCTGAGATGAAAAAGTTCAGGATTTCTGAGTTGGGGATCAAATCCAAAAGTAAGGATTTTGGTAACCATTTTGGTATTACCAGCCATCACCGTCAGCTCCAATCTCAATGGGTCCAAATTGAAAATCAGGCCAAGCCAAATGGTTGAATTCTTGTGGAACTTGAAATTGATTCTGGTTGCGTTGTCGTTCTTGTTGTGGCTCTTGAGGGTATCCAAAAATCATGAGGGATGTGAATTTGAACACTTGCAAAATGAACCAATGCACATGTCTGTGAATGGGGTCTGGATGGGACAAAAGACTGACATATTGCAAGATGCAAAACCCTCTGATAAGGGCCATCTCTAATGAGCGAAACAACTCGGAATCGACATAAAACCAATTCAACTCGTCGATAAATAGCAATCCCCAAACCTGATGTTTTAGGAGCAGGTTACGATAAAGAACCATATAAGAAGTCAAACCATACCAGCCAATGGTTTGTGCTATCCAGATAATTCGTGCGATGAAACTTCTTTTGATTCTTGAACCAACAATAGGGTTAAAATAACGCATAGTTAAGGGAAGCACGACAAAAAGCGCACAAAAGTTGTAGAGGAACACAAAATTCTCCAAGGTTATTCGTTGATTGTCCGATTTCGAGAGACTCATCTCTTTTGACAAAGTATTACGTTCCTCTCGTTCCTCTTTTAAAGCTTTGCCACAAAAATGATTTTGATCATATGTAGCAGAAAATGGGATATTTTTATTCGAAAATAAATCTGAGTTTTTTTTTGAGTTGGGAGCACATCAAGGTCTGAAAGAAAGTAAAATTCGAAAATGAAGTCTCGAACAATAAATTTGAATCTAACATTGAAAGCACTTGTTTGAAAAACATTTTGGCATCCCTGTTTTCGTGATCAACTGATTTCGAGTTGTCATTTTTCGGCGGGAAACTCAACTATTTTGAAAAGGAGCGGGAAGGATGGGTCTCTTGCTGTTCGAGTTGATGCGGTTTCCACCGCAAGACGATCAATGAGAACTCATCATACGATTGAATGAGCATTCAAGGATCAAGACCAATATATTCTCCCATGTTATGTATGGAGCAAGACCACCTTTCGTCTTGGATGGTTAGCACACCACAACGCTCTTCGCTTTTTTCCTTTGCTGGGGCTTTCTCGTTAGGACTAATCTTTTTATCGGTTGTGTTCCACGTTGCAAGGTCCAAAGAGGGTCCCAATATATATGGTTATTGTGTGAGAGAGGAGAAAATTGAATGGATCTCGTGGTTGGGGAGTTAGAAGTGCAATGCTTTCTTTCGAGGTTATCCACTTATTGAGCGGGAGGAATGGAGGGAGAAGGTGCATACAACTACTAAAGCTTATGGCTTCCATTATTGTACACTACAAAGAAATAAAAGTAATGTCCCTTTCTCTTTGACAAAGGCCACGCTCTTGTTGAGAAGACAAATCGAGGCCAAAGACTAGTGTTTACACTGCATCAATCCCACAAGAATAACTACTCTTTCCCCCAAAAGCATGTCTGCCAAAATTTCCAGTGTTGTTCCCATAGTCTGGTTTATGTCCTTTTCGTCAGTGTCAGTGCTCACAGACCCAGTTTTATTGGCACGTCAATACCTTCAGGGAGTCATTTTGTTACAGTACTAAGCAAGTTCAGCAGCGCTTAAAGTGGTTCTTGAACATTAAAACTTGAGCTTTTCTTTGATTTGGCATCGATTCCAAAATTAAAGCAAAAAAATTGGTTTTGACATTATCAGGGTTTACATCAGGGTGACATTACTCACTTAGTAATCTAGTCAATGATGATAAATTGAATTTTCGATGGGTGGAAAGTGGAACTTGGCGATAGTTTACGGTTAAAAAGGCCGGGAGGAGAGGCAACCCAACTCCTTTTGGCTTTCAGCAATAAGTTAAAGTCTAATCATCTGATAAAAGAGCCTCGAAGGCAAGTTTGATCCCTTCAGCTTCTTTTCGGGTGAACTTTTCCAGAGCCTTCCTACAACCTGTCTAGAATGTGGATGAGGTTTCGAAGGGAGAAATTCCGAGAGAAATGGTTGACTGGGCTGAAGAAGCCCCTTTATTTCATAGATTTTTGAAGCTTTTGACGTTTAGTATGAACGTATAAGACCGAAAAAAGGTTTACTCAATGAAAAACTGAACAATAAAGAAAGTGACCAATTAATGACACCACAACCAGATTGAAATTTTTTATTTGATTTACAACACTTTAAAATAGGGTGAAGGCTATTCACGTTTATGGACTCATTGAGGATGAAGAGGTTGCTTGATTTAGTTAGCAAACCTTCCGTTCATGATTCCAGACAAGGTATTTCAAAATCCATCAAACTCTCGTCAAAAATCTCAAGTGTAGAACCATTCATAAGAGTCATATTATCGAATAGGACATCCTCGAGAGTTTCCTCAATCCATGTTCCATTATCCCAAGCATGAACCAAAGCTCCACTAGGATTTTTCCACGTAACTATGCGCAATGTTTGGTTCCTCACCATGACGTCATGCCTAGTAGCGTTATGCCCGGTTGTCAAACTGGGTAGGAATTGCCACTTCAGGTTTCCTTCTGTCAATAGTTGCCTGGAGGTGGGAAGAAACTCTACCGTTGACTCGTTACCTCCATTGCCCCCGACAACTAGTACGCCTTCAAGCTCTGGGTGAAGTATACCTTTGGAAACGAAGTGGCATCCGGGGTTGATTCGTGTTTGACTCATATTGGGGAGGTTATCCCAACCTTTTCCAGTGAGAGTGTCGTACATTTCACTCGTTCCATTGGCTGCAGATCCCCCCAAGACTATTATAATGCCATCGAGTAGAACGCTGCAGGCACCGAATCTCGGATAGCTCAAGGCCAGACCTTCGAGCCATTTCATTTCCACTTGGTCATAAACTTGAACCAAGGAAGATGGATTTTCCGAGGTACCACCTCCAATCACATAAAGCTTTTGCCTCCACCCCAAATGGGTTGACCCCAAGCTAATGGGCTCGATTGGATTTGGTATTGGAATCAAGTGGTGATTGTTGAGAGAATATGATGAGCAAGTACTGGACTGGGTTTCTGCCTTCACACTTGAGTTTTTGGAAGGAAAATCTCCACAAATAATGATCCAGTCATTCAAATGTGCGAAAAGCACTGGTCTTGAAAATATGGATAAGGACAGGTTTGTTGGGCATAGATCCAGGGTGCCATTGGACCAAAATATCTTCATTAAGTTGCTAACCCCTTTCTCGTCATTGGTTGTGCTGCCCCAAAAGAGACCAAAATTGTCTGAAAGATTAGCGACATATTTATCAATTCCCTTTCACGAACTAATCAACGGGAGAGACTTACCAGAATGTTTGTGCTGATCAAACAAAAAATCCTCGGATTCTTCTTCCTTGTTTTCAACGATTTCGCTCCCATTTTGCGAAGGTTTCAACACCGAGGTTGAAAATGTAGAAGCTGGAGTAGTTGATTCAATCGGGACAACCGTCTTGGTTGAAGGTGAAATGGTAAGCTTAGCTTTATCAAGGCCGAGACTAAATGGAATTTGGATATTTTTGGGATTTGGACTCGTGTCATTGATCTGGTGGAACAACTTGAAGCCATTTTGAGGGACAGATTCGTTATTGCTCTGAACTTTGTCTGCTTTCAAGAATGAAAAATCTGGTAGTCCTTGAAATTCATCGGATTTGGTATCATTTAGGATGGGCACTTCCGTTTGATTCAATACGTTTCCGGTCTCAAAATCATTTTCCAGAGTCTTCGGGTCTTTCGAAGAATTTTGTCCATTTTCAACACCCGACTGACTTTTGGAAGCGTTTCTCTCAGGGTTTTTATCCCATGAGAAGTAAAGATGGAAACCTTTGATAGAGACTTCTTTGCTGGAGTGATAGTCACCATTCAAAAAAACAGGAATATGGATATGGACATTTGGCGGAGCTTGCGCGGGTTTTGGATGGTGATCAACCGCAATCTCTCGTTTCAAAGGAGGTATGTTGAGTTCAGGTGAAACTAAATTCGACAATCCAAACTCGTTTTGAGGGCTTCCAACAGATTCTGGACTATATACTGGATCCAGGAGACCCAAGATCTCATGAGCAAATTTTTGCCAATCTTCATTTTGAAGCATCATGTCTAACTCTCCGGATCTGGCCAATTCCAAAGATTGACCCAAGAAATCTGGCTTTGGATCTTGGCCCATTGGAACTCGTGGAGCTTTGGTTCCATAATCGGTTTGCCTTGATATTCTGACGATATGCTCGGAGTCGGAATCCTCAGTTTCATCGGATGAATCGCCATCGTTTCGTCCAAAAGGCAGAAATAGTCTTTTTGATCTGTCTATCCAAAAATCAAGTGATTGTTCAATTAGTGATTTGTGGGATTAAAAGAAAAAAAGTACGATCTACACGCCTACCTTTGTTACCACCACGAAAACCACCTTTGAAGCTTTTGGTCTTGGTTTGAGCCACGGTCAGAGTGACCAAACACAACAGAAGCCCTATTTTCATGTCAGAAGACTGTCATCGCTATAAATTAGGCTAAAATGAATCCCTTTTTTTCAAGCTCTTTCATATTCTTTCAGAATGAGGACGGACGGTAACATGAACCTCATAAATTTGCTGGAAACTTCGAAATCTCCGGACTTTCAGTCCTGAACCTTGCTTTATTTCTACGAAATAATTTACAATATGTGACGTCTTTTAAAGACCTTTCATTGCATTTTTTCTGCTTTAATATCTTCGGATGATTCCGGGTTGAAATCCGTTGTAGGGTTGATATTTGTATCCAACATTTGGTGGATGACGATACGCAAATTGAGGCTGAAATGGAAGAACCGCCACTGGTTGACGTTGGAGAACTGAAAACAAAATGGAATATTCTTTTTAAATAACCCAAAATATGGGCAAATTTTTTGTTTCACTTACTTCGAACGATTTGGGGGTTCGTGTTTACGTTTCTAGGATAAGATGGTGATGGGGTTGTTGGTGGTAGTGTTGTATAAGGAGCCATTGTCGTAGTTGTTGTGGTGGTTGAGGGTGTTGTTGGATACGTTGTGCTTGGTGTGGGCGTGGTCAAGGGTATGCCCATCATCAACATTTTACATTCGTCAAACCTCTGGTAACAAATGTCTTCGGGTTGACCTTCCCTCACTTGCTTGGAAATGCAGCCATTAAATTGCCAAATGCAACCGACTGAAACATAGGATAAATATGAGCTTGGGATGGTCTATATTGCCTTCATTTTAATCTTACTCATTGTGTCGGCATAAATGTAAGGTTTTTCGGTGGTTGTCGTGGTTTCAGGTTCTGGTGTGGGGGGTCGTAGGGGGACAATTGGGTACGATGGGTCGTTACTGGGTTGGGGTAGCGAGTCCATGTAAGCCTCTGGATCCATGATGTATTGGCAACAATTGTCAAATCGAAGATCACAACATTCGGCTTGCCGCAAAAACGAAGACGGAGCAGATTTGCGGCAAGCAAAAAAGTCCCAAACACAATCGGCTGAAATGAGATCAGTTAGAATTAAGCATAATTTTGTTCCCTTGTGGGATATGATCCCGCTCAGTTTGGAACTGAATTGATCATCCAAGTAAGCTTAGTTTTTAATAAAAAAAAGGGGGGGGGACTTTTTTAAGGCATGCAAAATTTTTAATGTTGTCCATTTCAAATATGGAAGTTATTGAATATTCATTTTTTAAAGCAGTCCCAAAGTTAGAATTATTCTGCTGGCAAAACATCACTTATCTAAACTAACAATTGCTTCATTTGCCGCATAAAATGAAAGGAACCGTGGAGTCTTTTAGGCGCAGCCAGTGAAATGGAAAAGACGCGCAACCTTTGAGCTTTAAAACACAAAGCTTTTGTTCCTATATGTCCGGCTAATTGATATCCATTGAGAAGTTCAAAAATAGGTTTAACTTTAATGTCGGGGTGCAATTTTGGGAGTTGTGTTAATAAGATGACCTCCCAGTTTTATTTACTAATTCTCTCCCGAAGCATCGACACAGTTCAATTTACTTCGAAATGCTCCCTAGAAATTTGACAGAAAGGACCTCATTGTAGTTGTTGTTTGTATTACTGATGTTCGAAATGAAAATCTGTAGATCTGCTTTTAGTGAGAATGAACGAACGTAAGCAATACGAAGAATTTTAAACCTTCATTATGAAGTACGCATCTCGAAAGAGAAAAGCTTACACTTGGGATCACGACGTTAGGATGCATATTAAATATTATCAAGCCATTTCTCTATTCATAGCTAGGGCCCGGAAAAATATATTCTTTTTATTATGGAGCAGAAATCCTAGACGTTTCACAATGTTGTGTCAGCTGACCTTACTCCTTGAAACGTCTGGAATTTCCGCTCTACAGTAAAAAAAATCGGGCCCTATTCATAACTTATTGTATTGCAATGCAATATGACATCGCCCACCCCTCTAGACTGAGTTCAAACTGGCAATTCTGACGTCAGCATATATTCTGGCGATGATTGTAAAAACATTCAACGTGATGGGATTCACTTCAGACAAAAAACATATTGAAGTACGCGCCACAATTCCTTGGCTTGTTTTTGCTCTTCAACTTGAAATTAGGCTATTAATACCTTCCAGACATGTTTTTGTGCATATCACGCCAATTGGCCAAATAATTCATTAACAATGAATAGACATCCGATTCTGAGATTACTTACCCACAATTCTGGCAGGTCTATCGCTGAATGCCTGAAACCCGGTCAAGGCGTTGCACGAGGCTTCAGCTTCAGATTCAGGTTCCCCATAATTTTGAGCAGCGCCTTGAAAAAGAAACTTTTTTTAGCTATCATAATTTGAAGTTAAAACTATTACTAAACATAAACACGTGTCGGGCAAGATCGAAAGAATCAGGTCTCTTCTATGACTTCAACTACGAAGCGTCCAACGAAAACAGTTTGAACTGTCAAGTGCTTGATGTGAAACAGATATAGGTACGTACACTTACATGGCCAGAGGTGGTCTTGTGAGTAATGAGTGATCTCAATGCTTTTGATCCAGTACCCATGATAAATCGATCACAAATAGTTCAACTTACCCATAGAAAAGAGAATCGAGGTGAGCACAATCGTCCCCGTCAGACAGCTAGACATGGCTAACATGGTTTCACCACTGTGGTTGTTTGTAATTGAACGTCTTCGGTCGGTGGATTCTTGTTTCTGATCAACTTTTTTCCTTACGGCGACTTTTTGTTCTGTGGGTATCAAAAGACCTAGACCAATATATAGAAGTTCTTGCTATTCTCATCTCAGAGGACCTTTTTTGTCGATGCTTTGACCTGATTTCATAGAAAGAGTAGCATCCCAAACCTCTTGAGATGAATCACATAGGTTCGGCCAAAAATAACAACATCGAACAATGACACATTGTCCAAATTGAGGATCACTCCCACACGCACTTGAATCGTTTTGAGAAATTCAAAAGAATACCCAATTTTTTTCAAACCGGCTTTTTGAATTGTCGAACGATAGACAAGAGAAGAGGTAATGGAAGACTAGAATTCTAGACCACAAAATAAACATCGTCTGTAAAGGCTGATCCGATTAAACGGTGACTGGTTATTTTTGGAGATGTTTACAAGCTGCTTTAATGTCTGCATTGTGTTATTCGTATTTTTAAACTCATTTCCTGAGTGTATTCTGCATCATAAGTAGAAAAAGAGAACTAAAGAAACTTGATATCAAAAAGCTGTGTTTTTTCACTTCAAAAATAAGGTTGACAGGTTTGAGCACAGAATATTTCTTAAAAAATGTTCTAAATCTGGTTGGAAATATCATCTTGACAGGACCATATTGTGAGACCTAACACGATAGCTTTTGAAGTGATGAGTAGGGCCCGGAAAAATATTTGCAAAAGTGTTAAAATATCCAATATGTATATTATTCAAAAGCCCTAGAAATTTGCCAAATATTTGAAAAAGCCGGATATTTGAGAATTATTTTTTGACAAGGCCATTTTTTGGTGTTTTTGTCTGTGTGTGCCGATTTTCCAAATTTGTTTGGGGAATTTGATGCATTTGACCGTGTTTGGAGGCATACTTTACATAAAAGTGATTTAACAATACAATTTTCAATTTCCTCAATAGATGGCGCAGTTTTTTTCCTGTCTGACAGAAGTTTTGGTTGTGAATGTCTAATCTCAAATCAAATGTCATTTTGTATAGATTTTTGTCTTTTGGGTTCAGTTTGGGTAAGCCCTCTTTAGCATTGGACATTCCTTTATTTTCCTCAATTTTGCCTCAAACATTTTTTCTGACTCAAATTTTCGAGAAAATATTTATTTTGTCCTTGAAACAGCCGAAATATATATAAAATCGAGCAAAAACGAAGAAATATTTTTAAAATCGAGCAAAAACGGAGAAATATTTTTAAAATCGAGCAAAAACGGAGAAATATTTTTGAAATATTTTATATTTTAAAAAATTATTTCAAGGCCTTAGTGATGAGTTTGCAGGGAATTTGTCGATTTTTTCTTGCCGCTTTTCTTTCGATTCTATTCTCATTTTCCTCTTGCTTGTTGTGGGCTTTAGCTAGGTAGTATTCCAATCCCAGAAATTTGTAAGAAGTAAAATTTGCCAGTCAAAATTTGATTGAAAGCAGATTTCCGTTTTGCCTTTAGTAAAAGAACTTCTTTTATCATATGTGTTGGAAAGTGGCTGAAAAAACAAGCCCTCTTTGAGTGATAATTGAAAGAGAAACTTAATAAATATGTGTCCGATCATTTGAAAAAACGGCTTTATCTTGCAATACGAATTAAATTTCCAACATTTGTTTACATTTATATAAACCAATGGGCCAAGAACAGTTCGGTTATTTATTTCAATAAAAAAAAAAATAGATAATTGAAAGAGCTATCAAAACTTGGCTCAAAATTATTTGCTTCTTTTGTTGTTATCAATGGGCTCTGACACCTTGAACTATTAAGATGGTTGACTTAGGATTTTGGTGTGTATCCTGGCGAAGCTGTATCGTGCATAACTTACCTTTTCAGGCAAGAGACTCGAAGCTAGTTCAAAAGAGGGAAAGAAAGACGAGAGATGATAACGGGTCGAGACCCAAAATTTGACTGAAGATTTCACGTAAGATGTGTCGCGAGTAAAGAGTCCCTTCTCAAACACGGACACGCGGTGATTCACAAAGTGCGGTCAGACGTTCACTTGGCGATTTGGCCCACAGTTCTCGGGCGATCAATCCAACGATATACATGGGAGGAGGTGCTCTTAGAAATTGTTGGAGGGCGGGAGGATTTTCCTATTTGATATATGTGTCAAGTTTATGAAGTGGTTGGTTATCTTTATAGCCCTTGTGTCCGTTAAGTTAGGTGGCAGTAGCTGTACCACGTGGTCAACTCTAGCATCATTTTTGCCCGAGGATTGACGGACATGAGTGTAAAGAAAATTGGCACTAGTTCAATTGCGAATATTATACGCAACCTTGGCCACATCTCATCGGGGCCTAGAATTGTACGAATTTCAGTTTTGGCATCAGGGAGGAGCCATCAAGGGAATCCAATACGGATGTGAAAATCATTAAGAACGCTTTGGTTGTCTATTCCGATCACGGTTCTTCCCAGGAGGCATCAAATTCCATAGTCGAAATGACATTGAAATCGATAACAGGATCCCTTTCGAAGTATAATCTGCGTACGCATTTACAAATGGGATTTGGAGACCAGAATTCCATCTTCATTCCTCAAGGATAGGGATCTGCTTACGTTTTTTGGCGAGGAGTTTAGGCACTTCCGAAATTTAAAAGACAAAACTTGTGTCCTTGAATAAAGTCGTATTTCTTGCCCATAATGAATTTGACGGGCACATAATTGACAAGTCAAATTCTTGGAATACATAGTTCCTGGCCAATGCTCTTGGGGAATTTTTTTTGCCCTGACTCTTTAACTCGGAAAAAGATGGAAAAGAAAATATCCTGAAGCAAAAAAATGAAGTATAACAATCCCACAAAGCAAGTTCGAAAGTAATAAATAGACATGAACTTCAACGAGAAGACATTTGCATCTTTGCACTTAACGGTTCTTCCACCGAGATTTTCAAGCGAGGCTTACCAGGGGGTAAAATTGCATTGGTGTTACGATCAAGTCTATGTCTCGTTAGTACTTGTGCAGTTTCGCAAATCAATTTTTTGGCACATGCCAGGCCTCACATCCCGCTGGTTTTGAGCCATAAAACCGTTTGTGAATTATCAAGGATCTCAGAAATGATGCTCGTATTGGTCGTGACATGGCTGACATGGGCGTATGTTTATGACTGAAGTGTTCCAAAGAAAGCATCTCATTGCTCATTCTTATTTCGAGTTTCAGATGAACTATCCGTTTGATAAGTTAATTGAAGTTAACAATTTGTTTGAAATGAAATTTTGGCCCCTTCTGCCCCAAAATTTTATTAGAACTAATTCCAAATTTGAAAACATGACTTCCTCTGTGACATTGACAATCTGAATCTCAAGTTAAAATAGTGCGTAGGCACATCAATTCGTACTTTGTAACACCATGACACGAAAGTTGTGTCAAATCATATTTTGCACTTAAATGTTACGGCAATTAGGGAACAGTTTGGCTCGATCAAACTACCCGTGTGCCCTAACGAGTTTCTAGAATATTTTTGGATTATTTAGGATCTCGCCATCAGAGCAAGCCCTCTTAAGGAAGCAAAGCTGATCATCAATCAAAGAGAAAAATGAAAATCAGCGCCATCTTGAGGTTGTGGGTGGTTCTGTTTAGTCTTTGGCCTTAAGTTGTGATTGCTCAGCATGGCTTTTTGATTTTTGAACACAATAATATCGTAGCTGAGCTCTAAAAGACTCAAAATATGAAGAGGAACCCACTTTAAGATGGGAGCTGCAATTTTGGCAACAAATTTAAGTTGAGGATAGATCTGAAATCAAGAGAATTTGCCCCTGTTTTGGCTCCATCTAGTAGCGATTTTTGTAACCTTCAATTAAACTTCTTCATACAAGTAAAAGAGAAATTATAAATGGAACAGCAATTGTCAATTTGTTTGATGTCCGGTGTTTTATTCTTGCACGGTTTTATGTAGCTTTAAACCGCTGTTGAAAGTTAGTGAATGACCGGAATAAAATTTTACTCGGTCTTGGATAGGTCGATCGTTTTTCTTTTTTTTTAGGACTCGGCTTTATTTCATTCGATATTCATTTGTAACGTTCATTATAATTGGCTGAATGTCCCTTTAGAGATCGTCCAATACTCCGATGAGTGTGTTATGTTATGAGGACTACCCCTTTTTCGACCCCTTTTCCCCTATTTCACATATCATTTCCAAGGATTGAGAGACTAATTGAGGGTAGATTGGATGTTGTGTCGTTCTAATACATTCTTACACAATCAAATTATGTTTTCGACAAAACTTTCATGTTTGGGTGTACTTTCCTTTTGGGTTTCATTCAGCTCTTTTGGTCGAAGCTTTTGGTTCCTTTCCGTCCATCATTATTTACAATATCTTTCAATTGTGAGGAAAAAGTATGCATTACCATGGAATGGCTGTGATTTTAGAAAAGAAAACTGACCTCTAGATTTTTAAAAAAAAAATATTTAAATAACGATGTTTGGCACCCTTGATCCCTAAGAGAATCTGAAACTATCTTGATTCAGTCATATCCAAGCATCTTCGTGGTTAACAATTATTCGTGTTGGAAAGTTCATTTTCTTTTAATTTCAAAGAAAAATTCTACGTTTGCTCATACCTCGAAATCATCAAGATTTTGTGTTGTGCTGATATACTTTTCAAGCATTGCCCTCCCATGTCTTTCAAGCACTATATTTTACGCCTGTGCTTTCTACTTGATGTTTTACACTCCGATTGGCTCTTTTCACCATGCTGAAAAAAACATTAAAATTTGATCCTAAAAAGCTTTTTCTCAAAATACATTTCAACCGGGGTTGGGACTTGAAAAATATAGTTAATCATTATTACAATTACCTCGTCAAAAACTGTAATTAATTACAATTACATCGTCCGAAAAAGTAATCGACTTCAATTACAGTTACATGTCAATGACAAGAAAACTACATTTCAGAAAAAAAATTCCATCCTTTTCCCGCTTTTGCCTTGCCAAAACGACCATTTTTAAGAAGAGATGTACCCACATACAACTTATAATGCCTGAAGGTTCACATGAAAGAGTGTTTTACCAAAACCAACAACTTAAGAACGGGCTGAAATATCAAAATTATGATATCATCTGCCACAAGTTATCCTTTTCTTCTTCAGAAAACACGAACTTCACATATTTACCAAGTATGACGAAATTTCAAAACTTTATTCATGCAGTGCTTGTCTGTCCTTGGTTGAGAGAGACTTTACCTCCTGACACAAAATTCATGGTCAGAAGCTTTTGTTTGAAAGTAATTAAATATTAAAGTTTCGGTGTGTATTTCAAAATTTGTTTTTGACATCACATTGACATCAAAATGATGGCAAAATCATTTTTCGCTGGTGAACACTGATAAATTGGTCAATTAAATGGCTAGAACTTTTCTTCAAATTTCAATACAACACATTATGTGGAGCAAAAATTGTGATGTTGCAGACCGCAGTTCAAGAAAAAACACAAACCCGCCTTGAACTTTCTTTCCGCAATATCTCAACTACCAACCTGAAAAGGGTAAATTTCCTCATCTTGAAACACTTGTTGCATCATTCAAGTTTAATCGATTCAAAATGTTGACAGAAATATGTCATGTCGCTTGTCTTCATCAACTGAGCCATACATTGTCAGGCTCAATCCATTTTTAGTTGTCGAACCTCTAAAGAGCCTGAATAGGAGTTAACGAACAAAGAGAGAAGAAATCGTTGGTGAACAGTTCAGAATTTAGCGTGCGACCTAGAAATTTAGTAACAAAAACACTTTCACAGATTCTTTCCTGGATAAAACCATGGGGAAATCCGTGAAAAAAGGGGTCCTCTAACTCTTTAGGTCAATCAGTACCACGCTATCAAGAAGATCAGTGGAATTTTAACGTCTCTCTTTCCCATTTCGATGGTGCAAGATTGCCCTGCTAAGTTTAGTCAGGTCTAACGGACCCGATGCACTGTGACAATGGGCACACTTAGTTTAAGGTGCGGTAGATCAATTTTTATGGTCTAAGAAATCCCTGAAGTGCACTTGTTAATGGCTATTGAGTCTGATGAATAGGACAAGTCAAGCTCATTTTCACCTGGGCTCTTTTGACATGACCCTTTCGAAATCGCAAATGGTGTTGCTAGCCAGTCTTTTATTGCCTCTTACCAAAACTGACGGGGGTTTATGAATACAACTATTTTTGAATACTCTGCCAATTTGGGGCTCAAGGTCTTGTCCAGGTTTTTTTTTAACTACACACGTCGACGAGACCTTGAGCCCAAGTCTTCGGAAGAACTGAAAGACAAGAGGCTTCATCAATCAAGAATCATCGAGGTTGAGGGGTTGCTTTTCCACTTCTCCAAACTTGCGCCATTTGCCAATTGGCGCCACTTCCAGGGTTGCCACTTGGACCAGGATTCGGGGGTGGCGATCCTGGAGCTGTTGATGGTGGAACTGAAAATAGAGGAAATTAAGCTGTATTGGGGATTTATTTGAATTGATAGGACTTTTTTTACCCGACTCCGATATATCCGATGGTGAAGGAGTTTGGGTCTGATCCCCTGGAGGTCCAGGAACATTTGTTAGTGTAATTGATGAAGGCTGTGCTCCTTCAAGAGTTGTTGCAGAGTTCATTTGTTCAGATGGGTTTTGTGATCTCAATGATTGCTCTTGCTCTTGGGCTAAATTTTCTAAATTGGTCAACTTTTGTGATGATGGAACCTCTGTGACATTTGGAGGAACGACAGATGTGCCAATCTCTGATTGAAGAGTTGATTCGATTGACGTAAGGTCAACTTTTGATGTTGAGGATGCAGCTAGGGATGGTGAGATTTTGGGTAAAATTGTTGAGTCTGAACTGAGTGAGCCCTCAGAAGGCCCAGTTGACCCCAAAGAAATGGTGGTCTCGCTTTCCTTTGGTTGGGACTCGGTTGAGAAATTTGGTTGTTGGGATGATGAGTCTTCGACCAGAACGAATTGACCCTCTGTTTGGAGTTTGAGAGGTTCTGCTGAAGCCCCTTTTATTCCAGGAACTTGAGATGATGATTGGCGTGAACTCAAAGAGCTTGCCAGTGTCCCTGTCGTAACATAACCTGTAGGCGTTACAGTGGGCACAAGATCGGTTTGGCTGATGGCCTCGAGGATCGTAACGGTATTGAGAATTGGACCTTCAGTGTTGATAGGACTCCCAGTTTCTACATTCAAGCTTGTGAATGGTTGTTCTGAAGGAAGCTCTGTTAAAATAGGAGACCCACTAGTGGTATCTTGTTGATCCACTGGGGTTCCAGAATCGGATACTGAACTTTCCGTAACTCCAGCTTGTGGAGTGATTCCAAATTCTACTTCGGAGGGTACATTAGATGTCTGATTTATTTGAACCTCCGGGGTTTCGACTTCATCTGGCGGACTTGTTTGTGGTGGATTAATGATGTCTTCATAATAATAATTTTCATCTTTCGGACTGTACATCTCTTCAGGAGGAAAGGTTATGAAAGATATTCCTAATGGTCCTCCTCTGACTGTAATCCCTGCGCTCATGTTTGGCACTTGACCCGGTGGAGCGGGTTGAAAAACCGTGGCTGGACTCGGTTCGCCGGTAATAATCTCCAATGGGGATCCCGTTGAAGTGCCTTGACAGTTATCTGTGGGATCCCTAAAAAGTTAGTAAGAGACCTTTCATGCTCCTTAACTCGATTTACCTCCCCGTTTCAATACTTCCGTTATATTGGACACTAATCTTCCGTTTTGATAGACATGATAATGGAACACAAATTCCTCGGGGATATCCGGGCTCATATTGAGGAACTCGTCAAAACTGAACTCAAAACGGCCATCATCGAGGGGATTGGCCACAAATGACTTCGGTGGAAATCGAAGAAGGGCCTTATGATCTCCGGCTGTGGTAATAAAAGCCGACACGTCCATTGATGAGGGTGGAAATACCGGATTAGTACATTTGTATTGGAACTGGTAGCCGCATGCACTTTGATCCATGAGATAATGCCCTCCGACCGACGTGCAATTACCTTGGGAAAACGGTCGGTTATTTTGATTATAAAGATCTATCTAAAACGTTTTGATTTGGAATACTAATCGCCGTCACAATGGTCTTAGCCGTGGTATTAAGTGTTTCTTGAGTGATTGGATCGAGTGTTATCAACTTCAAGGCATAGGTCCCCGTCATATCAATTCCTGGATGCCAACACGTGATGGTCTCTTCCTTTTCCGGTATTGTGTCTGTTCTCAAGAACCGGTTCTGCAGGGTTCCTTGAACTAAATTTGGTCGACTTTAATTTATGGTATCTTTTAAAGGTAGCATTAAGTGAGAAGACTAACCTGAAGGCTGGTGATTTTTCATGTTGGTTTCATAAATGGGCCTGTAACAAAATATGAATTTACCTTTGAACACTTCAAGTGGAAATTTGTTAAAGTAAACAACCATTTCGTGTCAAGGACTTCACAACCACAGATGTGATGCAAATTTACTTTCTCAAAAAGCTTGTTTTCAATTTTGCGACAAAAAAGTTTTTTCGGGTTGTTCCCGAAAAACAACAAATTTTAAGCGAGAAAAAGCGAAGAATAATTGGACATGCATTCCCGAGGGTGAGGTAAAAATTCATGCTAGTTGTTGGAGCGGTAATATCCCCAATGAGCGGACAGCCTTTGACAGATCGCAATTCCTAAGCTTCGTTTTGACTCCGGAACAACAAACAAACAACGAAATATAAATAGATCTCCCACTTCCAGTGGATTAATAATCAGTGTTTTGATGATGTAGCAATTGAGTAACTATTAGACTATATTTAGGGCTATTAGATAGTCACCAAGTGCTTTCCATTAACTTTCCTTGACCTTGTTTTTACCTTTTTTTTGCTGTCGAGAAGGCACACAACAAAATAGTGATAATTGACATGCTTCCTCTTCATTCATACTTCACCATCAGAAAGAGTTAATTCTATGTTCATACAGACCATTGATAACCCAAACAGGGTAACTCGCTTACACTCCGTTTTGAAAGATGGTGATTTTCTTGACCTCTTCGCCTTCATCCAGAGAAAAGCTGTACTTCATGTAGTGATGAATGTCCGAGTGTGTGGCATCAATAATGTCATGCGATCCATCCTCTCTGAACCAGTTGAAGAAATTGATATGCGCCGTCTCCACCCACCCAATAAGAGCTATAAAGAGCTCCAATTATCTTAATGATATTGGGAGCTATTTTGGGAAAGTCATGACAATTACCGAGGATAGGAGCAACAAATAATAGGACTGTCCGATCAACCCTCATTGGAGCGACTCCCGAATTTGATGTCGGAGAACGTTCGAATGTCGACTTTTCCACATCAAAGACTGGTTTGAAGATCAGATATCAAACGTCACGGGTACACCAATACAATATATCTATTTATTTTCTTCTCTCATATACGCGGTGAAAGCTTCCAGTAAATGTAAAATTTTACAGGACAACACCATGTCTGGAATAAAGACCGCTTCTTTTTTCTTTCATCACATTTACGTCACAGCATTTCAACGAACATGTGTCGAACTTTCGAAACATTCCAATTTTTGACGTTCAAAATTTAAGGACATCTTATGTGGGTGTTGGTGTTCATTTTGGGATGGTATGTACAGTGTTATTAGTGTGAGGTAGCAGAGCCCTTCAAAATAGCGCAACAACTTTCTTTTGTGACCAACAATTGGCGGAGATTCAACGTCCTGTCATTGTCAGTTTTCCAATTCACCAGTACAGTAATCGTTTCAGGGGGGAAAAATGGGGGATTGAACGTAAAATTGATACAGGGTGGACTACGAAATCTCTCCTGCTAACTTAAAAGACGATCCCACGGCTTATCATTCATTTGAGTTGGGGTCCGGGAGATCGTTTAGCGGCGGCGACATATTTTCAGGTATCTCATCATACACACATTGTTTGTTTGTTTGTGGGTGGGTGAACACTCAACTTTCTCATCCAATACATATCTCTATCTCGTCAAAGCCTTTAAAATTGTGGGGTTCCTTGTTGTTCATACTGTCTG
The DNA here is from genome assembly GCA_010645155.1 of Tigriopus japonicus. Taxonomy (NCBI): domain Eukaryota; kingdom Metazoa; phylum Arthropoda; class Copepoda; order Harpacticoida; family Harpacticidae; genus Tigriopus; species Tigriopus japonicus. The sequence goes on from CM021314.1 coordinate 1,841,804, forward strand.
AGCTTCTCCTGCAAGGTCTTCTTCTCATTGAGGAGTCGATTATTCTCGGCGTTGACTTCCTCGATTTGAGCCTTCAACGTGGCATTCTCCTTCTCCAAGAAAGCGGCTCGAAGTGCGATCTGATTCTCTTTGAGTCGTCGAGCTTCACGGGATCGCCGAGCGGCAATATTGTTCTTGAGTCGCTTTTCCCAGTATTTGCCATCCTTGCTGTCATTGGGCACGTATTGCTATAAACACGGAACATTTTTTTCATGTTAGTTGCGAACCTATTAGATAAAACGATCTATTACGTAGAGATTGCATTTGAAATTCATCTTTCAATTTTTGATCCATTCCTGGAGCCCAAATTGTTTTGAGGCTTTTTCAAGATTCTTTTTTGAAGAAACTTGGCTTTTTAGCCCACGACACTGTTCTAGCTTCAAGTTCTTGCTAGAAAAGAGATTTTTTTACATTTTTTTTCTGAGAAGAAACGGGCAAAAACCGATCATTCATTGGTTGAAAAAAATCTAGTAAAGGAAGACGTATGCTTTAAGGGCATATCAAATTTGCTAACGTAACAGTACTGAAAATTCACTTCAACAGAATGGAAACTCAAAGCGATGTGATCCAAAATGATAACTTAGAAAGGATAAGATACCTTTTATGTGACCTGTGTTTCAGAGTGTGGCAAATTATACATGAAAATTCAGTTTTAAAAAAGTTTTTCGAAAAAGCACCTTAAAAGATGGCATTCCTTTGTTAATTTTCAAGAAGGTTTTTGACCAAAAATGCTCAATTTCAAATGTGATCTCTACAAATAAGTTTCAATCTTACCTTCCTCCTCTTTCGAATGATAGGTTGAGGTCGGAGTTCTTCCGTGGAAAAAGCCCGTCTTCGGGGATCGAAATCGGCTCCGGGAATAGTGGCCAAGGCCAAATCCTCGGGGGCAAACTCGATGCTCATTTCGTATTTACGCTTCTTTTCCTCCTTTTCACGTTCAGCTCTGGCTCGCTTGCTTTCGGCATAAAGAAATCCGTTTTCACCCGACTACATCACGGTTAAAAAAGGGATTAGTTTTGAAACCCGGGCTTGAGTGGTTGGGATTACCTTGGGGAGGAGGTTCTTGGGTGCGGGTCGCTTCAAGCTTTTGCGATCGTTCTCACTGGGTTCATCCGAGAGAGAATCGCGGTAGCGGTCATCCTCCTCATCGTCTTCGTCATCGTCGTCCATATTGGAATCGTTCATCTCCATGGCTTCCATCTTGGAGCGCAGAGGAGAGTCGGTGATTTTGTCGGGGGTGTTTTCGCGGGATTGAGTGGAGCCCATGATGGGATCGGCATCCAAACTGATGTTGTTCTCATTGAGAAAATCGTCGATATTCATGATGGAGAACTCGGTGTCATCCAATGGCGGGAGAGACACGGGTTTGTCCCAGAGCTTGGGACCCAAATAAGCGGCCTCCGGATCGTTGACATTGACCACGGTCTTGCCCTCCTATGTCAAAGAAAGAGTCGGGCGTCAAATCCGATGATGTTGCACATTTATTGCATTCAAATAGATGGAAGAAACCGGTCTTGAAGCGACCCTACCACGTTGATGCATGGCAAGTCAATTCAAATTACTCCCTTTATCGAAATTTTGGCCAGACCGTAATATTAAGTGGCTTCGTTTTTTCAAAATTCATAATCATCCAGGAAATCATGTACAATTGTATCCAGGAGGTTTCAAAAATAACTTTTGGGGCTAATTATAGCATTAAAACGCTTTTCTTTTTTATGTAGCATAAGAATAGTTCGAATTTTTAGGTAGACGGATAAGTCACAAATTTATCTTTATTTTCCTACATTCACGTTTTTTCCCTAAAATCTTTAAAAAAAATCATTAAAACCTCTGAATCTCACCTTCTGTTTGACGCCATTTTTGTTGACAAGTACTTTATCGGATCCTTTGGTATCGACTCCTCCATCATCCACCGTGATATTGAACAAGTCCACCTTCTCCAGAATCTCCTTGATGGTCAAGCCATTCCATCCGGGTTGATGCATGCTCCCATGCGTGGTGGTGGTCAACCCCCCTGGCACCTCCAGACTCGCGGCCACACCCCCGCCTCCCGCCACGCCCACGGGGATATCAATCTGCGGACCCAGACCTCGATTCATCTTGTCAAATTCAAGGGGACCGACGGAACTCGCGGTAAATAAAGTGATGGAAGGTGGATCCACAAACCCCTGTACGTTACTACTGTAGTGCTGATTTTACGAACACGGGCACCAATTAATAAATATCGAGGGTTTTGTCAATCGGAGATGGGATAGTGGTGGGCGGAAATGGATGGCTCTGATGAGTGGTCGTTATGGCGACGGCGTCACGGTTGGGATCACGGTTTCAGAATGGTTCCTCCTCAGGTTTGTTCTGTTAAGCTCGTCGATCTCGCTCTTTCTCGACGGACGTACACAATACACTCGCTTTGTGTCAAGTTCTAACTCTAGTGAGGACTCACACGCAAAGGTCGACCACGTGCGTAACTGAACGGGATTGGGGATATAGGAAAAAGGCCGGGATTTGAGCGTAAAGGGGAAAAGACGAGATAAAAAGGTTTGCGGTGATATTGCACATATATTGCACTTTATTGGATTAAGGTGAGGGGTCGGAAATGTAGGGATGGATTAGGTAAAAATGATAGTGAGCCCGTTTTTTGAAAGTTTGATCGTTGGTCACCCTTAAAGGAGGCCTTTGAGTCCGAGGAATCCTGCGCCAATGGACGAGATCGAGCGGATAACTAGGGATAAACTAAACACGAGTTTGAACCCAAACCAACGAGTTGAATCTTAAGGTCAATAAGTAGCATTGAGAAAAGTCAAAAAATTAGAGCTATGTTTGAGGAAGCCAACTTTTGCCAGATGGCGAGGATAGTAACATTTTTGTTGCCTAGAATTTTGGCCAATCTATCAGTTGATGCCTATTCTTATGAGTTGGCTATTTTGAACTAAATTCTATTTCTTAAGCCACCTGATAGCACTGAATGCAATTGATTAAAGTAATTGAAAAAAATTGAAATAGAGTTGTGGTTCTATTTGAAGCCACTTTCAGTGCATAATAATCAAAGCAACAACTAGTATATAAAGACATCATTCCTGCCCCAGTTCTTTTTGTGGTTGCAGCTGTTTTACTTCTTCTGCAAGGAATGTGATACCCTGTAAATAAATAAGACATTGAAATAAATTTTATAACTAACATTTAAACAAATTTGCAAAATTTGGTCTAACACCAATTTAGTAGTGGCACATCTGGACAAGCCTTGTATGATGAGTTGATCAGGAATTTGTTTTAGCAATTTATCTAACCCTGATTTAAAAGCTGCAAAAGGATTAGCTCATATATATTACCAACAAAGACTGATGGGCAAGAAATTGAAGAAATAAGGAGAGAAGAGGACTTTTTACGAATAACACCTTGCTTTTGAGATCTGCTCAAGGTCTTCTGAGATATTCCAGGTGAAACACTTTAATGTTCATGGAAATTATCATAAAAATATGGAATAAATTGCATGATTTTGAATAAGTAAAAGAAGAGTGCAAACGAAGTAATTGGAATGAGATGTAGATGTCAAGTAGGTAGAATGGAAAGTGAAATAAAAATGAAATTTGTCACCCAGCTGAATATGCTCGGGTCAATGCATCGTAGCAACACAAGTGGGGAAGAAAATATCATTACAAGTGCTTTTTTTACCAAGATCTTTAACCACGAATGTTTTGCCCTGTGACCTTTTTTCCTCATGGCTTTTTACTTTCAATTATCTTCAAAATGTCAGTGAATCTTTTGAAATTTTGACAAAAATCTGTTCTTTCAACAGTTTTTTTTTGTGTGGGAAGTAAATACACGTAATTGGTCAGCTCAGCCCCAAACATTTCTCAACAGGTGAATTTTAAGTAGAAAACTTCAGCTTCGACCAGAAAAAATTATAGAAACTGTGGGTTATAAAGTCAACCAAATATTGGTCAATAAAAATATTAATCAAAAAAGACTGTCTGCAATGAAAGACGTCTCCACTTGCATTTCTGTCAATCCTAATATCTTTTTTTAAATTTGAATTTTGAAGTAATATTTGTCAAAAAATTCCAATTTACTTCCGCTTCAAACTTACATATTCAAAGTATCAAATATTTGGATGAGATTCAAATATTTTGATGTGATATTGTTTTGATGACATCTATATAATTTGAATATTTGTCCTTGAAAATCAAATATTCTTAGCCCCTCTTATGATAATCTAAGTTTAGAACTTATCTTTCATTTATCCAATTGTTTTTATCAAAATATGATAATTTTATAAACCTTTTCGTCATGTGCACTTTTCAGGTCTGCTCGTTTGATCATTTTTCACAAGAAAAAATCTTGATCAAGTCCAACATTTGCTTGAACACATCACTAGTGATAAGAGCAAATGGCGACGACAACGCAGTCATAAAACGTTTCGTAAGTCCTAGCTCTGGCTCAATTTCGGAAGTCAAATGGAACGTGTTTCTGCTCGAAATGGGCGAGCGCCTTGGCTTCAGCAAGGTTGGTAAGTTTGTGTAGCTAAGTGAAAAGATTATGTAATGCGTAGTTAGGTACACATTACCAGCTTATCGTTCAAATTGTAAAAATATATCAACAAACTACCAGGCTACGTTGCACGATATCGTAACCTTAGATTTAAAGTACGTGTTAAGTTAATGATGCAAGGAGTTGATTGAGACATGGCTGCACATGGTCAAGATTGGGAACACTGTTCAGCGTTTTTCTTAGAAGAGCTTTGGCATCTTTGACCAATATCTGGCCTCATGTGTTAAAAGTTTCGTTTTCCTCGCAAATTTCGGCGTTTGCGCCAAAATACCTTTTGGTTAGTCTTTATTTCGGTTGATAATTCACTTATCTTGGACAAAATTATCAATTTATAAGGATCTAGCAATGTGAAACTTTCCTTAATTTCAGCATCCCTGTCTCTAGGAGCACAACAAATAAACTACCGCATGAGGGACAGTGCCACCAAAAGCAGGAGATTTTATACGCTTTGCGTTTATTTAGAAATAGATTCTAACCTTGTTTACCTCGTTCAAGTCGGAAGCTAAAACCATTTTCAGTCAGGCAGGCTAATACAGTGAACAATAAGAAGTCGCACACAAACAAAATACCGAAGCCATCATAGCCATTCATCCCAAAATGTTGGTTTTCTTACTTTTGTTAACCGAGAATGAGATATTTAGCCAATATTTTGTATTTGTGTGATACCACTCCAACACCACAATGTAGTATTTAAGGAGTTTTGGCACGAAGAAAAATAGAAATAAAATAAAAATGGTTTGTACATAGAAGCACATAATTTTATGAAATATTCGACATATTTCCGATAATTTGAGCACATTTTTCTCGCTTCAATCATCATCGCTCGTAGTTTCATGCTTCATAAAACGGCTGGCACAATTCAAGACGACAAAGTCACGCAACACTGAAAACTTCAACAACAACAATTCATCGTGGATTGACAATCTGGCCATTGATGTAACAATTCAGAAAATCCGATCCCCCAAAAGCGAGTCCAGAAACGTTCGTCGACCGGTGAAGACCACGCCCATCCCGCATCATGCATCGACTCACATCCCGAGGATCATTGTGGCTGAATGCCGGCAAAATTTGGCCCGAACTGGCTCAAGGAGAGCTCCCTCGCTTATCCCGTTCCACTTTATGGACCGTTCCTCGCCAATCACGCCCTTTCAGTTTAAAATCGGGTCCCCTGCGTCAATTAAGCGATAAAGATTGGGTGCAAAATTTCTTGACGCAAGCGGTCAACAAGCCAAACTCGGAGTCAGATTTGTCACGGAATCGTTCCACTTCCGGACGTCAACATCATCAACGCGGGCAAAGATCGTTTGATGGTCTCCAATTTGAGTCCAAAGATGGATGGAGAAACGGTGGAAGAGTTTCAGATCGGCCGGTTTACGACAACGACTATAGCGCGTTCAGCGAGAGCATGACGGAACCCGATTGGCAAAGAATGCCGCGTCCACCGCCCAATTTCGATTTCTATCAACCCTCTGAAAGTGTCATGGCTCGAAATGACGAGGAAATTCAGTCGTTTTGGCGAGAGAATCACATTCAGGTGGTGAAAGGTCAAAAACACGTGCCCAAACCCATTCTGAACTTCGAAGAAAGCAACTTCTCAGACGGCATTTTGAGGACTTTGTCGCGACAAGACTTTAACACACCCATGCCCATTCAGGCTCAAGGATGGCCGATCGCATTGGCGGGCAAAGATCTGGTGGCCATTGGCCAAACGGGCAGTGGCAAAACATTGGGTTACCTCTTGCCCGCACTCATGCACATCCAGAATCAGAAACCCTTGGAAGCGCGAGATGGTCCCATTGTTTTAGTCATGGCGCCTACTCGGGAGTTGGTGAATCAAATTGGACAAGTGGCTTCAACATATTGCAAAGACTTGAAGTTGAAAACCGCTTGTCTGTTTGGCGGGGCTTCTCGCAACTACCAATTGCGAAATTTAGACCGTGGATGCCACTTGGTCGTGGCCACGCCCGGTCGATTGTTGGACTTCTTATCAACCCGACAAACCAACTTAGCCCGCACGTCCTATGTGGTACTAGACGAGGCTGACCGCATGTTGGATATGGGTTTTGAGCCGCAAATCCGTCAGATCCTGGATCAGGTGCCCCCCGAAAGACAGATGTTGATGTGGTCAGCCACGTGGCCTCAAGGTGTACAAGAACTGGCCACGGATTTCTTTCGCAGTGATGACCACATTCACCTGAACATTGGTTCCACCGAGTTGCACGCAAACAAGAACATCACGCAAATTGTGGAGGTGTTGACCCGAGAAGACAAAATTCCCAGCTTTATGAGCTTCATGTCCAAAGCCCGTGATCACGATCCCAATGCCCGTATTCTCGTGTTTGCTGATACCAAACGAGCGGTAGACATGCTTCAGCGAATTCTTCATGGAGAGCATATCCGGAGCCATGCCATTCATGGAGACAAGAGTCAAACTGATCGTGATCGAGCCATTCAGGACTTCCGCTCGGGACGCATTTCCACCCTGATTGCGACCAATGTTGCAGCTCGGGGTTTGGATGTAGATGATGTGAAATGCGTGTTCAACTTTGATCTCCCAACCTCCATTGAGGACTATGTGCACAGAATTGGCCGGACTGGCCGTAGAGACAAAAGTGGCGTGTCTTACACGTTGGTGACCTCGGAAAACATTAACCAAGTGGACGAGCTTATCCAGGTGTTGAAGGAAGCGGATCAGAAAGTGAATCCAGATCTGATTGAGTTAAGCCGTCTCAAGAGACAAAATCGAGGATCGGGAAAGAAACCATTCCGGAGTAGTGAAGGCTATTCGAAGCCTCGGGGGCGAAAACGATTTTAAACCTATACTTGATTTGTGTCTCGTTCTCGGTGACTGGTTTTGCCATCTATTTTCAAGAGTTGAATTGAATCTTGATGGTCGATGAATAAATATTGAAACGCCGATTCATTTTCCATTCAATAGACACGGCGTTTAATTGAGCTGGAGAAGTCAATTTTTAAGTTGCCAAGACATTTGAGACCTGAGGCTAGTTTTTTTAGACGCAAATGATCGATCTCAAAATCGTACTTAAGTACTCCAAATCCGATCTTGAGAGCGATCTTTGCGTCTAAAAAAACTAGCCTTTGGACTTAAGTTTTGAAGCCAAGAGAAAATCCTGCATAAATATTTAATTTCTGTTGATTAGGTCAGGGGCCAAACATTTTTTTGAATTATTTTTCATCTATTCCTAGGGCAGTCTCATGCACAGATCACTAGAAGAAGTTTACCTACGCATTTCTTTTGCTAGTCAGTAGTTATCTAGAACTGACTGAGATTTAAACTCCTTTCAATTTTTGCCTAGGTTCATAAAAATAGTTAATCCAAAGAGGTTATTTATTTATTGGTTGATAAGTAGGGCTCGCACATTTCACAAAAATGGATTTTATTTTATTTTTCCCCGATTTATGGGCATTTTTTCATGAACCCTGTTGATTTGCATTTTTGGCATTTTTGGCAGTTTTAGTCGAAATTTCTTGCGTTATTTGCTCAATTTTGAAAAAACAAACATTTTCTGGCACTTGACATGCCTGGTTAATTGAGACAACCTAGAAGCACTGAATTTCTAGAGTAAGAGGCTAACGACGAGAATCATGTATGGATATATATTTCGGGGAATGAGACATTTCAACAGTAAATGAAAAATGTAAAGTATTAAGTGGTTGGTTTAGCCACCCCTGGTTCATCGAAAGCTTAGAGGCTTGTTTTAACGGGAACGTATCGTACCGCTATAAGCAGGGCACAGTGCAAACATCGTATCAAGCTTTCACCAAATCAAGTAGAAGTGATTGGTTGCCCTAGTCTATGATGAAATTCACTCTACTAAGGTCGAAAGAGTCTGAGTTATAAATGACATGTGAAATTTTGATAAGTTGCGTGACTCAGATAAATATAATGCATTTTTCAAAGGAATAAATGAAGTTGAAGTTAACATTTGGTTAGGTTAGTTTAGATTAGGTTAAGTTAGTTTAGAGGTTTAGGGGGGGGGAGGCAGATTTTTTAATACCACTACAAGGAATGGGATTCCCTGTAAAGAGAGTAAATGATTAAAATAGTTTACATAATTACCGTTTATATGAAATTTGATCTACCAATGAGTTACTGTTGGCTGATCTGTACAACCCTTGAATAGTGGGTTGGTCAGGAATAGTACTTAAAAAATTGTCTAATCGTGCCTTTAATGTTGCTAGAGGATCAGCTCCTACATATTCCCGACGAAGACAAATAGGCAACAAGTTGAACAATGAAGGAGCCCGATAAAGAAAAGAGGAGGACTTCATTGTTCGAACTAGCCTTGATTCCTTAGGATTTGGAGGTGCTCTCAGGGCGCACGTAAAACCTCTACGATCGCTACAACTGATCTCAAATCCTGGGTTAGGACAGAGCCCATGAATGCTCTTGAAGACATACAGTATCAGATACCTTTCATACCTTCTCTGAGTACTGTACAGCCCTAACTTCTGGAGCTTCTCCCAATACGAGACCTCTCTCATTCCTGTGATGTTCCCAATAAAACATCTTTGGAACTGCTCGACCTTTTGCAAACCTGCTGAACTTATTGGAGCCCAAATGGGTGAGGCATATTCAAAATGCGGTTCAACAATCGACTTGTACAGAGTTAGCATCGTAATACTATCTCTGGACTTGAAAGTGCGATAGATCCAGCCGCAAGTTTGAAATGCCTTCCCCATTTTCAACTGGATATGCTCATCAAACTTTCCATCCAAATTTTGTTAGATTAAACACAGGCTTCTGAAGGTTGAAGTGGTTTGCCAAGTCTTTCGCTGCATAACAACTATTTCTTATATGTAATAAAAATAAAACTTCGATATTGTCTAAATGTTTAGCAACATTGTTCACCTTGTGAACTTACTTGAGGAAGTTAAATTAAAGGTCACAAAAATCGCCACTAGATGGAGCCAAAACTGGGGCAAATTCTCTTGATTTCAGATCTACCCTCAACCTAAACTTGTTGCCAAAATTGTAGCTGCTATTTTAAAGTGGATTTCTCTTCATATTTCAAATCTTTTAGAACTCAGCTGCGATATTATTGTGTTCAAAAATCAAAAGCCATGCTGAATAATCACAAATTAAGGCCAAAGGACTAATCAGAAGCACCCACAACCATTTCTACCTCAAGATGGCGCTGATTGTCATTTTTCTCTTTGATTGAAGCTCAATTTTGCTTCCTTAACAAGGCTTGCTCTGATGGGGAGTTGTTTATTTTGAGAACAAGAGAGGGCACCCAAGTAGGGTGTGTTTAGGGCATGCTAAATCTTGTGAGAGCCATCTAGGTGAAGCGAATGTTGGTTTTCTTTAATATAGTTAATAGTCGAGTTTTCAGGAATTTAAGTATCCAACCAGTCCTATTCATGTCTAAAAAGATTTATGATAAGCCTAAAATGGACCATGTGAAGGATAATTTGCATATTGATAAAACCATCACGTATTTGCACTTTTTATTGTATATGATGCCATTTTGTGTGCAAAAAAGGGTTTTTTTCCTCCAAAAGTCTCAATTTTTCGCCCTTTAGCTAGTAAAAGACTCTTGATCACAATAACCCAAATGGAGATCATCTGTAGAGAGGATGAGAGAGTGATCGAGTTAAATCTTTTATGCTTTCACGAAATTTCATTGTATCCGTCGTCCCCCATTTTCTAACATTGCAAGAGCCAGAAAATCAAGCCTTTTTTCGAAAATACATACGTCGATTCGGCATTAAGGCGTAGTCATGGATAGGTAATAATTTCGCTATATTGTCCAATGATATGGGAAATGAAGCAAGAAATCTATCGACAACAAAATGGAAGAGAAAGCTTGGTTCCTGTTTTGAGCTTCACCCACTGTTGTTGATTCGGAACGTAGAGTTCAGCTGGAATGGAATCGAGAATTTGATTCACAGGTGACAACTGCCTTTGAGTATGGTTTGCCTGATGGTTATTGTTCACGGTTCCATTCTCTACAAGCAAGAAAGAAAGACGAGAAATTGAAATTTATCGCTAAGGACACTCTCAAAGCTTCATGTTTTAGCGCTCTCACCAGCAATGGGCGTCACCCTATTCTTGGTCGATTTGATATCAACCACTTCCCCCGGTTTAGATTGAAGAAGCTTGGCCACACCTTCACACTGTCGAATGGAGTCAAGAAGGAGCACATAACGCCGAGAGTCCTCTTTCAAATATGGATTGGCCAGAATCCAAGTTCTTAGAGCCTGAAAGTCCAGGCTGATTTGGTATGCTCCCCAATCACTGAAATTGATCATTGTTTTCATTAATTGCAGGTGAGAACAAATTGGATCGCTCGATTGAAATAGGTCTAAATTTTGGGATCTTGGTTTTTTTTAAGTGAAGCAGGCTTCATTTCAGCGCGCTTGAAATTGAGGTTCGAAATCACATTTGATAAAAAACGGTAAAGATTTGCCTTGTAAAATTCAAAAGCAGTACTTAATTTACACAAACAAATCGGTTTATTTTAGTGATGGACCGAAAGGGCTCATAACCGAAACCGAAAGTTTCGGCCGAAAGAGGGCTTAACCGAAACCGAAACCGAAACCGAAAGCAGTGTTCACTGTTTACAAAATTGTTCAAATGCAAAATCCGTCCTAAAAATTAGAATGTGTTCGATGTCGGGTAGTCGCAAATTTTGAAAAATCTTAAAACTTAAATTTCAGAGGTTTTTGGACCAATTTTTTTTTTCGATTTTGTTGTCAAACTCCATTTTATATAGTGCTTGTCTGCTTTCGGTTTCGGTAGGCATAACCGAAACCGAAACCGAAACCGAAATTTCGGCCGAAAGCGCTTTCGGTCCATCACTAGTTTATTTTATCGAAAGAAATCTGCTACATATGCTCCACCTACATATTATGATTGTTATTAAAGACTAATTAACTTGAAATGAAAGTTCAAGTGCTCACGAGTAGTCTTTGAATTGCTTTCTGTCCATGAGTGGGATATTTAACCATCATTTTGCTATAGAATATTGTTGAGAGGGAACAATGCAATTTCTTTTTTTTTTTCACCTGAATTTGATTCGACTGGATTTGATGTGTTTCAACCAAGCTTCGCAAAAGGATTTCACCGTCAGACGAGCGATCGTTTGTTGGATCTCAATTTTCATGAACTCCACTGACTTAAAAACGGGAGACAAAACACGATCTGAAGAAGAAAGCATGTTCGGTTGGCATTAGATGTTCTTTGGATGAACATTTTCAATGAATGTACCAATGAAATTGTTGACGTAGTTGGAGGACTTATTGGCCAAAGGTCCGGTTTGTCGCCAATGTCTCTCCGAGGGGAAAATATTCTGCAGGGTTGCCAACGAGTATGTCCTGCACACTTCAGACAACCGACCTTGATTCTCTTTTGGAAGCGCCTATTGTGTGAAAAAAAGAATTAGAAAAAAGGCCAAGGTATATCTAGGACAAATATCTTTCTTACTCGTATTGAGCTTTGGCACTCATGGATCTCATCGCAAACAAGTTTTTGAACGTGGGTAAAGAGTTGGATATTGATCGATCTCGTGTGAGCATTTCTCTCGTGTGATTCCATCTGAAAGATAGATTGTTAATGCCCTAAATATCTCGAGATCACTCAACAAGTACCAAAACGATCGCTTACCTGAAGAATTCCGAAGCAATCCTCCATATTCAGCAAATCGCATTGTGTGATCAAAAGGAAATCCTGGACCTGCCAAGTATGAAGAGTGGAGTGTGCCCGAGAATTGGCCCAATTTCGTAAACAAAAAAGGGTAGCTGAAAGTCTCCGTAACACGCTAATCTCTTCTTGGAACGGGAATTCTTCGGGATCAAACGAACCATGTTCCACAAAGTCGCGAATCATGTCGGGGTGGGTTCGGTTGTTCAAGCGAACAATGGACTAAAGTGAGTGACAAAAAGAGGAAAACGTCTCATTATTTAGGAGTAGTGCACAAGACTGGTTTAGGAACTTCAAGAGACCCATGAACAGTGGGATCAAACCTAAACTCCGACAGTTGGCAGTTCGAGGTGCAATTCTGGCTTGAAAGAGAAGCCAAAGAGACTATTTCTTTCTTCTTTTCCCTTTTTCTCGGTCTGGAATCCAAAATCCCTCTTAATGAGAGCCTGCGATGCTAATTACAGGCTCTCATTAATGTACGTGCGTATTCATTGATCTTTCCGATATTCGTTGACAAGGAAGTCCACAAACAGCAAATGAAAGAAGAAGTCATAACTTTGTTTTGCTTGTTGTGGACTTTCTCGTCAATGAATCTCTGAAATTTCAACAAATACCTTACAGTATGCTTGATTCCCTTTTGTACTCTCATTCAGAGGACGTTTCCCTTCTTTGGTTCAAGACTGAGAAAACCGGGGGAGACGGTAGAGTCTCCTTTGCTTCAATATCAAGCCAAAATAACACCTTCTGCTCAATCAAAAAACAACCTTTTTTCTGAAATTTCGTTTTCACAGTCAGATTTTAATTTAATTTTTTATTTTACTCAATTCTCACATTTTAATCAATTAAACCTTGTAACAACTTTGCCTTCTTCAGGGGCGAAAAATACTAGAAGGTTTCAGCTCATTATTTTAACATCATCCTCGAACCTGACATTTGGGGGGGACATAACTTTTGACTTAAAAGCTCAGTTGAGCTTAAAATGTTGAAACACTTGATCTCCCAATGCACCAACACAAGCAACACACTACAAAAAGCATGGCAAGGTTTGTTTGTACCAGCTAAAGATGCATTAGGTAATATCATTCACTTTTATCGTAACATTACTACCTTGAAGGCTTATGTGCCTTACCTGGCAATGCTAGTTTTTGGTAATTAAACTAATATTTTGAGCCCTTTCAGCCCAAAAAGAACAAGTAAAAACAGGTGTAAACCTCAATCCTAAAATAAAAAAAAATTGATTTAGAATTTCCTTTTTTATAAGCCATTTTGCCGCGCCACCATTGGCAATTTTTTTGGTTGCGGATTTTTACTACCGCTACAAGGAATGCAATTCCCTGTAAAACAAATCAATCGTAAAAATAATTTATACAATTAATATTTAAACGAAATTTGATCTACCAACAATAACTCGTTGGTAGATCTGTACAACCCTTGAGTAAGAAGATTTAAAAAGAATTGAAATATTCAACAAAATTCCCTTGAATTCAAGGGTTGCACAGATCTTTTTTATGTACCAGTATTCTAATTTCCATGTTGTTGAGACACCAAACATATACTATTTGTTGGGATGCTTTGAGATATTTCTCCAGCTCTGCCCACAGTCAAAAAAGGGAACTTTTCGCTTGTTGCGGAGTCTTTTCTTTTTTGCTTTACTCCTTTTTCTAGCTTGTTGTGGACCGCCTTTCCATCCCATTCCGGAAATTCAAATTATTGCAAGAAGGCTGATTCAAAAGAGCGGTTTTCATCTTCACTTCAAGACTGAGATCAACGTACACGACAGAAGAGTCTTTTTAGGCTCGTTTGCGCCATAAAGTGTAATTCCAGATAAATTAAGGATGAAGCAGAGTAGACTCATCTATCTCTTGCTTTTCTCGACCTTGAAGCAAGGAACGAATATGTCCTTTTGATTAGAGCAACAATAATCATGCTTCTTAAATTCATCGATTTTGTTTTCTTTGGAAAAAAATGGCCAGGAAGTCCACGACAAGCAAAATTAAGATAGAGTGTCCTTTTTCTTCACTTCTCAGTCAGATTGACACCTATTATTTCACCCAGTCTCTCGACCTGTTTTTGTAAGGTTATTTCCTTGTAGAAGGCGCCACGCCACTTGTAAGTAAACATGACTTTGATTTGCGTAAGCCTTGGCATGTTCCATTTCAGAAGAAATGTTTTTTGTTCATTTGTGTATTTAAGAACATCAATGCATTTAATAGATTGAATATGTAAAACCATGCACCAGCAAAAATTGATCAATGAATCCGTCAACCATACTCCCTAAAGATTTCCTTTCCTTAATGATCCTTTTTTAAGAGTGCACGGTGTGTATTTGGGCTCAAGAAGTCATTTTTAAATTCCAAAAACTTTTTAGACCAATTTTGAATTGTGAATGGAATGCAGAACACTTATTTGAATTTGGTTAAATACGTAAGTCATGGGCCAAAAACGCTAAAATGTTACTTAAAACACACTTAAAAACCAATATTTTGTATTTATTTTGACTGAAGTCTTAGATGTACAAAGAGCAGTGTTGTTCTCAAATATTTTAGAAATCTATTACGTGGATCTATTTCTAACGGTCTTTTTGGTTTGCATTCTCAAAGGATGAAACAAAAGGGCCATTACATCAATTTAGACGAGAGGTCGGTAACAGGTGGGTCGCGGCCCACATGTGGGCCCAAGGGTGGTCTTTGGTGGGCCCAGAGGCTATGGAGAAAGTACAAAATAGTGGGCCCGCGAGACATCCATAGTACTAAACTTGTAGACCCAAAGCGCTTTGATCGATAATTCTTGGGCCCCTGAACCTACCAACGGCTGAGTAGATTTCGACAATATTTTAGGTGGACACACCCATAAGACTGCTTGAGAATTGGGCGGATGAAAGTGTTCAGGAAATTGTTTATATGCATGTTTTAAGTGATCTTATATAGGTTTTTACACGTGACCTAATGAACAGAATTCAAATACATATGCAGTGTTACACCTACACCTCAAAAGTGGTCTAAAAAGTTTTGGAGTTTGAAAGTGATTTCTTGGACTCATATACACTGTCAAGAACCTCTGAATTTCTCTGGACTGAGAGTCTAACGGAGGAATCATGATTTCCAGTAGGAACAATTCAATTACGTTCATTATTGCCAATGAGACGTTGCATATGTTGACAAGAATACGTTTTTCAATATTCAGCTCAATCGAATGTCGGAGTCAAAAGTTATGCTCACTCTAAGTTCAGCGCAAATCCTACCGAGAATGAATGAACTAGCCCTTTTGTGGTAATCGTTTTACCACAAAAGGGCGAGTTCATTCCTTCAATGCTCTCTTCAGTACATAAGTTTGAGAAGGCATAACTTTTCACTCCGGCATTCGATTGAGCTGAATTTTGAAATACATAGTCTACTGAATACAAATAAGGCCTCGTTTGTAGAAGAACGCAATCAAATTAATCTTGTTGGAAATCATAATTCTCATCGCTAGCCTCCCGCTCCAGAAATTCAGTGATTCTTGACACTGTGGAGCCTTAGTTTGCCTGGAAAGCTTCAGTTGTTAAACAATTGAAGAGGTGCTCAAAAACAGATTAATTGAAGTTTTGTTAATGCATCACAAGTACTACACCCACCCTTAGTAATAAAGACGTCATGGATCACTGATTTATGAGAACTCAAGGCCAACCAGTCTAACGGATAAGCCCTATTTCGAAGTGAAAGTTGGGCGACCAGCTCTTCTAGATCACTATGGCTTGTTGAGCTCGTTTGATTCTTACCTTCAATGTATCGTAGAAGAGTTTCCCAGCTTTGGAAACCAATGTTCCACTTCTTGTGGTGGGAACGGTCAAGGCCACAGTCTTGCTTCTGGAGGACTCTGAGAGACAGCCCAGAATTTGCATGTCCCAAGAGGCGGATATGGAGTGAAGATTAAGGCTCTCCACCAAAAGGTGAATACATGGGAAGACAATGGGTGGATAACCATCTAGAAATGCATACAATAGGCAAAGGCCAACACTAAGTTCAGAGTCAAAACATTCAGGGCAAGCGTTAATTTATGAGAATGGCAAGAAAGCTTTCAAACCGGGTGTGCACTTTTGCGCCCTCTCTTAAATTAGTTTTAGGCGAGAACCACTGAATTTCTGTGAACGACAAAACCATCAATACCAGTTGTGAACTCTTGGAGGAACCAAAAGGTTCATTTGCAAATGGGTGGATATATTTCAATTTTCAATTTGATTGGATTATGAAATCAATAATTGTAATCTCTTCTCTACATAATGATACACGGAATAAGTGAGAAATCCCTTTCCGACAATAATAATCAAAGGGGCATTCATCTTATGCTCTTCTCAGAACATTACGTTGATAAAGCATAACTTTTCACTTCGACAGTAGATTGAATTGATTACTGAAATTCAAAGTCTTCAAAATTGACACAATCAAATTTTCTCCCTAGCCTCGTCATCGAAAAGGTTCGGTGGTTTATGTTATAGACAACAATAACAAGCCTTAATTTACCTCCAAATTTGGCGTAGAGGTTATCCTGAAGAAGATTGGAAAGACCAAGACAGATTCTGACATCTTGGAGACCAAATGGAACAAAGACAATGTCTTGAATATCCGACCAGAGAAGAATCTTCTCAGCCAGGGACCCCACTGAGGTCCACAACAAATCGTGATAGTATTCTGACATTTTCACTCGAGCAGTCCGGTGGATGCGCTCACCCGTTATCCCTTCACCCGCTTTGGCAATTTTGAGCACGTTTTTTCCTAGCAGGCCAGGCACCTGAAAAATTAAGACCATCATCATCAGGTTTCCCTTGCAATTTAGATTTACTAGAATTTTACATATATAAATTAATAAAAAAGAAAATAAACATATAAAAAAACATACAATAAAAATAAAATAAAATAAACAAATAAAATTTACTAGGAAAAACTAAGACTAACAGGGTTACAAAAGAGATGCTTTCTTTTCAAATTTGATACTGCGAATCAAAGCTCATATTTTCGTGGCTTTTCTGCTTCATTGCTTAACTGTTTGATTTGCTTGATACTTGTTTCATCCGACCGATTACGTTCGATACCGGATGGAATTTACAAACCAGAATGGTCAAACAATTAAGCGAAAAAGCCACGAAAAGACTAAGTAGCATTGAGCACATTTGGTACTGTTCAAGGGAACTTTTTTTCAAATTGTACCCAAAATTGTTAAGTATGTTTCTTTACGTCAGTCTTGTATTAAGGATTGTTTCTCCTTTAATTTGTCAAACTGTTAAACGACAATGGCTCATTTTTTGAACAGTCCATATGAATTCACAAAACAAACGAAAAACTTTTTTTCACAACGGTTGACATTTAAAAGTGCAGAAAAACGTCCAATGCCCGCTAAAAGTGAACGTCACTCAGAAAAAAGTGTTTGTAGTCAATAATGTCACGGCATCAAAGTTCCTTCGTCGTCTCCAGGAGCGGGTTGATCAAGCGCAGTGGATGGTAAATTGTATAACTTTATTGGCTATAACTTTCATGGAGACGAAATAATTCTAACAAAAATAGTTTTTGTATAGTATATTGTTGTGACGGACCTTGTGTATTTGGTGTATATTTGTTCACACAAAAAACGCAAATACCACAACACACCCACTGTCTATTCCTAAAATTTATTCTTAAAGCTCTTTTCCAAATCGTTTTGCCTATTAGATCAATTGAAAATTGAATGAAAGGAAATTTTAATTTCGAAGGAGGCAGGTTCAAAGACCTTAATCTCCTAACTTGAATTTTCTGGTCTCTTGGTTGATTCCAGAACTTCATCTTGCTTGCTTGCTTGCACTTGTAGAACATATACAGGGTTGACACGAATTAGAGTCCTCTACCAAATCAAGAATCATATGTGACGCATTACGTTTGCGATAAAATTGCACTAATATCAATTGAAGAAAGTGGTTTTAGGCATATTCAGGCAAAGTATTTTCGAATTTGATCGACCCAAGGTCCGCACGCTCTTTTCTCAAAAAGCATCTTACTTTGAGAGCCCATTAGAGGGACTAATATTGCTGGAATTCATTAGACTAAGAAAATAAAGTATTAGGTATACAGGTATACTGTTTACATCATTTGGACCTCAAGTTAACTTCATCGTCTTCTTTGGCCCCAATTTACCAGTAAAGTTTAGTGGACTCTAATTTACTAATTTAAAACAACCCTTACGACTTCACGTCTCATTTTGATCCCCACTGGAAGACCCATAAAACACTTTTTACGAATACAACTTCATTAATTTTTGAACAATTTTTCAAGTTTGAAGGGAATACCTTTTAAATAAATGACTTTCATGTCACAAAGAGTCAAATAGCAATGAGCTATTTCACACCATTTTTGCTTGGTCTGAAGAGATCAAAAAACTGAGTTGCCAATCGCTTAGAGGTCAAAGTTACCCATGACCTCGCCTAATATTGCCATGCCACTTTTCATGAGACTCGATTGATTCATTGTCACTTGCCGCAATAAATTCATTTCCCAAAAAACAAGGTCCAAGCTTTGACAACTTAAGGCTTGCTTGTTTTGTCTTGGTACTTTGGACCTCGGAAAGTTTGGCGAATTAGCCCCTTGTGCGTGATCACTGATCAAATAAGGACACAACGGTCCATTTTCCTGGTGCCCCTCGTTCTTGCTTTTCATTTCTTTTTAAGGAGATACTGGAAATATAGAGGCCCTTTCTCAACTTGTAGTTTGTTTACTCTTGCTTTCTTGAAAATAAAAGCGAGCCAGTAAATAATGGCAATGCTTTGAAATAAGCTATCAAAATTTACGGTATGTTTTTGTTCATTTTCCCCCAGCTTTTAAAATGACATTTCCGAGATTAATGACAAAAGATAAATGAATCCTCAAGTGATAGGATGGCTCATACGAAATGATTGGAACAAAAATTCCATTGAGCTCACAAATATGCATGAAATTGAAAAAAATATGCGTCACAATGCACTTAGAAAAGAGTTACTTGCAGGTTTTTTTGAGTCGAAAAGATTGAAGGGGATAGTTTTGGGCATAGACCACTATATTACAGGAGCAGTAGCAAGGTCTATGTTTTGGGGTATCTAAATATGTGAAAAAGGGCGAAGAAAAAGAGACTTCTCAGATCAGAAAAGGGAAAGTCCACATTTACCGTAGCTGAAATTTTAAAACATAAAAAGGCTAGGTTAAAACTCTTCTTTTCAAAATTGAGCCTTTAGAAGAGAAAACATTTTCAACTGAGAGGAATTACTTCAGTTCAAATTTAACATATTGGAATTTGAATCATGGATTGTTGCGCACGAGCTAAAACAAATTGCAAACCGATCTTGACTTGTTGAATTGATTTTCTGAAAAATGCATTAAAGAACGGTTTTCGATTTAACCCAAAGCGTCGTTACTTTCCACTACCCAAAATTTTCTTATGAAATACACGTAGATGAATGTTTGTCTTTTAGTCGCTTAACTTTTTTCCGTAGCCTTTCTTTCATTTAGGTATTTGGTTGTCCTAGCAAAAGAAATATGTAATAAGGTGGCTAGCCATTATCATAACCTCTTCTTTCGTGGGAAACAGGCTTCAAAAATAATATTCATGGAATTGGATGATAATTTACTCTCTCTTTTTAGATTCATGTTCACTTAAGCTTTGAAAGGAAAAGAAATACTTAGGCAAAGGCGAAGTATGAATTAGTGTTGAATTGAAAGTTTCATCACAAAAATACTTCACCAAATTTTACACCAACATACGCTTTTTGGTCAGAGTCAGAAACGCTTTCGGTTTATAATCAATCAAATGCGGCAAAACAAATATCTTCGTTTCTATCTTGATAATTGGTTTGAAGCTCTTTTGTAGATTCTCAAGTCTTGGGTTTCTTACCGTATATGGTGACGGAGCAAAGAAAACAGCCTGATTTCCTCTACTCTTAAGCCGGGAATACACATTTTATTATGCTTGTTTTTCGACTTCTTTTACTGAACGTTGCAGGGGTTTTCAGATTTATTGCCTCTTAAGGCTGAAACTTGATTAACAGGGTGCCACATTAGTTGGAAATTCTCGTGGAAAAAAGTTAGTTTCAAACGCTCTTCTGTCACAGAAGCATACAAGATCGAGGGTCTTATGGGCGAAAAATGCTTTTTGAGCCTTTGAAACTTACCACTAAATTTAAATTATTTCTGTTGAAAAGGTTCAGAAGAAATCAAAAATGAGATTTAAAAAATCTGGCGAACTTTCTTGACCTCTCCTCTCGTTTTTGCTAACCACTTGGGAGATTACATCCTTACAAAAAATAATTTATGAAATTAGATCACGCGACTTGACCTTGGCTTGTCCCTAAGATTCTGGCTCTTTTGAAATCGACCCTTCATCAAATGATTGTTCGTTCTGTTTAAAATCTCCACCCGCGAGGCCAATGTCGAGGTTGACAAACCAGACTCAACATGGCCCGGATAACTTTTACATAAAATAGTATTACTAAGGGGTTCTTGTCCTAGCCAATCACGGTGTTTCTTTGAGCGGGAAAAGTCATTTTTAAATTCCAGAAACTTTTGAGACCAGTTTTAAAAAATGTAAATGCAATGCCGAACATTTATTAGAAATCGGTTAAATAGGTCACGGGCTAAAACTCTATTACTTATGTTACTTAATACGTTTTTGAAACAAATACCGGGTGTACGGAAACATCTTAGAATTCTTTTTAAAAGGTTATTTCTTTCAAAGTAATAGAGCTAGAAGAAAGTGCTATACCGTCCAAAATTGCGTAAATCTAAGCTTTAATTTCCGGTATTGTTCATCAAAATTAGTCCAGTTGTTCTTTGCTACGGTCAAAATCATAACGCGGATTGAGGCTGGCGACAAGTTCAAAGAGGTCGGTGAGCGCTTTCAGGTTGCCTTAAGCACCGTCTACAACGCCAAGAAGCTCTGAAGGACGATGGAGGGTTTGACAAACATGTCATAGAAGGTAGGCCAAAATCAACTCGCACTTTGGATGTGATAGAGTGGGTCAAGAAGAACATGGAGTGGAACCCAATAGTCGGCATTAGAGAATTGCCCAAGGTCCATAACATGGCTCCCTCAAGCATGCTTGACCTCAACCCAGAGGAAGAAGAGACTCAAAAGGGCTAAAAAGATGTTGTCGAATCCTGGAAAGGTTGTCACCTTTTCGAACGAGCAGAACTTCTATGTGGATACTTTCACCAAGAGTAGGAACACCAGACACCTTGCTGACAAGCCCTCAGATGTTGATCCAAGCATCAGGGACAGTGTACCTGGGACACACCCAAGTCCAATTTTCCAGCCAAGGTCATGATGTTGCACGTCGTCTGTTCTGACGGGCATGCACTTCCTCCAATCTGGATCAATGGCAACCTTAACATCAACCAGTGCAAGGTGTTCCCATTGCTCGGCAGGAAAGGAGTGAAACTGGGTGTGCCAAGAAGACGCAACACTATGCCATACCTCTGACAACATCCAGAAGTACCTAGAGTCCAAGCTAGGACCAAGTGATTCTGGCCAAAGGATTTTTGGCCACCAAGTTTTCCCAACCTTAATCCCTTTGCTTAACATGTATGGCCGCGTGTCAAGCAGGAGTCTTGGAAGAAGCCCACATCAAGACAAACAGCCTCAAAGTCTCCGTCAACAATGCCTGGATAGACATTAACAAGGAGGATCTGCGCAAATCTGTCGTGGTTTCCGAGGGCGTCCAGAGGCGTGCATCGAGGTCGAGGGCGATATTTTTGAAACTTATGTCAATATGTGATTCATAAAAGCAATTTTTATTAAAACAGTTATTGAGTAGTTCTTTAGGTTCTCTAGATAGATCTTGCTATAGTTTTTATGCAAAAATTCCGAGATGTTTCCGTACACCCGGTATTTGAAAATCTACTTTGACAAAAGTCTTAGATGTACTGAGAGCAGTGCTAGGTTGAAATTATTTGAAAATCAATTTGGACGGTCTTTTGTCAATGGCCTTTTTGTTCGGCATTCTCGAAGGACCAAAAATGAGTGTCGCTAAATCAATTTAGACAAACGTTTAAGTATATCTCGACAACATTTTAGGTAGACGCATCCATAAGGCTACTTGAGACTTGGGTAGAAAAAATGTTCAAAATAAAAAAAATCCTATCTTTAGGCATGTTTTAAGTGACCTTTCATCGGTTTTTCTGCCCGTGACTTAATTAACATATTTCAAATACCTATGCGGTAGTGCATTTACACCTTAAACCTGGTCTCAAATGTTTTTGGAATTCGAAAATGACTTCTCTCGCTCAAAAGAACGCCGTGCCATGACACGAACACGGATCTCATTTTGAAGTGATGTTGGTTTCGTCCAAAAGGCTAATTTGCACAACTAGATTTTTCTAAAATCTTTTAAATCTTACTTTTTTTACGGGACCATGACTAACCTTACTTCAGTGGTCTTGAATTGTTCATATATGAGTTTTGAGACCTCGTGACAATGCTTTTTTTCTATGTAACAACTCGCAGTGGAGTCGACGCAGCGCCAGCTAGCGTCTGCACAGAATTTATGTCAATCGGTAAATATCACCTAGCATATCAACCAAAGAAGAATGTCATAGAAGTGATGAATGAAATCTTCATTTGGCAGTCAAAAATCAAATATGGGTCTTATCTATGTTCTTTTTGAAAGTCCCAGGTTTCAACTTTAGAGTCTTTGGCAACATTTCAGGGAACGTGAAGCGCAATGTTGTGGTCAGGAGTAGTAATTTTGACCATTTGAAGTTGGATTTCCCAAAGTGGCCACTCGCAAAGCAAAATGTTCCTAAACATGGAATTGGCTAATCTTTCTCTCTTACCTGAGCTAAAGTTTGAAAGAAGTGACCGAGGAAGTTCTCCTCGTGGGACACAAAGTCTTCAATGATTTGGAAGTGATTATGATGACCACCGTTTTGGCTGTGATAATCCGAAGTCGGAGAGTCTCCATTGAGTAGCGTGTGCCCCTTATTCTTCCGTTTATTCCCGTTCCCATCCTTATTTTTCGCCCCATGTACGGCCATTTGGAGAACGGGAGGGATGTCTATTCCCGCATCAACCTTGTCCGCGGAAGAATCCTGAGGCACGTTCAACCAGCTCACATCATTGGACGCCATTTCCAATTGGCGCTTATCCAAGCCCACCACAATACTTCGAGTCACTTCCGTGGCAGCAAACCACGACCTTTGAGCGGCCACTGTTTGTAAGATCTTGCTAGTGGTGAACTGCTTCAAATGTAGTGGATACGAAGGGAAGAAGTTCTCATGCAGATGAGCCTCTTGATTGAAGTGGGAGTGGATGAGGGTGTTCTTCAAGGGGGCCTCGCCAAAGTCCATGCCATTATCGACCAATATTTTATTGAAGTTGTCGGCACTCTGAAGAACGTAGAGCCAATCGGAACCCGCTTGAGCCATATCGGTTTGTCGAGCTGACACCAGGTTCAACATGGATAGTACATATTGTTGGAGAAGGTAGAGAAGCGTCAACTTTTGTCGCTCCAAACTGGTCACCGTGTATCTGACACGGAAAAAGTAGGTCTTCCGACACGATTTCTCATCACGGGCGATATCAAAGAAACTCATCTCGATATCCTTGATCTTGCTCAAAGAGCTCTGGACACTCTCCAAGAAAGGCTCAATGTCGTGGAGAGCCTTGAGCTTGCCCACATTGGTCGGCGACAAAAGAGCCTCTTGGCGACTTTTCGTGTTAATGAGATCGAGTAATCCGGACTCGAGCTTTGAGACTGTCTTCTGTACTTGAGTGAGAAACTTCTTGGACTCTTTGTAGAGATCCAGACAGTCGGCATTGGCTCCTCCGGATGACGGCATGATGCCGGACAAAGGCCCGAGCGATGATTCCGAGGAACTGAAATTATGGCTTCAAATCCATGACGTTGAGAGAAACCAACACTCTAAACAGCTCGCTGTTCCATTTCCAGGGTTCACAAGTGTCACTTTTAAGTGATTCAAGGATTAGGGTGTGATCAATCAAGGATTGGTCCAAGCGAATCCCCTCAGGGAGCCCAACGCACATTCCTTTTGGAATACTCTTCATCTACTTTCGTTTGGGTCCTGGGTTCCTTTGAAGGAACAACACCTGATTGTCTCAGCCTTTGGAACACAAGCAGCGTGTGGGCAAAATCTCACTCTATGAATTGGCCAGACAAGTACATTGTGTGGGGTTCCACTACGGTTCCACTACGACGTGGCTGTTACAGGGTACGTTGTGTGGTAATTGCAGGTTTTTAGTTCCTTGTTCCCCCTGGAAGTCAAGAAAAGGAAGCAGCAAGCCACCCGAAAACCGCGCTTGCTGAGTGATCCACAACGATCAGGAAACCTTCCTCGTAATAACTCGGGTCGGTGGTGGAACACTTCTTGGTGGCCAAGTCAGGTGGAAAAAACCTCAAGGAGACATGAAGACATGAGGATAAAGAACCTTCAAACGATTGATCAAACACATTTTTCTCTCCTGCCCACTGGGTGTATGCTCCTTGACACTAGAGCTCTCGCACTCCAAGACTTGACGATGGTCGATGAGGTGGTCTTTCAGCCCTGAAACCGTTCCTTCTTTTTCCCTACCTGCTGGAAATAAAAGAAGGCTGAATGCACAACACAGAGAACCGAGTGCGAAGCCTCTCGCTCACTACGACAGGTTGTCCAAACAGCTATTGATCATCGTACGGTGGGACACACTTTTGGAACACATGAACAAATCGACATCGGGTGCACGAATGGTCAAACACGCCACACCTTGATGTTCAATCTTGAGAGGTGATTAAGATTGGTCAGAAAGTGTGCATAATTTAACAATATTCCTTTCTCTTTCTCTGTCTTTGGAGAGTAACGAAGCAATGTAGGAAATTGGAGCAAAGGAGAGCCACGAGGGAGTAAGGGGAAAGACAACCACGTACAGTAGGATTCCAGCCAGGTATGACCTCTTCTCAAGGATGAGGGGAAGGACGATTGTTCCTTTACCAATGCTCCTCCAAGTCCTCCTGACCTTGCTATGGAAGACCACGGACAAATTCTTGGAATCTTTTTTTTCAATTTGAATAACGCGCTCGAGCATTGAATCTTATGTGGAGTACTACGTAGGTGTGCGTGATCGCTAAGATAGGTAATTGAACAATGTCTGACAATGATGACGGTACCAGGATGTCTCCCAGGTCTGTCTATGAAAAAGATTCTCGTGCTAAATTACTAAAATGTTGCTGGCATCGTTTTCAACGAGGGAGCCTAGAATCGAGAAATGACCGGGCAGCTATTGTAAAATAGCTAATGTCGCCGAGGGAACAATTAGTATAAAGGACGGAGGAGCAAGACTGGGCAGACTTTGGTATGAAAGACTCCCTTTTTGGACTCGTTCGGGAACTGTTTGGTCAATAAACATTCCTGTACTATGACTGTGAAACTTCGAAGAGAGAACTTGCTGACTGACTGGCGAGGGGACAACGAGTAAAAAATGGAACAACTCAAACAAGTCCTTGGCCAAAGAAACAAAGCTTGATCATATCAAGTTGGCAGGACAATGGACCTCTTAGACAGAATTTATGATCTGCTAAAATTGTGTGCCAGCAATGAAAATGCTTCATCGGCAAAAACATGACTTTTGATGTGTCTCGAAACTCTTTTGTTTACGTTCCTCGCAATGTAAAATCGCCCTCAGAGAGAATGTTTGCTCACTTTCCATATCTTTGATTTGAGCCATGAACTATATTTTGTCGTACAGTTCCTTTCAGACACGGGAGACCGATTTGAGTCGGAAATCACGATCATAACCTCTATCCAAATTTCCTTTGTCGCTTTTCAAGCCAAGTTCAGCCCGTCTCAATCACATTTTGGGCCCCTTCAAATACGTACGTATGTGCTCTTGTCCATTTCCAGTCTCCATGTCAGACTCGATTAACAACATGCCATAAAATACGGTACAACTAATTTACCAAGCAACCAAACGATGAAAGTGATTTGTCCTTTTTCTTTATTCATGTAATGCTTCAAAATTGCGAGAAAGGCAAGGAAGATGTAATATTTTACCTCAAAAAAGCCTTAGGGGTTGAATTTTTAAGGAAGCATTTACAGTAATTACTAAGAGATTGAGAATTGAAGGATTCAAAACACTGTGGTTCACACTACAGAGGCTTCTTCACACCACCATCTCGTTTGTTTTGCTACCGGATTTCATTAAATCTAATCATGACTAAGTTTTGTTGATTGAGGTTAGCGGAGTTGCGGGCCAAAAAACATAACAGACGCTAGATGGCATCGCCAATGGGTGTTTTGTCATCGCCAATTGTGTCTGTGAATGGAATGCAAAAATCTTCTATCCATTTTGGGTCAAGCATGATTTGCATTGATTTGCATTTTGTTGCGTTTTGGAAACTTTTAGCGAGATTTGAGCAGAAAAACATGATTTTCAGGGGTGTTTAGGGATAAAATCGGATTTGAAAAGATGATTCTTTAAATTTTCATTTCAAACCTGACACGAAAACAAATGATTTCGATTATGATTGTATTTGCATTTTGAGTAGTGATGGACCGAAAGCGCTTTCGGCCGAAATTTCGGTTTCGGTTTCGGTTATGCCTACCGAAACCGAAAGCAGACAAGCACTATATAAAATGGAGTTTGACAACAAAATCGAAAAAAATGGTCCAAAAACCTCTGAAATTTAAGTTTTAAGATTTTTCAAAATTTGCGACTTCCCAACATTGAACACATTCTAATTTTTAAGGCGGATTTTGCATTTGAACAATTTTGTAAACAGTGAACACTGCTTTCGGTTTCGGTTAAGCCCTCTTTCGGCCGAAACTTTCGGTTTCGGTTATGAGCCCTTTCGGTCCATCACTAATTTTGAGGGACAATTAGGGCATGTTTTATTTGCATTAAATTCCCAAGCCAAGTAATGAGTGAGCCCTTTTTCTTACAGGGTTCTACAAATACAATATACCTAAAAAAAGACGTTAATCAATTAATGGGTTCATTGCTCTGTGAAATTTTCTATCCTTCATTTCTTGAACTCTTTTTTCTATATCCCTGGAACATTTACCCCCGTCCAAACTTACAGAATCCTCTAGGGCTTAACAAATGCATATGCAAATACCCATACATTAAGGGTTTTGTCAAGGAAAGATGAAAATATTAGGGATTTATTTCTTCAAGAAAGCCTTGATTTGTATATGAGAATTTTTCCGAATTCTTGGAAATCGTGGGAATCTTGGAAACAAGCAAAAGTGCCCAAAGGGGCTTTAAATTAACTTTTACATATACTTGGGAGCATTTCTTACATCTGAGAGCGGATGCTTGGCATCTGAGACGATATAAGTGAACTGTTAGCCCTTAAAAATGGTCACTTTTAGAAGTGCTTCCAAGGTGAATCACATCACCGAAAATTTTAACGTTCTGCCGCATTTTTGAACTAAATCATTTTCTTGAAACAAAGCCCAATTCTGAACCGGAAACATACCTTCAAAATGATAGCAAATCCGCTAGTTCATTAATCACCAAAAAGGAGGAGAAAGTGCCGAAACGCATGTCGCTTTTTACGACAAAAATGAACCATGAGATCGCGCTCCGTTTTGATCAAAGGATGACGTAGGTCGCCCTCTAGCGATTCGCTTTGAAACGTCGCTGTCAAAACAATCAGAAATCAACTCCGCTTAAAGATATATTCTAATATTTCAATTGAAAAGGAAGATAAATAAACGGTTACAAAATACCAATCAGTCATGGTTCGGGTTATGGTCAAGGCCCATTGGTTTCCCAATAGCAAAGGGGTCGTCATTCAACCCGACGAAATGGAACACATCCATCGTTTCCGCCAAAGGTTGACCGACATCTTCAAGCATCCCGTGGACCAAATCTGGACCCAATCCTGCTCCAACGGAACCTGGATTGAAATCGTGGATGCCTCCTTCATCAGGTATTCATACCCCGCTCATCAAATCATTGAACTTACAGATAAGAGCAAACCTCGTTCAATATTGTACTTTGGAAATTAGTGATGAAACCCGTTGTTGCCATATAATCCACGGTAGAAACAGGCTTAAAAACAATAGCTTAAACACAGTCTTTGTCTTTAAGTGAATGATGAGGTAGTTTAATGGGTGAAGTCACCAAAATTAAGAGGGAATCTATGAAGCCATTTGTCTAGATCAGGGGTCGGCAACCTCTCTTGGGTCAAGGCCCACGAAATTTGATTCGTATTGTCAGGGGCCCACCAAGCAGACGTTGGTAGGTTCAGGGGCCCACATATTAACGATCAAAGAGCTTTGGGCCCATGAGTACAGTACTATGGATGGCTCTCGGGCCCACTTTTTCAAGCTTTCTCCATAGCATTTGGGCCCACGAATGACCACCCTTGGGCCCACATGTGGGCCGCGGCCCACAGG
>CM021314.1:1879083-1970404 GCA_010645155.1 Tigriopus japonicus
CCATCCTCGACTCGCTCACCTCCGAGCTCGGCTTCGGAGGTGCGACGGGCTTTCATGGATTTCTTCATGCAAGCCAAAGAGCACACCTATTGGCACTCTTCGTCGACGATTCCTTTGGATGATCCCACTCTGTTGTTCACCAATGCCGGCATGTGTCAATTCAAACCCGTGTTTGTCGGATCGGTAGATCCCAATGTGGACATGGCCAAGTAAGAAAGGTTGATTTATCGAGGTGTGAGTGGTGTTGAGCGATAGGATTACGGCCAATATGTAGTATCTTGAGAAGGACCCTATCTGAAACGCGCCTTGTGTTTGAAGCTTGAGGATTTTAGATTTGTTTTACTTTTGGGGAATGGACATTGAAGCGGCTGGATGATTCCGTTCGGCATTTCATTTCCTCCGAAAAGCAATCGTCACTGTAATTTGAACTGAGAAGGAAAAATGAATGTAAATGCTTTCAAATAATTTTGTTGAAAAAAACAAATTTTCCCCACTATGTGTAAATTGCCAAATTTCAATGTTTAAGCCTGACCTAATTTAAATTATTTGATATCTTTCTTTTCATTTTCAACAACGTTGAATGGAAAAATCATAGTATTGTTTTCTTGTGTTTGTTGTTCAATGCCTTGTCTCTTGATCTTGAAAAATATTTTCATTTTCTTTTGTAAAGTTTTGAACTTGTATCCGCTTTCCGTAGATATCTGTTTCCGAACAAGAAACCTTCACCATCGAAAACTCGCCTTATTTTAACACCGTAGATGGTGTTTTTAATTGCTAACCATGATCCTAAACCCTATTGCCATTTTTAGTTTAGAAAGGACTTGAAAGAATGTCATATATCCTCTGAATTCAAAACAACGACGCCATTATCATGGACTGAATATATAGAAATGTAGCCACGAAATCTTGAGAGAGCCACTCAAGACACTTGATTGATGCATTTCGCACTAAATGCCCATATTCAAATCTCTTTGGACAGATTAAGCCGAGCTTGCAATTCACAAAAGTGCATCCGTGCAGGTGGAAAGCACAACGACTTGGACGACGTGGGTAAAGATGTCTACCATCATACATTCTTTGAGATGCTGGGAAATTGGTCCTTTGGCGATTACTTCAAGACCGAGATTTGCACCTGGGCCTGGGAATTCCTCACCGAGGTACAATTATCAACCTCCCCCTCAATTCTCACCCTTCATTTTATCCTCCATTCCATTCCCATTTTCAGGTCTGTCAACTTCCCAAAGATCGATTGTACGTGACCTATTTCGGAGGCGAACCTTCTGCCAATCTCGAACCGGATCTGGAATGTAAGAACCTTTGGTTGAGTTTGGGGGTGCCCGAATCCAAGATCCTGCCCGGAAATATGAAGGACAACTTCTGGGAAATGGGTGATACCGGACCTTGCGGTCCTTGTTCCGAGATCCATTTTGACCGGATTGGAGGCCGAGATGCGGCTCATCTGGTCAATATGGATGATCCGGATGTGCTCGAGATCTGGAATCTCGTGTTCATGCAGTTCAATCGAGAGCAAGACAAGTCTTTGAAACTTCTACCCAGGAAGCATATCGACTGCGGAATGGGCTTTGAGCGTCTCGTGTCCGTTCTGCAAGATAAGCGATCCAACTATGATACCGATATCTTTGTGCCTCTCTTTGAAGCCATTCAAAAAGGAACCGGAGTTCCGGCTTACCAAGGGAAACTTGGCCCTGAAGATCCCGAGAAACTGGACATGGCTTATCGGGTGATTGCCGATCATATTCGCACCCTGACCATTGCATTGGCCGATGGAGGTCGACCAGACAATGTGGGAAGGGGATATGTTCTCCGGAGAATTCTGCGACGAGCCATTCGCTTTGCTACCGAGAAAATGGATGCTAAACCCGGATTCTTGTCGGGATTGGTGGATGTTGTTGTCGAACTTCTTGGTGATACGTTCCCGGAGCTCAAGAAAGATCCTCAGAGCACCAAAGACATCATCAACGAGGAAGAGATCCAGTTCTTGAAGACCTTGAGTCGTGGTCGAAAGTTGTTGGATCGAACCATTGCCAAATTACCCGAGGGAACAAAGATCTTGCCCGGTGATATCGCTTGGCGTTTGTACGACACCTACGGATTCCCCGTGGATCTGACTGAACTCATGTCGGAAGAAAGAGGTCTCCAAGTGGATTTGGCAGCCTATGAAGTGGCCAAACAAGCTGCTCAATTGGCATCGCAAGGGATTTCCGGAACTGTCGAGGACAAATTCGCATTGGATGTCCACGCCATCACCGAGTTGCAAGACAAGTCAGTCAAACCTACCGATGATCAGCCCAAACATGCTTATAAAGCCGAAAGTGACGATCCCCATGCCAATTATGTATTCGAGTCTTGTCAAGGGAAAGTGATTGCCTTGAGGAAGGACAAGAAGTTTGTGGATTCGGTTGAAAACGAGGAATGTGGAGTTCTTCTCGATCGAACTTGCTTCTATGCTGAGTCCGGTGGACAAATCTTTGACGAAGGTTTCATGGTCAAGGAAGGCGACGATTCAGTGGAGTTCACGGTGAAAAACGTCCAGGTTAGAGCTGGTTATGTCCTTCATCAAGGCCACATCGAAGGTCAACTGAAGGTCGGGGAGGTGCTGAACCTACAAATCGATGGTATTCGACGGAAGAACGTCATGAACAATCACACCGGAACCCACATTCTAAACTTTGCTCTTCGATCCTCTTTGGAAGCCGAGGCCGATCAACGAGGCTCTCTGGTGGCTCCCGATAAACTCCGATTCGACTTCACAGCCAATAAGGCCTTGACCATTGAGCAGGTCAAGAAGATCGAGACTCTGGCCAATGAAATGATTGCCAAGAATGAGGAGGTCTTTGCCAAAGAGGCTCCTCTGGCCATCGCCAAGGCCATCCAAGGACTTCGAGCCGTCTTTGATGAGACTTATCCCGATCCAGTTCGTGTTGTGAGTGTGGGAATCCCGGTGGAGGCCATGGAAGCGGATCCGACCAATCCTGCCGGTTCTGTGACTTCAGTCGAGTTCTGCGGAGGTACTCACTTGAAGCGATCCGGCCACATTGGACATTTTATCGTGGCCTCGGAAGAAGCCATTGCCAAAGGGATCCGACGAATCATCGCTCTCACCGGACCCGAGGCTGTCAAGGCCATCCAAAAGGCTCAACTGCTCCATAAACAAATGGAATCGGTCAAGACGACCATTCAAGATCCCAAGAGCACATTGAGCCAGAAGGAGATGGTCAAGTTGATCACGGATCTGACTGAGGATATCAACTCGGCCACCATCTCCTATTGGCGAAAAGACGAGATGAGAAACGACCTCAAGACAGTCAAAAAGGCCATTGACGACAAGGATCGAGCTCGAAAGGCCGCTTTGATGACGGAAGTGGTGGATTTTTCCAAGGCGCTTCTCACTTTAAACCCGGAGCTCCCTTTTCTTGTGTACGAACTCAACGCTTGTGCCCAAAACAAGGTCTTGGATGGAGCCTTAAAGCAGGTGAAGGCCATCACTCCCAACATGCCTGCCATGTTCTTCTCGGCCGATCCCGATACCGGCAAAGTCCTCTGTATGGCCCAAGTGTCCAAAGAGGTCATTGCCAAAGGACTCAAGGCCAATGAATGGTGCCAACAAGTTCAGAGCCTCATCAATGGCAAAGGTGGAGGAAAACCTGAAAACGCCCAAGCTAGTGGATCCAACATCAGTGGTTTGAAAGAAGCTATGAAGGTGGCTGAGACCTACGCCCAAAGCAAATTGGGCGTTTCCTCACCCGAAATCAAGCTTCCCGGAAGCGGAGACAAGTAAGGAGTGGCTTATGTGTTCACACGTCCAATATCAACCCAATTAATTTGTTAACCTATCGTTTACATTTATTTTACGTACTTTTTCATTTTGTGCTCAAAACAGCGATCCAGTAGATATTTTTTGCTAATAATAACGACCCTATTTTGACCCGTTTAGAACCTGATTTCGTGCCAATTCCAATTGATACTCTGACCCATTGGAATGCGTGACTTTCTGCCAGTTTAGAATTGATTTTCTTTTAACTTGGATTTCCTGTTTGTGTGGCACTTGACGACGCTAGTAGGTGTAATTCTGATTTTGAAGTGAAGCAAAGGAAAGTCATTCTCTTCACTCGTTTCTTGGTCTTTGAGCAAAGAAGGAAAGTGTCCTTTTGATAACCCAGTAATGATAATAATCAAACTAATCATCAAAATTTCTGGTGGTCAGGAAGTCCAGGTCAAGCGCATAAAAGAAAAACACTTTCTTACTTTTTTCATTTGCTTGTCCTGAACTTTCTGGCTATTAAATCCTGGGAATTCAAAGAAGGATAAGAAACTGTAACTAGTGTTCTTGCTCTCACCAAAAGGATACTTTCATTCTTTGCTTCAAGACCGATAACGGGAAAAAGAGGGAATAAATACTCCTTTGCTTCACTTTCATGCCAGAATTACATCTTTCA
Organism: Tigriopus japonicus; assembly: GCA_010645155.1. Taxonomy (NCBI): domain Eukaryota; kingdom Metazoa; phylum Arthropoda; class Copepoda; order Harpacticoida; family Harpacticidae; genus Tigriopus; species Tigriopus japonicus. The sequence goes on from CM021314.1 coordinate 1,883,541, forward strand.
TATATCATCGAGCTGGCTTTCTTTCGCACAATTCGCATGGTGACGAACGAAAGCCTTCTACTGAAGTTGTTCCACATTTTGCCGTCTGTGGTCTGCACTCGATAACTTTTAATGTTGTGAGCCCAAAGAGTGACCTTAAATCGAGGAGATTCCCCAGGTAAGTGGTGTTGACATTAGACAACAAGAGCCCCTCAAGAGCCCATTTTGATTGGAAATGAATGAGGCCTCCATCAAACTTGATGAAACCGGAAATCGTCATGTCTTGCTGAGCTGGCTTTATCGGTTTATGGTGATTATCTGAAACAGAAGAATAGTAAAGAATATCAGATAGTTTTAAGAATTTTTTTGCAAAAGAAATAAAATATTTCAATTAAATATTGGAATATTTTCGAAAGTCATGGTATTTTAACAACCATTTTCAATAACATTTTTTTCAGAATGAAAGACAAAAGAAACATTTACCAATTCTTTAATATACAAGGACGTCTTTAGGAAGATTTTAGGAAGGTCGATAAGAAAAAGTATGCATCTTCCTTTGATTATAGGTGGAAGTGTGTTTATTTTAGTTTTTTTTGCACCTGTTGATATTTCGCTTAAATCATTTCAAATGTATTAAAAACTCAAGATTTACTGGTTCGCTTCAGTTTCACCGTCAATCAGATACCAATAATATTTTGCAACTGATGATAGCTTTTTAAGAGTTTTTTAAAAAGGGCTCGGATTTGGAATCGAAAAACTGACCAATTAATTTTTCAAACATTTCAGCAAAATTTAGCGAAATTCAAGTTTTAAGAGGTTTTTAGTATTTTTTTTTAATTGCTCGATGTTTTTATGATGGTTTTTATCGACATAAATAGGAATACGTTTTTTCCAATTTTTTGAAATATTTGACAAATTGAATTACTTATGGCGAAATTTTAATTTTTTGGCTTTATTAGAAGGGGACTCTTTTCACTTTCTTTGTTTTTCAATGTCATAATGAGACCTTTCTTTTAGAGAGTCTAGTTGAGAGTTAACTTTTGATACGGTGAATTTATAATAAATTAGAACAAGAATACCCTTGAATTGAAGCACCATGAAATCGTAGCCTTAGAAAAATGAAATAGGTCATTTTTGACCCGCTTCAAAAAATATTCTGAGCTACAAATGAAGGAAAGCACACTTTGGAAAAATTGAGTTTTTCTTTGATTCTTTGTTCATTTCATCTCCAATCATGCAATCATCTCATTCAGCTTTGCACCTTAATGGCAAGTCATCATCATGCATCAGCCTTGTTTTCTATAACTGCTTTTGGTGCATTGATACATTTAAAAATGGTGCTGATTCTGATTTCCCATTGCAACTTTGACAATTTTTGACTTATGACACCAAAAAAAACCCAAACGTCCGTTTTCAATTGAACAAACACTACTACCAAACCAAGAGTCCTTTAAGCGCAACCTGTTAAATGGAAAACACGTGCAACCTTTGAGCTTTAATAAGGAAAAAATTTGTTCTTACGTGTCCAATATGAATTGAGAAGTTCGAAAATATGTCAAACGTTTGTGTCAGGGTGCAATATTTGGAGCTGTATTACTATGGTGACCTCCATATGTACTGTCTTATGTACTGTGACCTCCCACTCAGCTGATCGTTAAAGGACCCATATTTGTACGTAGTATTGCAACTGTCCCAAAACCCCAGCTTCTCCAGGGCCTGCCGAATTTTACACTGAACTGACAAGATTTATTATTATTATTTTTTTAAATCTGAATTTCTACAATAATGATGAGCACATAATGTTCCAAAACAAGGATTTTTTTATGATTTTTTTAGTCTACACATTACCCCCTGACCCTGTACAAGTAACAAGATTTGTAAAGAATATTTATTTGATTAAATTCTCGAGAACTTGCGTTAAATTGGAGAAAAAAGAACACCATAAAGATTTAAGTTTCCTAGAAATGGTGAACTAGGTTGACAGACCCACCCCACCAACCCACCCCAATAAAAATAAACAAAAATGTCAAATTGTGCCCACGAGGAGCAAAGTTACTACAATCATTTTCCCTCACTTTTAATCACAAATTTGGAAATCAATAAAGACACCTGGCACTATCAAACTAACTGTATGTAACGACTCCAAGGTTAAAAGCACCTTTTTACAAGATGGATGTGGTAAGTGGTGTCGTAAAAACATTCCAAAGTAGTTTTCTCTTGCCAAAGACAAAAAATGCATCGAGAAATTCAGTCTCTTCTTTCACGAGCAAAAATATCTCAGAAAGTTCAAAAAAGGATTTAAGACTCAAAAACGTATGATGGGAGATGCACTTCAATATCTTGAAATATAAGCAAGTCTCTTTAGTCCTCAAACATTAACGTGACTCTAGTAGCTAGGTGTTCAGTATTTGGATGGGGTGCACCCAAGCGTGGTCTATGACCCAAGTCATTCACCCTTGGAAGGGATCAAAATATCCGTTGCCCTTGGACCCAAAGTCTGATCCAAACAAAAAAAACATGATGTTGTTGTTTATTCGTGGAAGAAACCTTCTTTTGATGCAATCTATGCTGAAATTGTAGTTTCCATAGTAGATGTTTGAATGATTGATCTCGAAAACAAGGGCTTCAATGAAAAAGGTTTTCAATAGACGTTTTTAAGTAAATGTCATCAAGTTTGAAAAAAAAAAAAAGGTTTTACTACTGCCCTCTACCGACAGAATAACATGTTTCTAGAGAGGTAAGTAATTAAAAAGAACATTTGTTTTATGATCTTCTACACATTTTGCATAAACTTTGCTTGCTTATCGTACATGGATGGTTAAGTTTGCATTTTAACCATTTTGATTATCCAAAATCCCTAAATGGATCCCTAAAAGATCCCAAAATTCAATGGGAAACATCTTTTCTTTTGCTGTATTACATAATTTTTGGTCGAGGGGAAAAGTTATATGCCTATAAACCTATTACTGATAACATTTTTTAAATAAACCCTTCGATCTATTTTAAGAGACTTTTTAGTTACCTGTTGAATTCAAATTGAATAAAAATACACTCATCAGTAGCTTAGTTATTTGGGTTTGAATGGTCTATTTTGACCCCCAAAAGCCGAAAAACCCTACGGTTATGGATTTAAAACAAATTCCCAAAGATTTCGTACGGCTTTTCAATGTCACAAAAGAAAACTAAAAAATGAGTTTCAAAGTTTGTGATCACTAAAAATGTACTTAAGCTAAGATTTTTGGAAAACATTTTTACAACTATGAAGAGTACATTTTGTTGTGTGTTCAGCCAAAATTACAAATGAATTTGCTTAACAGATTCATATTCAAATTCACGATTTCTTGATGGACCAAGATGTTCAAGATGAACTAAAATCTTAGCTTGAAACATCAACCGATTTTTTTAAAAAACAGTACTACCCAACTTTGAGTGTTTTTGACATTGCAAAAGATTTCTTTTAAATTGAAAAATAATATTTCAAAAGCTTTATAGGTGATATCATGAATTATTTTGAGCTGTTTTTACATAATCTTCAAAACTCATTTTTTTCACTTTCTTTCGCGACATTGAAAAGAAAAATCAATTGTTTGGCCATTATTTGGATGTGATATTCCCCCCGACCAACCCTGGCTTACAATTGAAATTGATCCAAAACACGGTCTACTAGAAGCAGGGTTGGTCAGGGGGTCAACTTTTTTGATTTATCCCCTTTACCCGGGGATAAACGGGATAAATTGGGGGATAAACGGGATAAACGGGATAAATTGAGGGATAAACGGGATAAACGGGATAAATGGGGGGATAAACGGGATAAATGGGAGGATTAACGGGATGAACTGGTGGATAAATAAAATAAAGCCAATTTTGTTCCGATTTTGACATGTTAGAATAGTTTTTGGCATCCCTGAAAATGGCCGATCAGAGTAAAGGTTCAATACAAATATTAATAAAATACATTTACAATATTTGACAGAAATAATTGTTATACTCGTATTATCAAACTAAAAAAATATGTCACAAAAAGCCTACAATTGACAGCACTTGTTGAGACGTGATGAAATTGAAGAAATCTTCCACAGTTAAAGATTATCAAAGTCATAAAACTTCATGCTTAGTGAATGTAATAGAGAGCCACAAAAATGAACTAATTTCTAGAAATACGGGTAATTTGTTTGATAAAGGAGGGAATCCCCTTTATCCGCGTTATTCCCTGGAGGAAAATCCCGTTAATCCCAAAAAACGAGACGCTTTATGGATGAGATAGTCTACCAACTTACCTACAATATTCCTACAGAGCAGACAGCCTTTATCAGATTGCAGCCGCAAATTTGCGTTTTGACTTTGGAAACACAAACAAATACAAGCTAAAAACCTAGCAGTTTTCATTGTAGCAATGGAAGTAATTTTTGTGTGGGACTTGATTGAAAAAAGTGAGATTTTGTGGGAAATATAGTGCTACGGAAATTTGTGAATAATTATAGAAATAAGGAAGGAATGCTTGAAACGTAGGAAAAATTGCTTTTAAGGTAGGAAAAAATGCTTGAAGAGTAAGAAAAAAAATGCTTTTAAGGTAAGAAAAATGCTTGAAAGTAGAAAAAAGCTTGAAAACTAGGAAAAAAGCTTGAAAAGTAGGAAAATCCCGTTTATCCCGTTTATCCCTTTCACTACTTGAAGGAAAATCCCGTTTATCCCTAAAGGGATAAACGGGACTCTTTTTGGAGGGGATAATCCCCCTGACCAACCCTGACTAGAAGAAATTATGCAAGAAAAAAAGTCCTTACAAATTGCATGTTCATGAAGTGGCGCTCCCTGTTCAGTTTTATCTTTAAATCAAAAGCTACGTTGTAAGAACTTGATATTATTCCTTGCCGGACAAACTGTGATATCCATTTTGCAAGTATAAGCCAATCTTTTCCATCGTGTTTTAGTTTTATAAAGCAGATACTTCTTATTTGCGATGCTCTTGAATCTGCTTGCTTTCGGTAAAGGAAAATCTAGTGAAAAGAGAGGGTTTTGTGCTCATAAATAGTTCTCTCACAATGGCAATAGCAAACAATCTTTTGCGGTTATGAAATGAGATTGTTCCCCAAATGGTCCGTTCTTCTCTGGCTCAAACGAAGATTTAAGGGCCTTGCCATGTTTGCCAACACCAAATGTAATGTCAATGTGACCAAATGCGAAAAATGTCGCTCGTTGCAAGCGGAATGCGGAGAGTAATCCATCTTTTTCCGTCAGTTTTTCCGAGCAATGTTGTCCTAATCTCGTAACATGTATCTTAAGGCTCCAAGGTCAGTGTTTATAGTCCCCTCAAAAAAATCCACAATCATGTTCATAATTTAGTTTTCACACTTAAATTCACTTAAGGTACTTTTTCCAGTTCCAGAGTGACACACAAACCTACAATTCCTAGCGATCCACTGACAAGCCAAACCCCGGAAAAGCAGTCTCCAATTCTTCTAAAATGTATTGACAACACTCCTTCGTTGGCCATTATTGAGGTGGTGTGCCAATACTTGAAAATCCCACTCCAAAAAGTCCCGTCCACCAATGGCGCACCTCTTCAACTCGAGATCGCCGCCGATCGTATTTTGACTCATGCGATTCCAATTGCTCTCTTCTTATCCGCCAATTCCAAACTCGGAGAAGGTTATCTGCCCAACGACAAAAGTTTGATTCTTCAATGGATGAATTTTGCCCGAGACACGGTCCACAATGCCATGTGTTCAATCTGTTCCACCTCGACAACGGAACAACCTCGTTCCACGGCAACAAATTTGGCTTTGGATCTAATGGCGACGATGAATGGCATCCTGAAGAATTCCACGTTTCTTGTTGGTGAACGACTCTCTTTGGCGGATGTGTTCATGGCCATTGAATTTCTGCCATTGTGCCAATCCGGAAGATTGGAATGCAGTCGAGAGCGATTTCCCAATCTCTTTCGATGGCTCAATACTTGTATCCATCGAAAGGAATTCAGTCGAGTCCTGGGAAACATTCCTCGACTGTCTTGAATCAAGATGACGATGATGAATATAGAAATATGCAAAGAAAGAGTCTGGTGAACGTTCCCTTTTAGATTGATTGTTAATCCTTGGGTGGACTATCGTCTCGGTCCCATGGGATCAAATAATAATGGAACATGTTCCAAAGTCGGGTTTACTCGAGCTCTGATTGGAGAGCACTGTGAAGCGGAAAAAAGTTTGATTCCTTCAGGAGGACTTGAGCATAATTGAAAGTCAATGCTCGACTTCATGATTGACAATAAAGTGAATGACGCGCGATCTTGCCATTGGAAATCACTGTCGTACGTACACATTGTTGATGTTGAAAATGGCAAGAATGATGGAAAGTGGTCGGAATTTTTGCAATAGCTCAATAGATCAAAGAGGGCTTACTTAGATTCTTCCTAGGTATTTAGAAGTGTAAAATATTGGATGGATTTTCATGCCTGTTCTTACAGTGTTTCCGAGTCAATTCAGATGAAGACTTATGTTTCAATGTAATGTTTGAGTTTCAATAGAACGGAACAGGAACTCAACAAAGGGCTTTGTTTTAGGAATTAGCACATGGAACTCTAGACCCAACTTTAAGAGGTCTTGGTTTTTAGCTCAAGGTCGGGTCAAATTTTGGCACAATTAAATCTTCATATCCGATACGAATCACTTTTTCTTTGTTATCGAAGGTTAACAATGGAACTAATGATTATTTTTAATGTGTATAATGACAGGCACACTTGGCATTTTGACAACTTTAGGTAAACTGAAAGTTTAGTAGCATTGTAGCAGATAACTCAATCGTTTAGAGGCTTTGTTAGCGCAAAAAAAGTCCTTAGGCGTGCACTTGTCACAACACTTTTAATACAAGTGATCTTTACAATTAATGGATGTAAAGTTAAGTTTTCTTCAAGTAACTGAGCTGGCTTCGTTGCCAGTTGATCAAACCAAGAAGAACTGATTTTCTCTGGAGTGGAAGGCTAGCGAAAATAATCAAGATTTTCAGTAGGAACAAATTAATTACATGCTTCTCCAAATGAGACCTTTGCTTATGTTGACTAAAATACGTATTCAGTTTTCAGCTTAATCGAACGTCAAAAATTGCCTTTTTTCAAAGTTTAGTGTAAATCCCATTGAGAATGAAAGAACTGGCCCTTTTTTGTCCTTTTTTTAACACCAAAAGGCGAGATCATTTATTCTATGCTCTCTTCAGTACATAGCTTTTTCGAGAAGGCATAAATTTTTGCTACTCCATTTGATTGAGCTGAAAATTGAAATACTTAATCTACTGAACGCAAACAAGGCCTCGTTCTTAGCAGAAAGCAATTAAATCAATCTAGCTAGGAATTAGAGCACTATACTAAAAATCATAGTTTTCATTTTTAGCCATCCACTCCAGAATTTCAGATTTACTTGATCAAACAATCGGAACAAACCATTGAGATTTTTTAAATACTAGAGGGAGTGTAAACGTTTTTTTGAACAGATTTTTTTTTTGAATAGATCATGTGAACAATTCCAAATCTAATGGAATCTAGCCCTTTTATCCTCATATCTGTGCTGGTCAGCTAGACCAAAGTGCAGAGGAACAGTAGGGTAGCCAAAATGAGAAGATAAGCAAGTGGTCGGTGGGGGTGGTTTGTTGAACATAGTCGAGAAATAAATGCACATAAATTTCTAATGACAGCTACGTTAAGTGACTTTATTTAAAGCTAATGCGCTGGTTAGAATGATATACTTTTGCACACTTATGATGACAATTGTAAAATGAGTACCAATATGTGATTGACTTAGAATTTTTACCTCACTTTTTTGTCTCCACTTATGGGGGAAATTGTTCCACCGATATATTTAGGTCACATTCTCTATTTGGATTTGAATACAACAACTAGGAACTTTTTTCCCAATACATTGAACAAATGACTGATAGGAAGAAAATACATTTAAGCTTTTGCTTTACATAGGGTTCATCCAACACATTTGGAACGAATTGTAGCTTCAAGAATGACTTTCAAAAAGTTGGGTTTACTTTGCATGTTTGGTCACACTTGCGGTTGCGTGGCGACATTCTCAACCAGAGCAAAACGTCTTCCGCCCCCCCTTGCCAAATCAGCCTGATCAATTGCACGTGATCTAGTATTTAAATAAACATCTATGGACCAAACCGATCCGATAAAATGGTCAGTTGGCGAAAGTGTGAAAATGTCACTAGCGTTCTTTGGAGGAAGACAAGTAATTTTCATGGCCATTTCTGTTCTTGTTTCAAAAAAATGTCTTTCCCTATTTTTTCCCCAATTCATTCAAGAAGGCTTGAAATTTGGGCTCAGAGTCAAACGAGAGTAATTTTTGGTGTTTGCTTTTATCAAAATAAAAGCTTTTGAGTTAAAAACCAAGTATGTGTTTTAAAGAATCCATGGATTAATTTTCAACTTAATCACAAGTTGAAGTAATTTTTTGACCTTTTAAAGGTCAGTGTAGAAGACGGCTAGCTAATGATTTCATTGAGGTAGGATTTGTTTTGAGCTTAGATACGATCAAGGGTCAATAATTTCAAATCTTCGGTTCAATTTGTCCCGATTCCCGACGTCAAAAATCTCTTTAAAGATTATTCATTTTTTTCTTGGACAATCTCAATTGTGAAAACTAAGGTGAAGTTAGCAGAATATTTGCAACAGAAAATAGTGTCTTTTGGCACAGAGTGTTTCCTTAAAAATCTGAGTCTTCACTCAACCGGTTTCGTTCCAATTTTAATTTACATTGGGAAATTTGCAATATGCTAAATAACTGAATTAGGATTTTGATAGTTTTGGCTTTGAATATCGAGTGGGACATTCCCTCTGGTAAACAAATGTACACGGGACAGAAAGTTTCTTTGTCTGATGGAACAGTTTGGGACACCTATTCTTGGAATTATCTTTTTGAAAGCCAGCCCAAACGATGAAATTTGGCAGAAAAATGTGTTTTGAATGTTTTTTGGACCTTTTACATTGGACTTCATGTTCGGCAAATTCGGGAAAAAAACAGATTGCCTACATACATCTGAACTTGTTCTTTTGTATTTTGTGGTATCTCGTTTTCAGTGTCATTTCCTCATTTCCAAAATTAGGTTGAGACATCACACAGTCGTCAGATACTTACTCTGTCAAGGCTTGCCAATAATCCGATAGTCCCTAGAAGGGATCATTTTACTTACCAACGTAAGATACACATCCAAAATTCAACTACTCCTACCTATGAATTCCTTTGGACCTCACTCTAAACAAAAGAAAGCAGCCTTTCTTGTCTATCGATGATTGGTATCAGTTCAACTTTCAACCCTCAAGTCTTGGTGATGAGTTCTTGTTCATATGGCAACCAAGATATCCCAACTCAAAAAAGGCTTTCTTCAGCTATCTAGTGAACCAGAAGCCTCTCTTGGCCATTGTTCCAAAGTCTTCTCGTTGGAACATTGTCGAATTCAACCCTCAAAATGGCACCGCGTGGAACAGACGTTGGTCCACAGGCTCCCAAGCGATTAAATCGCTTCACCAGATTCACCAAGTCTCTCACTTTGGGTAAATGTTGGATTTATAGAATATTTTGGAATTAAACCAACGCAATGGGATCTGAATTGCAACTTTACCTCGCCTTACAGGACGGAAAATGAAAAAGAAACGTGAAGGCAAAATGGTGGAAACCCTGGATGGGCACAGTGATGGGATCAATTGTATGGCATTGAACGTGGATGAGAGCATTTTGATCACGGGATCCGAGGATAAGAGTGCCAGAGTCTGGATGATTGGCGAGGAGGATGAAGAGGAGGAAATGTTCGAGGACAAGTGCTTGGGAGTGCTTGAGTGAGTACACTTCAATTTGGGCTTTTCGACCCCTTTTGGCTAGTCATGATTGTCTTTAAGCCGATTTGATAGGCTATCGGTGTTTTTGAGATTGGTTCATTCCGAGATTGATAGTTGTCAACTAGGTCCGGGTGTTGTTGAAAATTGAGTGAAAGATTTTTGTTCGAGTAAGGAGTGTAATATAGAGAAAGAGTACTTTTTTTAGACGTAATACAAGGACAATTGGACATTGAATAAATTTACTTCCCACTCTACTGCCTTCATAGTTAGGTACAGAAGATGTTTTTGCAATAACGTGGCCCATCATTCTCCGTTTTTTTGATGTATGAGAGAGGCTTTTTCTAATGTCAAGTATTATTGTAGTTTGCAGAATGCATATCTTGCTTGGAACGCCGAATTTTAAGACATTCAGACGTATTGAAATCGTTTCATCGGTTCAAATTCCAACTTTATCATTCGAGTGATACCATGTGATGCATTTTATAACGTGCAAGTAAACCTGAACACCTAAAAAACAACTAATTCAAGCGTCATTGCTAAAGACGGTGTTTTCCATTTATTGGTTTTATTTGTTATTTGCCACTCTGAAAACAATTAAATCATACATAATAGAGTAAAGGCTTACAGAAGAACAGTTTTACTAATAAAAAAATTGTTAAAATAATGAAGTAAAACTGTTACGATTAGAACAAAAACAATAGCCATGGATGCTGTTAACGCGAATTTTTATTCAACAATATTATGAGCTAATTATAAAAATTTATGAGTCTAACTGATGTCGATCTCATTTGAAGCTTTTCAAATGTTGGCGTCATCTTAGTACCAAATTTTTGAAACGAAATTAGATACATCAAAGAAACGATCTTGAACCGATCATCTATTTTTTTAAGTTCTCACAACTAGCAAAAGATGGCGTTAAGCTAATTAGTTTGAGATACCAGAGGCTAGTTTTTTAGACGCAAAGAAAGATCTCAAGATCGGACTTAGAGTACTTAAGTACGATCTTGAGATTGATCATTTGCGTCTAAAGAAATAACCTCCGCTGATGTTAGATTGTGGTGTTCGTTCAAGTACATAAGACTGGGAGGTCATCTTGTTGGTGCCAAAATTGAACCTCGACACAAAATTTTGATCCACTTTCGAACTTTTCAATATATACCGAACACACACGAGCAAAAACATTGTGCCATTAAGCTCAAAGGTTGCACATATTTTCTATTTTACTGATCACACCTGAAGACCCATATACCGACGTAGTACCTGCAGCGTTATCTGGCGTCAGATATCTTGAATTAATTAGCTTAACGCCATCTTTTGACAAATGTGAGAACTTGGAAAAAGTTTACTTTCTGTTCAAGGCTCATAACACGAGCAACTTTTTTTGACAAACGTCGAAGCCACAAACACGTTTTTCTTTGATATGTAATGAGTTCAATCGAATCCACAAAATCCCAGATCAAGAATGCTGTGACACGGCTTTTTTAGACATCAATGATGTGTGTTAGAAAAATTGACGAAAAAGTAAATAAAACCGTTTTACTAATCTTAGCCACAATTCAAATTTCGTTTTATTGGCAATTCTAGTCTTTTCTTGGTCTTGCTCAAAAGTCCGAGCTCTTAGTGGCACCTTTCCCGTGCGTGGCTAGTTCATACGATATCACATTTGATGAAAGATAATGGTCGAGTGAAAAACTATAATAAAAATGAAAGCAGACGATATATAATGTCACTTAAAGAAGTAAAAAGAAGTACTGCATTTTGCGTCATATGTTTTTCACAAAGCAATTACTAGGAGACGCAACCAACTCTTTAGGTAGTGTGTTATTGTCCGTTTTCTTTGCAGAGGCCACGGAGGTTACATTACATGTGTGTCCGTCTTGGACCACTTTGTTTATACGGGATCAGCTGATGCCACCATAAAAAAATGGGACCTCATCACCTGCGAGTGTCTCTACACGTATAAGGGACATAATTCCAAGATACACAAGTGAGTCGAGAGGGTCAATATTGACCGAAAGATTTACTAATTGGAACAAGACACACAGACCCAAACGACGACAACGCTCTTTTGTGCTGCTACAACAAGCACATAAAGAACCCGAAATAACCACATTCGATTAGCCTTTATCAAATTATCCACCCTGATGGGAAACGGAACATCACAACAGGATATCCTATCCGATAAGAATTCGTCATGGGAACCAATTGTTGATGGATTGTGTCATTGATTCGCTTTCCCTCTCCCTTTCTACAGGATATTGATCACTGATGATCTGATCTTTTCCACCTCTCATGATCGCACTGCGCGAGTTTGGTACAATAAGGCCGAGGATCACCCCAAAGCGTGCATCAGAACATTCAGGGTAAAGAGATAAGCAAATGAAAGAGTCGTAACACTCCAGCTTTGCTTAGTGTTTGAGACAACTTTGTTGTCCTATTCCATTCCATGCATGCTACGTTAAAGTCCTTGGGTGTGATTGGTGCTTTGACCGTTTTATTTTTTACAAGATTCAAAAAGACGGCAAGCTGATTAAAAAGATCGTGTTTTTGTGAAAACGACCAATTATGGAACAAGTTTTTAATACATTTACCTTTTATTTCATCCTTCCGTTTCTCTGAACCCGGAATTTGCACCCATGCCGATGTTGTTTTCTCGCTTAGGGAAAGCTGATTTCATTTTAGGGTAATTTATCACTTTTGACCACGTTAAATTGAGATCTCGTCACTTTACTTCCAAGTATGAGGGTTTTGGATTAGTGTTTCTGACTAAAATTTATTTTAGGGCACGGTTTTCACGAGAAGTACACTTTGGTTGACCCGCTTTGCATACTACCCTAATTGGTTTCCTGAATGCGTAAATGATTACAAGTTATGAATGTTTCTCCGGTTCCGACACCTCAATTACGAAAAAGAAGTGGTGTCCGGGTTAACGCAGTTTCCTGAAGTGAGAGAGGTCGTAGGTTCGATTCTCCTCCTCGACCATTCTCCTGGAAACTTTTAGACGTTAATCCACTCCCAATGACGGAGAACCATTCAAATAATGGGCATGAGATTGCTTATTGGATAAATTTGGACGATGCGAGACTCGACCCCCCTACCCTTTGCATCCAAAGATTTAAAAAAATATGTGGAAGTTGTTCAAATAATTTTGATAAATAAAAAAAAAACCTGCTATTTACTAATGATTAACATTGGGATACGTAGAAGAAAACAGTTTGGACTTGTCTTGATATAAAACATCACGACGAAAAAAGTCAACAAAGTAAACTCATGAAAATCTTCTTTCCTTAAAGCAGAAAGAGCAAACACGATCAGAATATCGCAACCGCAACCAAACTTATTAAAGGCTAAGTTTTTTTGAAACAATTTCATTCATGAAAATTAATTTCAGCTAAAACTAGTCTCTTGGTGAATTTGGATTTGTGTCCACCCCGACCTTTTTTGAACTTGGAATTTTTATTATTTCAACCACACTTTTTAAGGGCAACTCTACTTTTGGCCCATCCATCTATTCATCTCGAGATGTCCGAAGGGACACGTATATTGGAGAGCTATCAAGTTTGAAACAAATTGTTTTAGGGCCACGGTCACGCTGTCTACCCACTTATCTATCTGCCCTACATGAGTGAGGCCAATGAGGACGAAACCCATGAGAACGACAGGGCCGAAGATGAATTGATTCATCCCTCGGATTTGCTCATCACTGGATCCGCTGACACCAGCATCAAAATCTGGAATCTCTTCAGCGGCGAGTGCCTCAAGGTAACAACGATGGGCATGCTGTCGGCTTCCTAAGACATTCCATTTCCGTCATAACGTCACGTCAGAAAGGCTCTTCTGCTCGGGTTCAATCAACCTTTTTTCGGCCCAGACTGAGCTCGGGAATGCGCAATGACTTGGAAAGTCAAACGCCCATTTTCGTAATGGGACCAGGGTCTTGGGTGCTTACTCATCATACATAAAAGATTTGGCTCTTGTTCCAGACGCTGAGGAACCACACGGGGTCAATAATCGCTATGTCCACTGATCCGAAGGGAAAAGTTCTCTACACCTGTGGCTCGGACTCATTCATCAAATACTGGGACATCAAGACAGGGAAACAAATCAAGGTAATTCGGAGAATATTCAATGAAGCCCTTTGCCTCAAGGAGGACACCAGGTTCCTTCCCCCTCGTCTCCTTTGAAGTGGACCATTGCTACGCCCCCACTAAACATGCATTGGAAAAGCACTGTTTTGTGAACCAAAATTACAGTTCACGGAGGAACAAAGAGCACAAACAACGATTTTACTTGGAACAGTTTTGGCATTAGATTTGTATAACGAACGCGTCTAATTGACAAGGGCAGGAGGGATCATAAATGAGCCAAAATGTAAACTTGTACTATCTGTGCTATCAGATGTATAATCTAAAAAAATCAATTATTTTACCGTAACACCATTTCAGCAGTTTTGCTTTTGATTTTTGTAATGTTGCTTTCTGTACTGTTATTAAAGATAATAATGCTAGAAGTAGCGCTGGTAGAAAGTTGCAGTGTTATCCTAGAGTTATAGGTTTATAGCATGAAACTTTGAATAAAAGTGTAAAAAGTTACCATCAATTTGCCAAACCAAAGTCCATTTTGAACAAAAATGTGTCCAGAAATATGTCACGCTCAAGAAAAAATATGCAATTTGGCTAGAAACATGACATCTGACTAATACGTTTTGTAAGAAAAATATGAGAAATTGTAAAAATTGGCATTCTTTCGCAAACTTGTAGTTTTCAGTGTTTTTCGTGCTTGTAAAGTACACAATTTAAACGAAATACCGACGGATTTAAGCAATTGGGTCTTGTTGCCGACAGTTCTGAATAGTTGGAAAATTTGAACAAAAACGTCAAAAAATGCATGCTTTGCTGCAATTTGTATTTTGCAACTTTTCCCGAGCCCTATCCATAGGCACATGTATCAACGTTCATGTTTATCAGCCCTTTTCTCCCCAACGAAAGAAAAATATTACCAATATGAAGTGGTGTACGCTCTGTAGATTGTCTCTACAGTGTAGTCCATAATTAACGTCCCCTAGATTTTAGCACTAATTTTTGACAAAACAATATACCACAACGACCTTTTGGTAAAATTAGCAAAAAAGTAAAGGTAATTGCTCAACACTTTGTTTTCTTCAACTAAGCAATTCAGTCATTATTAGGCTTTGTAATATGCGGTCAAATCTAAGATGCTTTTTCAGAATAGAGCGTGCGTAATTTGAGGGGTAGAGCCACTACCGGACACGAAATTAAAAGTTTTTAAAGTGTCAATCAATTTCATCGAGACTTGTTATGAGTATACGTTAAGATGTTTCCTTTAACTGATATTTCTTCAATATCTGTGTGGTGTTATTGTTTTCAAGTAATTCGTTGTTTGGCTTGGGAAACTAAATACGGATGACCCTGTATATTGCTTTCAACTTAAATTAGTGATGGACCGAAAGGGCTCATAACCGAAACCGAAAGTTTCGGCCGAAAGAGGGCTTAACCGTAACCGAAACCGAAACCGAAACCGAAACCAAAAGCAGCTGACCACAAAATTGTATAAATGCAAAATCCACCTTAAAAATTAAATTGCTCATGTGTTCGATGTTGAGTAGTCGAAAATTTTGAAAGATCGGGAAACTTGAATTTCAGAGGTTCTTGGACGAATTTTTTTTCGATTTTATTGTCAAAGTCCATCATTTATAGTGCATGTCTGCTTTCGGTTTCGGTAGGCATAACCAAAACCGAAACCGAAACCGAAATTTCGGCCGAAAGCGCTTTCGGTCCATCACTAACTTAAATGATCAATGCAAGAGTTATTGTGTTCAGGAAAACATTGAAATCATCCCATTTTGTACCAATAATCCTTAAAAAAAAGCGAATGCGAGGTTATCGTAATTACTGAAGTGTTTCATCGAAGTAAAACTTGAGGCAATCTAGAGAAAGAAATTTGAAAGCTGTAGAAATATGCATAGTGTGAATGGCATTCGAAAAAACGGTGGTTGATAGTTTGATTTTTCGACAGAGGAAAAAAACTTCACTGTCGTTCGAAAACCCGTCTGCCACAACCAAATCTTTTGTCAAGCATCACGTCGTTCAATGGTTACTGTAGAAGTTAAATTCACCCATACCCTTGCTGGATGCGTCGTGAGGTTAGGTCCGAATACTTTCCCTCGTCAAACTTTCTCAAAAGCCCAAAGAATGTGCCAAGTTTAATTGGACGGCACAAACCATCCCGATTGATCTTGAAACTCAAAACCCAATCTGAGCTCAAGTTACTTCTTCTTCTCAACTCTTTCGTTCGTGTTCTCCAGAGTATTGATGCTCATCGATCAGCCATCGTGTGTATGCATATCAATCATCGACTCATGTACACTGGATCCCAAGATGGGGTGGGCAAAAGTTGGGTCACCGAATTTGGCGACAACACCGTCAACTATACTGGCCACTCCATGTCTGTGACTGTCATGAAGTTCTTCAAAGGATTGTGTAAGTTTGATACTTGAGGACGAACGAAAAACAGTGCAGCACTCCGAGAATGAGTGCTTATCTGTCGCTGTCAGCTTTCGAGTTGCACTTTAAAAGTTTCTAACAAGAACAAATAGAGTGATGAGAAACCTGACATCAACATTTATCATACCCCACAAGATCTTAAGGGGCTCGAATGTCATTCAAAAAGGACTTTGTTTGAGTATAAATCTAGGCATTTTCTAGTGATAACCGGATGTGGCGATGGCGTGATTCGATGCTTCGATGCCAAATCCGGGTATTTATTACGAACCTTTTCTGGTCACCCTGGAGCCATAATTGCCATTCAGACCGCGGGAGATAAAATCTATTCCGCAACCACCGATGGGACCGTCCGCGTTTTTGACGTGGATTGGAAATTTGTCAAGTAAAGTGGAACCTTGTTCCGATTAAAATGTTGATTTTATACAGTTGTTCTTTGCTTGCAGGGCTTACTTGGCCGTTCTCTCTGGAGAGGTAGAAAATGTGTTGGGTGAGGAACAAGAGCTCTTTTCCGACGAAGAACCTGAGGAACAAGAAGAAGCAGAGGAGGAGGAGGAACCAGTGATTCCACCTGTTGCCCCTGAAGATGAAGTGGAACCCAATCCAGAGCCAGAGGAAGACATTGTGGAAGAGAACTTGGAGGAAGAAGAGGTTGAGGATGGAGATGAGAATGAAGAAAATAAAGAAGGGGCAGATGAAGATGAGGAGAAACAAGAAGAGGAAGAGGACAAGAAGCCCGAAAATGACGACGAGCTCGATGTGCTTGAAAATGAGCTTCTAGCTCTGTGATCAGGGTGACGAAATTGAATACGGTAGAGTTTATTTTTCTCAATTGACTAATGAGCAGCGTGTCTAATAAAGAAGGTATGCATTCCTTGGAACAATATATGTTTTCTTTATTCTCTAATATTGGCACAGAACACTGAATATTAGGCTCAATCAAACCTAAGGAAGGGTCTTAAAGAATAATGGACAAATAGCACTTTCCACAACAATTGGATTCATTTTTCATTATTTTTTTTTCGGGGATGGGGAAAGAGACAAGAACAGGTGATGCGTACTAGAGACTGGAAACAGAATAAGTTTGTCATAACAATGATTGGAGTGTGTGCACAAGTTTCGGAGAGATTCCACCAATCGCTTGAAATGGATGACTAAAACATTGCGATCCTACAACTACATCTTTCCATTACGATCTGGATTTTGCTTCCTTCTGATTCTGCTGGTCTTGAGTTGAGCCTCGAAGCAAGTAAGCCAAATCATCATCCAGGGTGGACCATTGGTATACAGAGTAGTACATGCATGGACCATATTGGAACTCAAAACGGAACAGCAGCAGTGCTAGAGAAATGGGAGAGAAAACAGCAAAGCCAAATGTGGTCAAAAGATGGATGGTCTTGGGTAAGAAGGTAGAAGAGCTTTGTAATTGGATCCAAGAGTTCATGTGAGACCGGGGTGGAACCATTCATTCATCAGTGGTGGACAACGTCGATGAACAACAACCGCAACGATCGGGTTGCAAGTAGAGATCTTAATCGAGTATGGGTAAGCTAGGAGAGGAGAACCAAGGTCAGAATACAGGGAACATAACCATATTGACAGGCAGGTGTTAACCCAATACTTGTAATCAATCAGACAGACGGACTACCACGTCATCGGTAATGATGCTTACTTATTTTCTTTGATCAATCTATCAAGGGATAATGTTTCAATGGAAAGAAAACGTCATCGCTCAAATAACTTAATCACTTCAAGAGGGTTGGATGGATTGTCAATAAAAGCTTCAAATCCGGTTATCTAGATCACTTTTGCCTACATCGAGGACTCTTACAACATTTACAATGTTTTAATATTTTTAACCACAAACTGTATAATATTTAAAGATTGTTGGAATGTTTGCTGACCTTGTGATTTCCTCGCAGTTCTTGTACATTTTGTTGGTGAAAGACAGTCATCTTGTGTTCTGAAAAGGAACCAAGAGAGAAAATGACGTCAAAACAGGTTGTGCTAAAATCTAAATGTGCTCATTGTTCCAAACTGACCGAAAGAGGGATGATTGATTTAGAAGTCGTTGGCATTTCCATAGTAGTCCTCAGCCGGAGCAACAACCACTCGTTTTCCGAACCTAGATTACAATCAAATGTTTCAGTCAAGATCTTAGGTTGACATTTCACTTTTTTCATTCCATTCGATTTACTGGTCCCACTGGAAAATCGAGTGTGGAACATTTTGTCTCAAGTTGATCCAATCTCTGACTTGGGTTGCAAATTATCAATCATCCTTTAAAGACTTTTTGCCATCAAAATGAGTCAAAACGAACCTCTAAACTAATAGCTTTGTAATGCATTCATTGAAAAAACAACTACACATGAGTTAATTTTGAGGTTTGGTCCTCGTGCAATGGATCGAATATAGCTGTGGGAACAACTGTGGTGTTAGGAAAAACAAGGGATATGGAAGTGAGTCGATCCCTGGGGAGAAATTCTATTACTTCCATTGAGAGCCGAAAGACATTGGAGGAGACTACTGGGGTCAGTCACGGGTTCCATTTCATCATCATCATCATCATCATCGTGTCTTGGCAGGGTCGTCCCAATTAATCAACACCATGGTCCAATAAAGATCTCACGCATGCAGGATAATCCAATGAACAGAAACATCAAAGTGGTGAGAGGGGGCTTAGGATACAAAAGGATTGGTAATAATAGTAGTGCGACTTGGTCTAAATGGATGCAGCTGGTGGGAGAAACATCTAATTATCTACAAAGGGTATTATTGATGTTCGTTCCAAAGAGGTCTACGTGTTGTCTATGGTGAATACTGGGGATGCATTCGGTCACATCTGGATTCGGCAACTAATCTCACCTGGGTCGACCTAGATCAGAGTAATGTTGGCGGATCTGAGATAATTTCATGAGGGCAGATGCCACATCTTCCCGTCTGGCTCTATCTTGGCTTCGCCTTGAAACAAGGCCAAACAATAAAATGAACTTAAATCGACTTGGGAGTTTGTAAATGGACCTGCTCTTTTTCAACCTTATATTTGCGGAATTTGGATTCGCATTGTTGCCATAACCAATATGATTTCGTCGTTTCAGGTCATTGAACTCATTTCTTTCTTTAAAATGTTTTGCATTAACTCGAAACTGTTTAGTCTTTAACGCAATATAAAGTACGATCAAAGTTAATCAAGTCTTTGCATGTTCTAAAATTTGGCTATTTACGTTTGGTATCCTAGAAAAATTTTGCAGTTGCAAATCCAGCGTAGTTCAAATGTGTTGCTTGTCCAAAAAGGGCTTCTTTTCCCGTTGGTCTGCCAAATTTTAGACTGTGACATGTTGAGTGTCCTGTTTTTGGTGTAAGTATCTTATCATTGACATTTCGTACCGGTTGTTGACAACCCCGATGGAAAAAACCGTTCCATGTAACAGAAATAATCAAATTTCTCTTAAATCTAGAGAAGAATGAGCGGAATTCCTATCCTCGGAGAGTATTTCCTCATTAGTTACTGAACCACCGCCCCCAAATGGGACAGATCATAGATATCTGGATAACTGGATGTCGGACCACCGAACACCTGGTTGTTAAATTTTACTGACTCATAGTAAAACAAAACGGTTGTCTTCCTTGTTTGGATACCGTTCATTGTATTGTTTTACCATTGGTCGTCCGACATCTAGTAGTCTAGAGATCTATGGCCAGATAATCATTGCTGGTCACACTTACCGAGGTCTGGCCGCTTGCGAATAGTATTGGTCGAGTTTTTGGAGGTATTCCAGTGCCGAGCGCATACCCGCCCCTTCCTCTTGAGGGGAGGGAGCGGACTGGGCACGCCCACTCATAAGTGCCAGAACAACAGTACACACAACAAAGAAGGCGGCAATCAGGGAGGAGTAACTCAAATTCATTCTTTTGGACTTGACTGTGTAGTTGCTGGGGTCGGGTAAAAAAAGCTCGACGATTTGGATACAAGCAGGAACCAAGGGCGAATGAAGAACCTCTAACCTTCAGTACCCTCTTTTATAGCAACAAGTTGTTCCACGTCGGTTCTCGTTGATCGTTTCGTCAAAGCGTTCCAAATCTGAGTGTTTCAGAAGGGGGAAAGAGCGACAACCAGAGGGGAGAGGCATAACGAGACAGATAGAGAGAGTAAGAAAGCAAGACGAGGGGGGATCTGCTGTTAACCTTGGGTTTTATTGATATGATGAGTGCGGGATGAATTTGGCATAGTTGAATGCTTCAAAGTCATATTGATAAATCTGTTCCACTCTTCGAATGAGATCTAAATCAACCGATGACAAGAGATTTTCGTGGTGTTGAGAATGATCCTCCGTTCCATTGGAACAACTCGAGCAATTCTCTCGCACATGTGCCATGGTTTGGATAAAGTCCTTTGGTAAGCCGAGAATTTGTAGCAAATACACGAGGTCGCTCTCCATGGTCTCGAGTCGTCCTATGAAGTCGTAAGAGATATGACAAAAGCTCATTGCAATGAATTGAGGCCTGATATGAATGTTCATTTGCAAAAGATCCGTTCCACTCTCGATCACGTGCTCCAAGAAGCTGGTGAAATTGGTGGAATTACGGCCGGCCATTTCTCCAAATCTTTTTCTATGCTCGGCAGACACGTTGTAATATTTGTCTCGAAATGCGGAGATTAGTCTGCAATCAAAGGAAGATCGAAACGGGGTAAAAGTCGTCGCAATAAAAAGTGCGGAGCAAGCTACAATCTTCTCGTTTGTGATTGAGTATTTATATTCTATAGTGATGAACAGTTTTTGCGATAACTTCTGGATCTAGGTCTTTAACTGGAACCAAATAACTCAAACATGTCTCAAACTGAGATCAAAATCTTTCCGAGGATTGATTTACGGTAGTAGAATGGAATTGGTGACAAGTTCAAGACTTTTTTCAAAAATATTTGTAAAGGCCTTAGTACTTGAAATTTGTTATAACACAACTTCAAAACCATATCTGGATGCTATTTCAAGAAAAGTAACATATTAACACTCCCACAAGAGGAATGGCATGCAATCCAGTTCCTGAACATTTTACCACCAGAATAATAATTTATCATGTGAATTTCCAGGCTGCGAGTCTACGTAGTATTCCCAAGTCGACAAGAAATGCCAGATTTCTAGGATAATTCCGAGACAAAATTCGAAATATTCATTGAGAAAATATTTCAGTTTCTCATCGTGGTTAATGGGCGGTCAATCAAAAAAATAAATAAAATAAAATAAACAGCAAATGTTCATCGAATTTTGATTGGTCTTAAGTCTGAGATGCTTTAATAATAACTTTATCTTATTTTTGAATCATTTTGACTAGAAAATATTTTGTCCTCATTTCCAAGCTGTTATTGTGCTCCAATAATGCCGTTAAGAAAATTCCGCTTCAAACAATGAGGGTACTATTAATTCATCAAGAAAAACCTCACCTTTGCCATGGATCCCGCACGAAACTGACTTTGGTCAAATTGCTTTGACAGATTCGACTCACTGATGAAATCTCTTGAAACTGACGAACCACTTTTTGCCGATTAAAAACCATTCCATGCCACTGAGCCAAAATTTTCAATAACGTTGTCGATCCGCACTAATAAAAAATGGAATGATTCTTTTATTTTTGCCAAACTTTTGTTTGGTTGAAATCCAAAACTCTGTTGCGACTTTGATTAGATTTTAATGCTATTTTGTCGAAATCAATAATAGGGACAATCTTTTTCATCATTAAAAGAACCCTGGAATTTACACTTCTTTGTAATGGAGGAGAATTATCAATTTCTATCACAATCAACCATTCGGGTTTTCCCTTTAGATAAGTTGGCCTGTGTGTTACCAATGTAAGATTCAAAGTTATCAAACGTTTGAATCAAACCTTTGTCCTCTCAAGAGCTCAACACAAAAGAGAGCACAAAATGTAAGAGAGATTGTTGAAGTAATAAATATCATCATTAGCATTGCCGTCCACAATCCTGTTTTTTTGGTTGCAATCTTGAACATTCACAAGCACAAAAAAGGATTGAGGTCAAAGGTTAAGGAATGAGGAGATCAGAGGCTAGCTTTTTAGACGCAAAAGATCGATCTCAAGATCGTACTATAGTACTTTAAGTCCGATCTTGAGATCGATCTTTGTGTCTTAAAAACTAGCCTCTGAAATTGGATTCGAGGGGAAAATCTTCTTTTCTCAAAACAATCTCTGACTTACAAGCACAAAATCTAATCCGTGCTAGTGAATTAAAGTTGCTGAAGTGTCTATTTACGTAACAACGAAACGCAAAAAGAGGGTCTTTCTTGAAAATATTTGAGAAAACCACATTTCACAAGACTTTGCCGCAAACCACGAACCACTGAATTTCTCAATTTCATTTTTTTTATTTTTTTTAAATCATCAAAACATTCCAGTGCTTCTTGATCAAACTTAGAACCGATCATTTAAATGTCCTTAGTGTCTTTGTCAAATCAAGAAACTAGCATTTTGACTCGAATTTCATCAAATCTGTTTGCGGAAGGCTATTTGAGAAAAGCCTCAACCACATTTCAAAGTCTTTTCCACTAAATCGCTTGTTTTTTGTCGGTTTCGATAGCAAATCGCAATCAAAAATTTCGCCTTACCACCTCAGTCAAAGAGTTACTGATTTAGTTACTGATGTGTTTTGAGTTGGACTGTTGGCATAGTTTTGCCTTATTGGTCTTGTATAGTCAAAAAGCTTACGACAACTTGACTTCTTAAAAGGTAAAAGATCAAATTTCCCAGTAAAATATGGCAATACTGCCAACTCGAGGTCCATCAGCAATAACTATGTTTGAACTCGAACTCGATTTTGGTTCGAGTGTTGCCATATTTGTCCTTGTTTAGGTCTTTTGTCAAAAGTTTAATACCGCCTGCCTATTTGAATAGCAATTAAACTTCAAATCAAAATTAGCAACACTCTTAACTTGAAACGTATTACTACTTTTAGTCCGATTGCCTAATTTTGTCTGGTCTACTCTTAGATATTTATTTAAATACTAGATCGCGTGCAAGTTTTGATCAGGCTGATTCGGCAAGGGGAGGCGGAAGACGTTTTGCTCTGGTTGAGAATGTCGCCACCGCAACTGTTGAGCGGAAAAATAATGTGACCAAACATGCGAATCAAGGCCAACTTTTTGAAAGTCGTTCTTGAAGCAATAAGTTAGTTTTTGTCCAAATATGTGTTGGATGAACCCTATGTAACGCAAAGCTTAAATGTGTGTTCTTCCTATCAGTCACTGTTTAAATGTATGGGCAGAAAAGTTCTTAGTTATAGTATTCAAATCCAAAGCACGGTCACCTTGTGACGCCTTGTTTCTTTCAATTTCACAGAACCCCAAAAGGGCAATAATTTACGGTCTTATTGATCATCACTCACTTTTAAGCCACCTTTTTAACTGCTTTATCAAAACGATGAAAAGAGGTTTTCCTAGAATTGGTGATCCGTATTGTTTGGCTCGAATTCCATTTTAGCTTTTTCCGTGTGCCCCCTTTCCAATGTCCAAAAAGACCTTGTGTGTGCACGAGGATAAAAAAATCCAGTTAAACGATTGGAAGTGATAAAAATACTCACTTTTGGGACAAATTTCAATGCTAAATTCAGTTCGCGATCAACAATGAAAGGACGAAAGTCGTCGGAATGAAAGAGTTGGGGATGTCTTCGAAAAATATTGCGGCATACATTTTGAATTCGCATCTTGTCCTCGCTAAGTTGTAGTGTTCTTGTGTGGTTTGAAGTTCTTGCCAAGGTCCAATCTAAAGTTCCAATTCCTCTGAATGACTGTATTTGCTCAAGGCTCTTCTGTTCCCACTTTAATACCGAAGTTAATAATATAAGAAACAACAAAAGGGACAATACTGCAAAGCCAATCAAGGATGTACTGAAGTTTAGTTAGAAGAAATGGCTAAGCTCACCTGGAAGTATCACTTTTTGAATGCAAGAAAGCGCTGGGGGTATGAAATGGGACTTGGTTGTTATATTTGATCCAAATTTATGGTAAGTTGTCCTTTCTACTCTCATCATCTGAACATTTGAATGCAGTTAGAAAACATATGATAAGGTAGCGAAAAATGTCAGCTTTTGCATTAAGAAGGATCTCAATCACACATGAAACCAATTTAACTGAATTACACCGAAGTGCCGTTCAAGTGTTATCATTAGGGGCACACTTTTCGTGCAAATAAAAAGACCAAAAAGTGCAGATTAAAGTGCAAATAAAAGTGCAAACAAAGGGCAAACATATTTTTGTGAAACACGATGGAATTGATTGATTGATGTGGTACATTTGGGAAAACACGAAAATTGCTAAGCACCTTGGTTGTTCCAAAAATGCTTTTTAAGTCAAAATAGATCAGAAATGCATTTCTCCCAATATTGGGTCACATGTCAACATACAAAAGCAAGATTCGAATCAAAAGAAGATTCATACAAAAGAAAATTTTTACAGTATACCAAAAACAGGTCAAATTGATGGTCTTTTAGTCCACGCTCAACAGAGCTGTTGCTTTTTTCAAAACTGACAGGTGATCATCTGAGAGTACACTCAAGGATTGTTAATGTGGCTTTACTTAGTTTAATTGTAAAAAATAAATATGCATATACATGCAATGTCAATCTAACCTTTTGACCGTTTAGCTTTATTTTTAATATTCAAGCCAAAGGAGTTTTTTTTACTAAACACAAGAATCATACGTGGTCAAGTTTTTTATAGTGCTTTTAGTCTTTTCTTTGTTTTGATTTAAGTGGGTAGGTTGATTACTATTATTTTCTATGTTTATTCAACGTTTCCTTCTATCCATTGATTGGTTTTGTTGAGCAGAATTGTTATTAATAGGGACAGGCAGAAAGTGCTAATAATCTTATCCTTTTAGTTACCAAAAGTTGCAAAAAATGTGCCCAAACGTGCAAAACAAAGTGCAGAAAAATGTTGAAAGTGCAAATAAATGTCAAAAAAGAGCAAATAAATGTCGATAAAAAGAGTAAATAAATGTCTAAAAGAGCAAAGAAGTGTCAAAAAAGAGCAAAGAAGTGTCAAAAAAGAGCAAAGAAGTGTCAAAAAAGAGCAAAGAAGTGTCAAAAAAGAGCAAAGAAGTGTCAAAAAAGAGCAAAGAAGTGTCAAAAAAGAGCAAAGAAGTGTCAAAAAAGAGCAAAGAAGTGTCAAAAAAGAGCAAAGAAGTGTCAAAAAAGGGCAAAGAAGTGCCAAAAAGAGCAAAGAAGTGTCAAAAAAGAGCAAAGAAGTGTCAAAAAAGAGCAAATAATTTGCATTTGGACTTAAAACGTCATTCATGGAGTACCCACGGCTCCTAATTGAGCAGAAGAAGTCATTTACAAGTTCTAAAGACATTTGAGACTAGTTTGAGGTGAAGAGACAATGCCGCACAAGTTCTATTTATTAGGTCACTAGAAAAAAGGATGTAAAGTCATGAAAAATACTCTAGTCAAAAATCTTCTGAATTTTTCATAGATTGTAAACTATTTAGCCCAACAAGTGAAGCCAATTTCAATGTTTGGAACAATCAACAATATATTAATTTTTTTAGCCATGCTGGGGTTTTTTGACAAAACTTTTTTACACGGAATTTGGAAAAAATGCTCATTTTTTGAAATTTCTTGCCAAAAAACAAGATATCAGCAAAAAATCACAGAAAGTGCAAAAACTTGTAAAAACGGCAAAAAGTGCAAATAAAGCAAAAAACCGGCCAAACGAGTGAAAAAGTGCATTTGCATGAAACTGCACCACTAGTCATCAAACAGCCAAATGTATACTAGTTTTAATTTTTGAACCACAAAGTCAATGTCTGCTCTACGTCTTAAGTGTTTTCAAACTTCAGAAATCAGGAAAAATACAGGATAATTTTTTCAAATACTCGATCTCCCATAATAAACTTGCCGTTTTTTATGGGGGTGGGGCGGATTTTTAATACCGCTACAAGGAATGGGATTCCCTGTAAAGAGAGTTAATGATTAATATAGTTTATAAGTAGTGCGAGAAAAAAAAGTTTTTTTTGGAGTCGAGCAGAGTTTCCAGACGTTTCAGAGGGTAGGGTCAGCTGTTGTCGACGCGTGCAAAGAGAGAGAACAAGCTGTTTCCAGCCCTCTAGATTTTCTGCTCAACGGCAAATCAACATTTTTCTTTCAGCTCTATAAGATTACCGTTTATATGAAATTTAATCTACCAATGAGTTACTGTTGGCAGATCTGTACAACCCTTGAATGGTGGGTTGGTCAGGAATAGTATTAAAAAATTTGTCCATTCCTGCTTAAATCCTCTAATGCTATTAGAGGATTAGATCCTACAAATTCCCGACGAAGGCAAATAGGCAACAAATTGAACAATGAAGGAGCCCGATAAAGAAGAGAGGAGGACTTCATTGTTCGAACTAGCCTCGATTCCTTAGGATTTAGAGGTGCTCTCAGGGTGCACGTAAAACCTCTAAGATCGCTACAACTGATCTCAAATCCTGGGTTAGGACAGAGCCCATGAATGCTCTTGAAAACATCCAGTATGAGATACCTTTCATACCTTCTCTGAGTACTGCACAGCCCTAACTTCTGGAGCCTCTCCCAATATGAGAGCTCTCTCATTCCTGTGATCTTTGGACCTGCTCGACCTTTTGCAAACCTGCTGAACTCATTGGAGCCCAAATGGGTGAGGCATATTCAAGATGCGGCTGAACAATCGACTTGTGCAGAGTTAGCATCGTAATACTATCTCTGGACTTGAAAGTGCGATAAATCCGCCACATGTTTGAAATGCCTTCCCCACTTTCAACTGGATATGCTCGTCAAACTTTCCATTATCTTGGACGACAACTCCCAAATCTCTCATGGACGATACCTGTTCAATATCACAACCTCCATTGTCTTTGAGTGGAAAATCTAATTTTGACGCCCCATACGTCATTGTGCGGAATTTCATCCCGTTCAATGCCATGTTACTCTCGCCAACCCAAGAGTAGACTTTCTCCAAGTCCTCAACTAAATATTTTGAGTCCTGACCATTCCTTCCAGAAACTAATTTTGTGACATCAGCATATGAAAAAATACTGGCTGGCAAAAAGCTATGTGAAATCTTTGGGAATTTGTTTTTTTCATATAACTCTAGCGTTTTTCGGCTTTTTGGGGTCAAAAATGGACCATTCAAAGTCAAATAACTCAGCTGTTGATAAATGAATTTTTATTCAATTTGAATTCATAAGGTAACTAAATGGTCTCTAAATATGGGTCAAATAGTTTTTTAAAAAATGTTATAATTAATAGGTTTTTAAGTATACAACTTTTTCCTTCGACCTAAACTTATATAATACAATAACAGTAAAGTTGTTCCCCATTGAATTGTGGGTCCAAAAAGTGCCATGATGTCTTTGGGTATTTTGATTCAAACCTAAAAAGCCATTCGGAACACCGTGTACAGTCATGGCCTGCTCTGACTAGTGACTACCCTTTTTGGAATTGAAAATACACTTGAGAACTGATCTCCAAGCATATTGGCCATAACCTCACTATCATTGACGGTTTTACCGTCGACCTCAAAAGGTCCTACAGGATGCTTCATTTTTCTCTTTGTATTTGCGAACGAGAAAAACGCTTTTGGATTAGTCTTAACCTTTTAGACAACTCTACTTTCCTTTTCCATCTGATCAGAATCAATGGAGGCCCTAATCTTAGCTTGAACCAAGGTCAATTTATTTTGGAGGCTAGCTACAACTACTGGATTTGAAATACGCCGAAGTCAACAGACTCTAAGACTCTCTAAGACTCGAAGACAACTCCGTTTGAACTACTTCTTCCTAACCTTTGGAATTCTAGACAATGGCCTACCTTTTGCCACTATTTCTGGAATACCACTGGACAAACAAACCTCGTCAAAAAGAGCAATAAGCTTATTGATAGCTTTATCTATTGATGGTTCCTGCTTTAGAATGGAAATCAAGTCCAACTCGCCTAATCTTTCAACAATAATGGGCCAGTGTTCATCTTTGAACTTCAACTTGGCCACGCCCACCTTTTGAGCAGGTTTAACTCTAGAGCTCGCCGGCTTTTGAGTAATGGTCGACCCTATCTCAAGAATGTGATGATCTGAAAGGCTACATGGGGCAACATGGACATACTGGATCAGATCAGGGTCGTTGGAAAAAAATAAGTCCAGAACACTCTCTGCTCTGGTGGTTGCAACACCAACGTGTTGAGAGAGATTACGCAAGATCGCAAACTCTTCTAATTTTTCAAAAGACGGCGATGCTGATTTCGAAATGGGAATGTACCCATCTGGACTAACCTCCCACTCTACAATGCTAGCCGGAAAAATTGAAGTCACCAACAACAACAAAGAGGCAAAAACAAACCACTCGATCTAGCTCCTTTCTTGTAAATTCGAGTGCCGAAAGAAATGAGGAAGAACTACAAGAAGGTGGCCGATACATTGTTACGAGTGTAAGATCAAGAGCCTTGACGTGACAAATCAAAACTTCTACTTCTCCATTGGACTTATGAACATGACTAAAATGTAAGTCTTTCCTGACATATAGGCATACGCCCCCATGAGGGAAAATGGGATTATCAGGGCGTACTCTATCACATCGAACTAGCCTAAAACCAGCTATTGCTACTTCTTCATCTAAAACTCCTGGACTTGAGACTTGAGGTCCTGGAGACTTGAAGCCAAGTCTCTGTAATGGAGATGAAGGAGACCTCTCTATCAATGGTTAGCTACTCCAGTACTCAGACCTTTGTACTGTCTTTTTTGGAAATCAGACAATGCACGTTCAAATAGAGCCCTTTTATGGGCTTAAGGTCTTCCGATGGACCAAGTCTATCAGTTCTTGGACCTTCCTGTCTAACCTTAAAAGGCCCAACCCGAGAAGCTTGATCAACCAATGCTATATTTAAGTTTTGCTCGTTGTTTTGTCTATCTTTTCTGTTCCCCTGATCCACTTTCATTTTTGGACCACAATTTTTATGCCTGATCATTAGAGGTGTCATTTTGGTGCAAATAAAAAGTGCAAAAAGTGCTACTAAAAGTGCAAAAAAAACAGGAAAAAACGCAAGTAAAAAGTGCAAATAAAAATTCTTCAAATTTTTTTAGTACATTCATTCACACGCATACTTACACTTACGAACTCACTCACACTTTCCTACTACACTAGAAGGAGGAGTTCCTCAAGGAAATTATATTCCCTCTGACGGTTGATTCCTTAAGCTACCTTCCCAAATCCAATCCCAAGTCTGAATGGAATTGATAATCTCGTCGTGCACAAAAACAGCTATTTTGAAGCCAAACACACCTCTTATTTGTTTGTTGGACCTGATTTTGAGTGGCAACTCTGAAAACGTCGGATCTCGTAGAAAGATCTCCATGATGAGCTGAGAGAAACACATGCAAATCCAAGGAGAGCTTTTTTTCTCCTCGTCACTCACTTTGAAGTTAAACCAATTACGATTTTGGTAGCGGCTCAAGTGCTGGACGATATCGACAAAAAACACCTTCAAAAACCAGGTTCCAAAGCCATATGCAACGTTAAGTTCGAGGAGGAAATTGTTGTTTTCCATTGCCTTTGCCAATCTGGTGGTAGCGATCACGAGAGATTTTTCTGGATCAAGAAAGAACTGATATTTTGGTTTCTCTATGCTTGTGTTTGTGTTCGTATGTGAATGTTTGTAGATGTCAAGCACAACAGAGAAATTCAAGAAAATTGAATCTCTGACTTCAGATTTAAAAAAAAATATGTTCAAAAAATAAGTTCAAAAATGAGCATTTCAAGTACTTTTGGAATTTTAGTCCAAAAATGGCAAAAAGTGCAAAAAGTGCAAATAAATTGTGAAAAGTGTAAAAAAACATTTTGCGCCAATGCGACATCTCTACTGATCATCGTCTGAGAGTGTTTTCAAGCGTAACAAATCAAAAAAAATACGGGATAAAATTTTTATAAAGTTCGATCTCCCATAATAAACTCGCCATTACCCGAGAAGCTTGATCAACCAATACTATATTTGAGTTTTTTTTCGTTGTTTTGTCTATCTTTGTTCAACTGTTTTACTTTATTTTTGGACCACAATTTTTATGTCTGTTCGTCGTCTGAGAGTGTTTTCAAGCGTCAAAAGTCAAGAAAAATACAGGAGATGATTTTTCATATATTCGATCATTTCTTGCCAAAAAACAAGATATCAGCAAAAAAATCACAGAAAGTGCAAAAACGTGTAAAAACGGCAAAAAGTGCAAACAAGGCAAAATACCGGCCAAAGGAGTAAAAAAGTGCATTTGTATGAAAAGTGCACCCCTACCCATAATAAACTCGCCATTACCCGAGACGCTGGGTCAACCAAGGCTATATTTGAGTTTTGCTCGTTGTTTTGTCTGTCCTTTCTGTTCCTAGGTTCCATTTTAACTTTTGTACCACAAATTCAATGTCTGTTCGTCGTCTGAGAGTGTTTTCAAGCGTTAAAAATCAAGAAAAATACAGGAGATGATTTTTCAAATATTCGATCATTTCTTGCCAAAAACAAGATATCAGCAAAAAATCACAGAAAGTGCAAAAACGTGCAAACGGCAAAAAGTGCTAATAAAGCAAAAAAAAACAGCCAAACGAGTAAAAAAGTGCATTTGCATGAAAAGTGCACCCCTACCCATAATAAACTCGCCATTACCCGAGAAACTTGATCAACCAATACCATATTTGAGTTTTGCTCGTTGTTTTGCCAAACTTTTCTGTTCTCATGTTCCATTTTCATTTTTGGACCACAAATTCAATGTTTTTCTGTCTTCTGAGAGTGAGCTCAATAGACAAAAATCAAGAAAAAATAAGCAATGTTTTTTTCAAATATTCGATCTTCCCTAATAAACTCGCCATTACCCGGCCGAGATGCCTGATCAATCAATACTATACAGGGTGCGTTCAGTATGTATTCGCCCATTTTGAATGGCTGTAACTCCAACATGCCATCGGGTATCACCGCGAAAATGGTTTCAGACTTAGTTGACTCACTTGTGTTGACTTTGAAGAAAAATGGCAGACAATGGAGAATTCAACCCTCCAAATTTGTGGAAGAGGCACGGAGCAATTTTGGGGATTTGCGCCCTTGAAAATCGGGAGACTGTCTTGGGCTGACAATGGGGTTCCTGCAGAACGTCAGGAAGGATCTATAGGAGTCTGGAGGTGACTACGAGGCCACTGCCATGTAGAAGGCATGCATTAGAAGCATTCAAGGCGGTCTGAATCAATCAGATCGCCAGAATTCGTGGCCCAAGTGCAAGAAATTGTCCTTCAAGAACCTGCCCAATCCTTAAGGCCATTGCCCTTGACCTTGGCAAGTCTGAGGCCCTCATTTGATCATTGGTATTTTTCCATGAGGACTTGAGGCACTATTCCTACAAAATGAGGAAGGGCCAAAGGACAATAGGCTGGAAAACTCACAAAGTCTGCTGAATTTGATCAAGCATCTCATGCATCCTGGAACAATTTGGGTGTTCTCAGACAAGAAGAACTTTTGCCAAGATAAGAATATTAATAACCAGAACTACAGGTTGCTTGCCCAATCTCCTCATGAGGTTCCAGTGGTCATGTAGACCAAATTTTCTCACCATTGTCATAGACTCATAGTGTTTGGTGTGATCAGTTCAGAGGGGGATGTGATGCCTCCTCTCATATTTCCCCACAGCCTAAGAATCAATTCTGATGTCTACATCGATGTTCTCAACACTTTTGTGTCGCCCTGGATGCTGAGGGTAAAATAACTTGAGTTCAGGGGGTTTGGACCTATTTATTTCAGGATAAGAACTTTCAGAAATCAGATATTGCATATATGTTGATTATACTCACCCTCAGCCTTTGTCCGTTTATGTGCTCTTACACCTCGACAGAACTCCAGAGGATCAAGAAATGGCAGGCTGAGGGAGTTGGGAAGAACGCACAATTGGGGGTTGAGTATTGTGCGTTGAGTTGTATCAGTACTCCAAAAATTTAGGGATGTTCTTGATGGAGCGGGGGATCCGGAATGATTTCATCCGAGTCGTCAAAGCTTACTCTGAGTTTCCGGCGTAGGGGCTTGATCCGGCCGAACCCAAAGCGGTTTGGAGGCACACACAGTCTTTTGGGTCTTGGCGAGACGTTGGTTTGTTGATTCGATGTTTGAACTCGGGCTCTCTTTGCGTACTTTCTGATCCTGTCTCTCAACAGTCGTTCCGATACCGGATCAGGTCTGAATTGACGGAGGGAGCTCGTCGTTGACGAACTCGTTGAGGCCCGGGGTATTTCGGTCGGATGGGTTGAGATGGAAGGGGAAGTTGGCGATTCGGTGAGTTTGGGGTTTGGCAATTGGGTGGGATGTTCATCTAACCAAAACGGAAATCTGGTGTTGGGGAACAATGGTAGGTTATTTGGCTTTGGTATTGGAGGAGGTATCACCACTTTCATGTCATCCACATGACGTATGCACATTTTGTTCGTCGTTAGTTCTCGCAGTATGAATGTCGCATGGCTTTTTTTATTGAGGACGGTATGGAGTGATATTCCGAATTTCGGCGAAAACTTTGAGCGTCTGTAGCTATTTCGAAGAATGACCGTTTGACCTGCGTGGATGGACGAAGGCCTGACTTTGGGTTTGGTGTTGAATCTATTCCGACTTTCTTTCCGGTGAGTGGAGTCCTGGATCAACATTTTCTTGATCTGGATCTTGGGAACCGCAGGGATCGACAAGATGTCCGATCTGTAATGAGAGAAAATAAGGGAACACGGTGGGACTTTAGTCACGGGGTGGGGGTAGTCCTATATGATTGGAGACAACTTAGAAGGGCCGCCCTCATCGATGCGCGAGAATGATCACATGATTGGAAGGTTTTCTTCAAAACTTTCATGAATGTTTCCGCCGGATTTGCCCTGGGATGGTGTGGTGCCATGAATGAGTGGACTATTTCATGCCACTTCCAAGACTTTATCGGTCCCCACTTCCCCACTTTTGGCCCCCAAACTCGCCTGTACTCAATCCTCTCGACTATTTTGTCTTTTTTGACTTAAAAAGCATTTTTGGAACAACCAAGGTGCTTAGCAATTTTCGTGTTTTCCCAAATGTACCAGATCAATGAACCAATTTCATCGTGTTTCACAAAAAAATGTTTGCCCTTTGTTTGCACTTTTATTTACACTTTAATCTGCACTTTTTGGTCTTTTGATTTGCACGAAAAGTGCGCCCCTATTGATGACGGATGGGGTTATTTGTTTCAGCAATAACCGCGGCATTCTTCATTGACCTATTATTAGTTGATTACTCATAGTGTACATGTTGACGTCAAAGTCAGTTTCAAGATTGCATGACTTTATTCGTTTAAATGATTAGGTCTCATCAGTTCTGTAGCTATTAAGCTCAAGACTGCAAGCGGAATGAGAGAAACGTGTACTCCTGGTTCATGAAATTTGCATTGTGCCTCACTAAAAAACTTGCAGTACAACATTAGAATCCTCTGGGAGAACAGCAACTACTGTACTTCACATCTTATCTTATAATACTTCAGTCTTTAAAGGCCTTCACAAGTGGCAAATTGATTCCACCATGACGATCAACTACACTTTTCCGGAACTACCAAATGAGTACGAGTCGATCACCGAAGCTTCTGCTCCAGCTCTAGCTAGCACGGCTTACAAATTCACCGATATCTTCCTCTCTGGAATCTTCAAGGTTCCGGCAATACCAATTGAAGGATTGAACACCCTTAATGTAGATAACATCGATCTGTTCTTGGATTATTTCACCCAGCATTGGCAGGATGTGGTCAAACACGATTGGCGACTCGTAACCACACTTTCTCTGGGAGTGCTCATGATCTTGGCGCTTCCAATCTCCGCCCTTTGTTATTGTCGTGTCAAGTGCTGTTGTTCCAAAGTGGGTCAAGCGGCCAAGAAAAACGATCGCACATTGATCTTCAGCC
Organism: Tigriopus japonicus; assembly: GCA_010645155.1. NCBI lineage: Eukaryota > Metazoa > Arthropoda > Copepoda > Harpacticoida > Harpacticidae > Tigriopus > Tigriopus japonicus. Next base: position 1,917,803 of record CM021314.1, read on the forward strand.
TTGGATCCGTCGGAGGATTGGGCTTGATCTTGTGCTGGCTGGCCTTTGCTTGGACTTGTGGGGCCAAAGTAGAGTTTGACAATCACATCCGCAATGGGCTCATGAAGAGCCTCAATGTTGGGGCCAAGGATGCCCAGCTCTATATCGACAATCTAGCCCAAGAAGTGTCCTATCTGGCCCAAAGTGATTTTGACCTTTTAAGTGATGCTTTGAAAGATCAGATTGACCAAATTGGGTTTGAATTCGCTGAATTGCTGAATACAACAGTGGATGAAGTTCATTTTCAGGAGATTCACGGTTACGCCATAGATATTTCGGACTTTACTCAAGATTCCAACACGAATACGGACAACTTGATAAAAAACTTGACGGATAGCCTTGGAAAGGCCGATGAAATTGGAAAAGAAGTGGATGACTTCAAGGGAGGAGACTTTACATTGTTTAAAAACCCTGAGTTTTGTGAATTAATTGACCAAGAAAAATGCGACTCCTTCCTAAGAGCTAAAGATGAAATATCTTGCAATCTTGACGCATTTCAGGACATCATTAACCGCACTATAGCTTTACTCAATAAAGCCAAGTTAGAAGATGAAGTCATCGATGCCGTTGTCAAAATTCCAGAGGAAATCCAAAAAGCTTTGGATGAGATTTTGGGCTTCCAAGATACGTTCGATGACGAATATGCCATCATATTCGAAGAACAAATCGATGAAATCAGACAATATGCCGTTGAAGTCTCGGAAAAGATCCAAAATTTCAATCAAGACCTTCAGCTCGAAGAGATCACCACGGACTTTACAAATGAGGTTCAAAAAATCATCACGGATTACTACGATTATGTTAGCTATGCTGGCCTCCTAACGCCTTTAATTCTGATCGGAATTGTCTTGGCTATTCTCACATTTGGCCTAATATGTGGAAGTGCTGGGAAGTCTGGAGCATCTTTGAGCACAATTGGAGGGATCTCCATGTTTTCAGCCACAATGATCACCCTGGTTCTGGGTTGGATTATCTGGCTATTGGTGACGGTTTTCTATCTTGCGGGTGGTTTGACGCACGAGGTTGGGTGCACAACTTTGGAAGATCCCGCCCATTCACCATACTATACAGAGACCCAACTGCCTCAATTCTTGGACAGGGTATATCAAGACCTCTTCAATACTACCGAGGCCTTTGATTTGGAAGCGACTCTGATTGGTCTTAGGAATAATGATTCCATCTATAAAGCTCTAGAGATTGAGCATTTTTATGATCTAAGCGAATTTGACGATTGGCAAGAACTATTTGACATTAATACAGTCTTGGATGATGTTAAAGGTAAGATCAATGCAGGTGTGGATGAGATTGTCGCGGCCATGAACAACGGCCTCGATCAAGAGCAATTGAATGCGCTGACCGATGCATTGAGGCCACTCGTAAATGATTTGAACTCAACCCTCGATCTGATTAACATAAGTGCTCTGCTAGACCCTCAAAAGGTCGAAAATGTCTCGGGATTACTTGAAAACATTATTGAGACACTACCGAGTGGGGAAGTTGGACAAAATTTCCTCAACCAATTGGAACCAATAACCAAGGCAGTAGAAGCTATATCTGGAGGCATTAATAGTATGTCCACAATTTTGGATGAAACCAAGACTCAAGCTTTCTACATGGTTAGCAATGTCTCCAATATCGTTGGAAGTGACAAAAGGCTGAAGGCGGATGATGGGATAATTAATAATGTCATAAGTCTTCTAGAGGATGCAATTGATGTAGTGAACACTCAAACAAGGGCTCAAATCGTTGAAACATTTGATAACCAAAGCAAAGACCTCATCAACACGGTGGATGGATTCGTACAATTCTGTAAAAGATACACTATCGATGACTTGGGCAGAACTGGACCCGTCTACAACATTTATCGTGGTGCCATTGTTTCTGTGTGTGACTCGACGGTTTATCCTTTTAATGCATATTGGTCGGGAATGGGTGTGATTTTGGTCCTCTTGGTCCCAATCATGATCATCAGTTGTATTTTGGAGCCAATCTTTAAACGGAAGAGGTCGCCTCAGTAGGAACAAGTGCGAAAAAACCCTCGAAATGGGAATCGAGATATGTGAAATGATGTTACGTCTAAAATGGAAAACTTTGTCATTCGTGCAATTGGCAGTTATTTATCGATAAGATTTAGGGTTTACTTAAAACTTTGTATGATTTGGAGAAAACAAGATGCTGAAAAGTAGATTAAATTGGAATTGCAATAGTGTTTAGTTAATAAATCAAATGACAAGTGTCACGTTTTATAACGGTGAGCGTGTATGTATTTGAAATACATTACAAAAAGGAACAAACACAATGACAATTGACATGACGTAAAGAATTTTCTTTTTTCCTGGCTTTGTTCTCGGGTTTTTAACCGATGGAAGGGAATGTTTTCCCTGCAAGTCATTTTGTGTCAACACGATAAAATATTTGGTCAGTCAATTTGTTAGAGATTGCCGCTCTAGGGCAACCTTGAATGTAAGGTTGGTCAGGAATAGTTGACAAGGAACAATCTAAGTCTCGCTTAAAACTTAACAAAGGGTAAAGGTCTAATCTGTAGAATTGTCTGATTGAACAAGGCAAAAAATTGCATAACATCGGCCCTCTGTTCAGTACAGAAGACCATTTCAAAGTTTTAACAAGTTGTTTATCCAAGGGGCTGAACTTAAACTTGACGTCACAAGTAATCCCTCTTCTGTCGCTGACACTAAACTTTAATGAAGCTCATGGGAAAGAAGCGAAAACTTGACCCTAGCGACAAGTGGCGTTAATGTGAAGCTTCAAAAAAGCCCAACCAACCGAGAAGCTTGAAAGAAAAAATGCAGGAAAAGGAGCCTTTCGATCCAAAAAATATTAGCACAATAACTTGAGCACTGCTTATTATGCAATATGACGACTGAATAGATCAGTATTGGCATGATTTACTTAAACTGATTGCAAAATCGAATTTCTTTGCAATTTGGACTTCCTGAGTTGATGGTGGCAACAACAACAACGGCAAACAATCGAAGCTTCAAAAAAACCCAACAACTTGGCCTAGTTTTTGCTTCTATCCCATGAGCTTCTTTACTAAACTTTATCCTTGGGTTAGGACGCAAATCATGTAGGCATTTAAACACATACGTAGAGGATCTGATAACGTTCGTAACGTCGTTGAACACTGTTTAATCCAAGGTGTTTGAGCCTTTCCCAATAATTCAAGAGGCTCATTCCACTGATTGCTCTCGTGAAACTTTGTTGTACTCCTTCTATTTTGTTGAAATCTTCTGCCGTAATCGGCGTCCAAAGGGGGGGGGGAGGCATATTCCAAATGGGGCTGGACTATTGATTTATACAGGGTTTTCATTGTGGTAATGTCTCTTGCCTTAAATGTGCGGTAGATCCAGCCGCACATCTGGTACGCCTTGGTCACTTTACATTGGATGTGCTCGTTGAATTTGCCATTGTTTTGTACTATAACTCCGAGATCTTTCACTGAACTCTCCGATGGAATAGGGTTGATGTAAGTGGGTACATTCCTCCCAATTGGGTCAAACGTCATTGCTTGAAACTTTGTCCCATTTAATGACATGTTATATTTTGTGACCCAATCATATATCGAGTTTAAATCATTTTGTAGGTCACACGAGTTTAAAGAATTTCTACCAAACACTAGTTTGGTATCGTCAGCATACGAGGAGATTGAAGAGTGAAGGGGTAATCTTTGAAAGGGTGCAATAACGAGGATGAACAATGTTTAAAGGGGCAAAAAATAAGAGAAAACACCATCTAATCAAAATCAATCAAAATTGGCTTATCCAAAAAACAAATTATCAGTTTGTATTTTCCCAACTTTAAGACAATTTTACAGAAAATTCGTTCACAAAGTGGGTGAAATAAAATTATTATGAAACTAGAACCCTGATAAGGGATACTCAAACCTTTTTAAACTCGAAGGTCAAAATTGCCTTCGTAGTAGAGAATTCTAACTTTTAGAGTGCTTTAACTAAACATGTTCTTTTGAAGACTAGTTTGGCATGATTTTTCTCTAGCTGGCCCAAAATTCGAAAACGGCGTTTTGCCGACACAGTGCTCCACGCTTACAAAAATCACCTCGGGACAAAAGCAAGTGATTTTTATATCAATATGATTCTTTAAAGTGGAGGTGCCCAAAAAAGCCTTAAAAAGCTCGCCGGGAACAAAAAAGATAGACAAAACAACGAGCAAAACTTAAATATGGCATTGGTTGACCCAGCGTCTTGGGTAATGGCAAATTTATTATGGGTGATCAATTTTTTGAAAAATTATATCTTGTATTTTTTTTTGATTTTTGACGCTTGAAAGCACTTCAGACGTAGAGCAGACATTGAATTTGTGTTCCAAAAATAAAGTGAAACAAGGGAACAAAAAAGATAGACAAAACAACGACCAAACTCAAATATAGCATTGGTTAATCAAGCTTCTCGGGTAATGGCGAGTTTATTATAAAGTGTTCAGGCATCAACATTTATTTCCAACAACTTGATCAATAATAATCTCTGGTTCCTTCCATAATTCTTCATTTTCCCTGCTCGTGGTTTTTCCTCTCGACTCGCAGAATATTCGAGCTAATTACAAAATGTGCGAAACTTGGCGCGAGATCACTACAAATATGGGAGATTAAATATTTGAAAAATCTTATGCTGTATTTTTCCTGATTTCTGAGGTTTGAAAACACTTAAGACCTACGTGACTACGTTAAGACTACGTTGACATTGTGGTTCAAAAATTTAAAACTAGTAAACATTTGGCTGTTTGATGACAAGTGGTGCACTTTTCATTTAAATGCACTTTTTTACTCGTTTGGCCGTTTTTTTGCTTTTTTTGCACTTTTTGCCGTTTTAACACGATTTTGCACTTTCTGTGATTTTTTGCTGATATCTTGTTTTTTGGCAAGAAATTTCAAAAAATGAACATTTTCTCCAAATTCCGTGTAAAAAAGTTCTATCAAGAAAACCCAGCATGGCTTAAAAAATTAATATATTGTTGATTGTTCCAAACATTGAAATTGGCTTCACTTGTTGGGCTAAATAGTTTACCTTATGGGCTGGTCAATTAAGTCATGTTGGTGAACACTGTTATTTTTTGCTGAAAATTCAATTTATCAATAACAATTCTGCTCAACAAAATCAATCAATGGAGAGAAGGAAACGTTGAATAAACGTAGAAAATAATAGTAATCAACCTTCTTATTTAAATCAAAACAAAGAAAAGACTAAAAGCACTTTAAAAAAACTTGGCCACGTATGGTTCTTGTGTTTAGTAAAAAAACCTCCTTTGACTTGAATATTAAAAATAAAGCTAAACCGTCAAAAGGTTAGATAGACATTGCATGTATATGCATATTTATTTTTTACAATTAAACTAAGTAAAGCCACATTAACAATCCTTGAGTGTACTCTCAGATGATCAGCCGTGATTTTTGAAAAAAAGCAACAGCTCTGTTGAGAGTGGACTAAAAGACCACCAATTTGACCTATTTTTGGTATACTGTAAAATCTGACTTATGTTTGTTGACATGTGACCCAAAATTGGGAGAAACGCATTTCTGATCTTTTTTGACTTAAAAAGCATTTTTGGAACAACCAAGGTGCTTAGCAATTTTCGTGTTTTCCCAAATGTACCAGATCAATCAACCAATTTCATCGTGTTTCACAAAAAAATGTTTGCCCTTTGTTTGCACTTTTATTTACACTTTAATCTGCACTTTTTGGTCTTTTGATTTGCACGAAAAGTGCGCCCCTATTGATGACGGATGGGGTTATTTGTTTCAGCAATAACCGCGGCATTCTTCATTGACCTATTATTAGTTGATTACTCATAGTGTACATGTTGACGTCAAAGTCAGTTTCAAGATTGCATGACTTTATTCGTTTAAATGATTAGGTCTCATCAGTTCTGTAGCTATTAAGCTCAAGACTGCAAGCGGAATGAGAGAAACGTGTACTCCTGGTTCATGAAATTTGCATTGTGCCTCACTAAAAAACTTGCAGTACAACATTAGAATCCTCTGGGAGAACAGCAACTACTGTACTTCACATCTTATCTTATAATACTTCAGTCTTTAAAGGCCTTCACAAGTGGCAAATTGATTCCACCATGACGATCAACTACACTTTTCCGGAACTACCAAATGAGTACGAGTCGATCACCGAAGCTTCTGCTCCAGCTCTAGCTAGCACGGCTTACAAATTCACCGATATCTTCCTCTCTGGAATCTTCAAGGTTCCGGCAATACCAATTGAAGGATTGAACACCCTTAATGTAGATAACATCGATCTGTTCTTGGATTATTTCATCCAGCATTGGCAGGAATCTCCAATGTAGTCGCCCCTCCCCCTCTCCAACAATCCCTTCCTGTAAGGCAAAATTTTGTTAGTAAGCAGGATTTTTTAAGTTTGGACAGTAAGGTCCAAGAACTGATAGACTTGGTCCATTGGAAGACCTTAAGCCCATAAAAGGGCTCTATTTGAACGTGCATTGTCTGATTTCCAAAAAAGACAGCACAAAGGTCAGAGTACTGGAGGAGCTTTCCATTGATAGAGAGGTCTCCTTCATTTCTAACACAGAGACTTGGCTTCGTCCAGGAGTTAGTAGCATTAGTTGGTTTTAGGCTTCTTCGATGTGATAGAGTACGCCTTGATAATCCCATTTTCCCTCATGGGGGCGTATGTCTATATGTCAGGAAAGACTTACATTTTAGTCATGTTCATAAGTCCAATGGAGAAGTAGAAGTTTTGATTTGTCACGTCAAGGCTCTTGATCTTACACTCGTAACAATGTATCGGCCACCTTCTTGTAGTTCTTCCTCATTTCTTTCGGCACTCGAATTTACAAGAAAGGAGCTAGATCGAGTGGTTTGTTTTTGCCTCTTTGTTGTTGTTGGTGACTTCATTTTTTCCGGCTAGCATTGTTGAGTGGGAGGTTAGTCCGGATGGATACATTCCCATTTTGAAAACGGCATCGCTGTCTTTCGAAAAATTGGAAGAGTTTGCGATCTTGCGTAATCTCTCTCAACACGTTGGTGTTGCAACCAGAGCAGAGAGTGTTCTGGACTTAGTTTTTTCCAACGACCCTGATATGATCCAGTATGTTCATGTTGCCCCATGTAGCCTTTCAGATCATCACATTCTTGAGATAGGGTCGACCATTACTCAAAAGCCGGCGAGCTCTAGAGTTAAACCTGCTCAAAAGGTGGGCGTGGCCAAGTTTAAGTTCAAAGATGAACACTGGACCATGCTCTAATGGGTCGGCAGACAAAGTTTGGCGTTTTTCGTACATGAACAGTGTCCAGTTCAGTTCTAATTGAGGCTCGTAGACTTTTAGGGATTTTCCAAAAAAGTAGACTTGGTGGGATACTAAACATTCTATTCCATCCCAAAATTCTGCTTTCCTCCCTTTGAGGAACAAATGTAAGCTAGTGTGTCAACTGTCCTAATCATCTCATCAATGTCATGATCTCATTTAGTCCCAGAGGCTTCAACAACAAAAAAAAAATACATTTACTATACGGAATACGGAAGAAACTCTTTCCAAAAAGATTGAAATTGACCCGTAGACTAGAAACAGTTTCATCTTGATTCATGGTCTCTAAGATAGAGAAAAAGATCCAAGAAGTAGAATGTAGCATCAAGTTATCGTTTGAATGTGAAGAACTGTGGAAGGAAAGCAAGGTGGTGGAAGACATAAAAACCAATCCAAAAGCTTTTTATTCCTAAGCAAATTCAAAGAAAGTGTCCAAACCTAAGGTTGGTCCTTTTTTTGAGACCAGATGGTGCGCCCGAAACGGATTCTGAGGTAATGTCAAATGCCCTTGGAGATCAATTCGCCCGAGTTTTCTTGAAGCCCATCCAATTCGTTCAAGAAAGCCCTTACGAGGAAAGTCAAGCGGGTTGGAATGATTTCACAATTTGTGATGAAGATGCGTTGACGGCTTTAAAATCGCTAAAATGTTGTAGTTCTCCAGGACCTGATGGAGTCACGGCTCAATTTCTCAGCAAATGTGCTGAAGTTCTTGCCCCAGTCTTCGTTTACAAAACGCAAAGATCTATAGACGAGTCGGAATTTCCCGATTGTTTAAAACTAGCCCTTATTAGCCCACTTTGCAAAGGGGGTGACCGATCCCATCCCATTTCCCACCGACCCATTTCACTCCTCTCAAACATCTCCAAAGTGATGCAAAAATAGTCATGTCCAAAGTGGTCGAACATCTTGATGAAAAAGAGATTCTTTCTCCACATCAGCATGGATTTAGGACAAATTTAAGTAGTCAGTCAGTTAGCTCAATATTTCAAGGACGTAATCGAGGGGCTTAAACACAACCAGTGTGTTGATATTATTTATTTAGATTTTGCCAAAGCATTTGACAAAGTTGACCACGGGATTTTGTTAAGCAGGCTTTCTAAAGTTGGAATAAGTGAAAATTTGCATGCCTGGATGGAGAGTTTCATGAAAGGAAGGAAACAATGTGTACGAGTTGAAGGAACGATAAGCGAACCGTTTGATGTTATTTCTGGTGTACCACAGGGGTCAATCCTAGGACCAATTTTGTTCATCATTTTTATCACTTCTCTTCTTGACCTCCCCTTAAATGCCTCGATTTCGTCCTACGCAGACGACACAAAAATAGTCATAGGGCGAAATGTCGACGACTCTTCACGGCTACAAGCAGGGTGGGCATTTTTCGACATCGAGAGCATTTTGGACACCCTAGTGTCCTAATGTCCAAAAGTGTCCAAAAGTGTCCAAAAGTGTCCAAAAGTGTCCAAAAGGGTCCAAAAGTGTCCAAAAGTGTACAAAAGTGTCCAAAAGTGTCCAATAGTGTCCAAAAATACCCAGAGGGCGTCCAAAAATCCCCAAAAGATGTCCATAAGTGTCCAAAAGTCCAACAAACGTAAAAGAACGTTGTACAAATCAGACGAAAAACCAGTTACACTACATAAGTAATTGAATTCTAAAGAATGCATGGTTGTGTACTTAAACGAAAATAGTTCTTTTAATGGGAACATTACTTGGAGAAATAAACTTTGCCATGATAACTTGTTAATAAATTGTTAAAAAATAAATGTTTTGTTTATACAATATGATAAAATGTGTGTAATTGTTCAAAATGTTTCAAGATTTACATTTTATTTCCTCATCTGTAAACAAGAGTCTTGTCTTTTTTAATAGTAAAACAACACTGCTTTAATTCTTTGGCAAAAGCATTATAATACCCACATTGCAATCTGATATCAGTTTAAGTGTGCTTTATTATAGTTAACATTTTTTGGACAGTCAGGTCAAAAGATTTCTTGCCTCTTGGATGGGAAACACTTGCAACAATGATAAACTTTGGAATATAAATCAAAATACTAAGTAACCTTCTTTTGTCACAAATCAAGACACAATTAGCTTTAAAATGTACTCGCATACTATGTTTAACATGAAGTGTGGTGTGAGAGTGTTATTAGTAGTCCCAGTCTCACATTCGTTTGTTCGTTCATTCCTTCAGTCGATCATTCTTTCCCACATTTTGGACGATGCTCGGTGGTCAAATGAAAAGAGTGGAAAGTTCAAATGTCCAGTTTGGCCTTCAAGTTATTGGCTCATTTAATGTATTAAGTGTAAGTTTCTTATGCTGAAGTGACTTATTCTTGCTTAGATTTCGTCAAGTGACGTTTATTTTGGAGAGAAAGTTTGTAGAATGTTATTCTAAAAATGTTTTTAACCATTATTTTCGAATTACTATTTTTGGACACTTTTGGACACTCCTATTTTTGGACAGCCTTATTTTTGGACACTTTTGGACACCTTTTAGACAGGGTGGACAAAGTGTCCAAAAATCAAATGCCCACCCTGGCTACAAGAGGGCCTGAGCCAAGTGATATGAGATGTCAAACTCAGGGTGGTGTGATCTTTTGCGGAGCCAAACGAAAACTGGACTCGCAACCTCAAACAACACGGTCGTACAACGGCAGGCCGCATGTTGTCGCACCTACTTGAAAAGCGAGAGCACACCAAAATCAAATCAGATAAACCGGCCTCGAGTTTATACTTGTGACAACTCCTGTGTTTGAAACGCAGCAGATAGGGATAGTATATACTCGACGAATGCTAATTCGACTTGATTTTGGTATCCTCTCGCTTTTGAATTAAGTGCGATAACATGCGGCCTGCCGTTTTAAGACCATGTTGTTTGAGGTTGCGAGTCTAGTTTTCGTTTGGCTCCGCAAAACATCACACCACCCTGAGTTTGACATCTCATATAGTGGGTGACTGACAATAACATGTCCTTGAACGGGGATAAGTTCAAGGTTTTGACGATGGGAGGGAAATCTCCCTCGCTTCTTGATAATTCAAACGAACCTATTGAAGTGGTCAGCACAGTTAAGGACTTGGGAGTGATTGTTCAAAGTGATGGAAAGTTTGATCAACATTTTCAATTAAAGGTAACCAAGGCGTTTCAAACTTGTGGGTGGATTTACCGTTCTTTTAAATCTCGAGACAAATTGACCATGATGACTCTAAATAAAGCAATTATTTAACCACGTTTGGAATATGCTTCTCCAATTTGGGCCCCAATGGATTCTTTTCATCTTCAAAAAGTAGAACAAGTTTTATGCACCTATACTCGCTTTATTGATAAAATGTCCGATCTTTCATATTGGAAAAATTGAAAACGCTTTGGAATATATAGCATTCAAAGAAGATATGAACGATATCTTATTTTATATTTTGTCAAGTGTATTTATGGTATATGTCCAAATCCTGGAATAAACACTACATATAGTGAGAGACGAGGCATAACATGTAACGTGAAAGACGACAACACTGCAAAAACCTCAAAGTAGGTATAAACTCTCCAAAAGAACTTTGTCCTTTATCGTGCTCCAAAGTTGTACAATCTTTTACCTTCAGAACTAAGAAGAATGTTTTCATCTAATGACCCTGTTTTATCATTCAAAACCCATTTGGATAGATATCTATCCATCATTCCCGACCAACCCTACGTACAGAGACTCTCTAGATCTGCCAATTCAAATTCATTGACAGATCAGATATTTTATCACTCTTGACTTTAATTCATCAATACACTATTTTAAGCCATAACATGACCCTTTTTTACATCGAATGACATTCTTTGTATCGGTTACAAATCCGAAACCTCTTTAGCTACAAAAAATAAGACTTTGTGATTCTGAAACTGAAAATTTGAAAAAAAGTCCATAGAAAATCGCAATTTTCATTATTCTTTGTCTGCACTTGATCTGCCGACCTTGTAATCGTTTCCTTGATAAAGATTGGAAAGCAAGAACAAACCACGTCCTTGAACAAACGTAGGAGATCTTTCTTCAAAGGAAGATGAACCTACTACAACACCTCGTTTCCTCCCTGTTACTGACTTTAGTAGAACTTTGGTTTGTATTACTAATACTAATACATCTGTCACAACATATCAGACATTTTGGAACATTATTGTTCACCACTACTACGGTATTCACATTTTTGAGCCTTTTGATCTTGTGGAGGATTCAAAAGGTGGTCTTTTACGTCAAGAAGATATGATTCCAAGATGTAGCCAAAGGTTCTTGTCTTTGCAAAATATTTTGCACAGTTTGCGGATATCTTTGCATAATCAAAGCGAGGAAGCTCCTCTGAAAAAGTTATGCACTCTGCGCAATAATAGTCCGTAATGATTGAAAGATAAATCTTTTAATCAAATGGACATTAAGTAACAAGAATCAAAGTGCGATTCACCTAGAAGTGAATACTCCATAGAATACTATATAGCAAAAGTATTGCCATATTTATTTCGCTCCTATTATTAGAGTCAGAATCCATTTGGAGTGACGGTTGATAATCATTTTTAAAACCGCAAATAAACTATCATTATTCATTATATTCAAAGTATTTTGCCAAGACATTGCCAAGTAATGAAGATTTTCAAATTTCAAAATCATCAGACTCAGTTCTGAATCTGAGTGAATATATGAATGTCGGCTGCGGAAGTGCCAGATTTTGCAAGGGACCTGTAACCCGTCTGGCGTTTGATCGGAATGTTTTTGAATGAAATGAAACTGACAACTGAAAAGGACTACTCAAAGAAAACTATCATATTAGATTAGAAGTGTAAGCAAAATTACTTCATATTGCTGGTTTTGCGACAAATTGTGAAATTTCTGGTGGCAAAATAGTCAGAATTATTTATTGCAAAATGGCAGCTATATTTTGAGTCATCTTTGCCAAATCTAACTTTCCAGGAGGTCATGTTCATATTTATTGAATAGCTCATAAAAAGTAAACACTTCCATTTATATTATTTCTTATTAATATAATAATTGTTACCATATGATAATTATTGGCGGCCACATGGCCACTGAAAAATAAAACGGAGAAATTATCACTGTTTAATTTACACTATAGCAACTCGACTGGAAATCTGCAATAAATATTTCGTTCAGTCATCCTTGAACAATCTTAGTTGTGTAGGTAAATGAAAGGTTTCGTGTTTGTCAATTTACGATGTTGTCGTAGGGAAATGGATATTTCATTTTTTTGGCGACCACGCCTTGCAATAAACGTATTATTCATATAGTAAAACTAGTAAAAACTATTCAGTACAGTACTGATACATCGCACTTCAACTGCAGTTGAAGTGCGATGTATCAGGGACGAACGAGCCCCTCTCGTGAGACCAGGAATCGTTAAGTCAAGAAGCCCAAATTTATCGTAAGATCGTCATTTGGTTAAAAAATTCGGACTACTGATACATCGCACTTCAACTGCAGTTGGAGTGCGTTCACAACTAATAATGCTCTAGTCAAAACCATATAAAAAGGCTGTGATATTCATGCTAGTCAACAGTAATAAAGACATGTTCTCGGGGGCTTCACCCTTCAAAACTACTTTATTTCGTGTGCACTTCACGTTATTTCAAGTACTTGTATTCATCATTAACGCGAAACAAAATTTACAATACGATTCCGCTTGGCTATCACTTGCGGGTGATTTCTGAATGCTAATTTCCAATTATGTCCAAAATAATAGAATGTAAAAACTAGTGCACAATACACCAACAACCCACCAGCAAAGACAAACGAAGCGTGTTCAAAGTAATTTGTGAAGTATGTGGGTCGATAAACTTTGAAAATATAGTGGTTAGTTACAATAGCCATTGGTAGATAAATCAGTCCATAGTTCAAAACACTTAATATGAGAGTATTTGGGATTCCTCCATATCGGTCCAACACTGGAATCTGATCAGAAGTGGTTTTATCTTTCTTCAAAACATGGCTACCTCGATAAAAGGCAAAGGAAACCAGTGTGACCAAATTGTCGAAACTGAACACGTTGAGGTAACCAAACATAAGTTTCTGGTAGATGACAATCAACCCCATAGCAATAATTAGCACCAATGGGAGCACGTAAGGAGCATGCAAAAGAGCACTGGAGATGAGAAACATCTTTGGACCAAGGAGAGAACCAATGGCGACCATTTGGATCAGGGTTCCCACCAATGAAGGTGTCACGGGGAATCGCTTTTCATTCTTCACATGGCGAATAGAATTGATAACTCCAACAAGGGAGGATAACAAGGCCAGAATGAACAACATCTTGCCGGAAATGCCAATTTGGTATTGGATGATGTTGGCGAAAAAGGCCTTAAGTCTTGGATATTCTTGACTGGCGAGGAATAACGTCATTTGAATCACAATTTGAGGCACCCGCTCAACAACGCTCTCAATAATTTGAATCCGATTGTAATGAACTTGGATCACCTTGGCCCGTTGTTCCAGTGAATGTAACTTGATTCTTCGGGTCTTGATTGTTTTGGTATGGTCTTTTTGAGTTTCGCTCATTTCCTCAGGAGCCTCCAAAAGGTGAGTCATGTCAACATGACACGCGTCTTGCTCTTGATGGATGTCAAAGGCTGTTTTGGCACGTTCCAATAAAGCAAAATGAACAGGGAAGACCAATGACAAGATACGAGCCAACCTTGGAAATCGGGTGGAATCGCCATAGAGTGCCATGTGGTTCCATTTTGCTATGGACAACAAGACGATTCCAATTTGACTTCCAAACAGAATGCAAATGAGGAAATTTCTAATAGCGTCCAAATTTATGTTTCCAATGGCAGCAAAATGGTGCTGGAAAAGTTCTTCTGAGATGTAATGAAGAATGTAGACGACTCCCAAATCTTTCAAAACATCAAAGTAGAACAGGGACATTTTCATGAAAGGCGGAATCGCGTGCAAAAAGAAATTCTGCGACATGTGATACTGTAGTTTTGGGTATCCGATCATTTTCCTCAGAAAGGCATACTTCAGCTTCATCTTAATTTGAGAGAGCGTCCCTTGCTCCACCATGGTCAATATCCACTTTAGAATTTTTGGATCACAATGCGTCTTCCAATGACTGATGGCGTAACCGATGGCTTTAGTATCTTCAGGGGTGTTGGAAGAATGCTGAGAAAGCTCACAAAAATACGTAACGAGAACGATTTGATTAACGGTCTTGTACTTCCAAGTCGGTAAGTTTTTGAGGATCCAGAAGAAATCCTGCAGCTTGTCGTCTTCTCGCGCTTCTAAATAGAGACTCTTGATAATGGAATCGGACTCTTCCATTTCCCCTTCAGGTCCAGAATTTTTGACTAAATTATGCAATGCCTGAGCTACAGGATAAAAATTTTCCTGGTCGTTGGACAACTCGATCTCGTTGATTTCCGGTTCAACTCTGGCAACCAGTTTAAGGGTGACCCATACCCCAAATCCCACTAGACAATATATCACTAAACCAATGGACGTAATGGTTAAAATGAGTGCCGAGCCTCCCTTGCAAAGTTCTGGGTCCTCATCAGATCCATCTCTACATTCCCAAGTTTCCGTACACAAGTCATCCACATGGATTTCATCACCGTTTTTGCATTGCCAGAAAATGCATTCCAGAAGAGGTTCTCCTTGACACTCTTGGACCACTGTTGACACCGTTTTGTAGTTGGTAGAGTACTTTTCAAACACAAATTCCCCTTGGGGAAGTTCTACCTCAGTAATGACACGAATTTTTGGGACATAAACATTCCTCAGTTTGAGGTCTGAAACGGTCTTGAAGTCGAAGAAGTTTCCGAAACTCGGCCTTGAGAGCGAATTATGCCAAGGGGAAGCGGGTGGGCTTTTGAAATCCGAGTAATTCCAAACTAAGGTAGTGACGTAGTCCCCATCCAAAGTAACCAGCTCAAGCTCTTGCCGAAGCAATCGGCCAAAGCTAACCTTGCCCTCTTGCATGCCGAAGGAAATTTGAACTCTCAAATCATCGTGTTTTTCGAATCCTCGGCGAGTATATTTTGGGCACACTGAAATGTTGAAAGACACAATGATGAAAGGAAAATTATTATGGGGTCCTGGTATTTTGCTCAGCTGCTAAATTTAAGAGATTATGTGGTTTGGCATAATGAGTTTCACAAATCTTCACATAATAGCCGAGTTTATATACCCTGTGACAACTTGAGTTGTGACAGAAATTTTTCGCTACCACACGCCATTGACTTCAATTGCAAACTCGAAAGTACATAAGTTAGGACAAGAAACCCTGTGGCAAAAGTTATGAAAGAGTTTTGCGACGGGGTTTACAAGCTTAGCTTTCTTTGAACGATTTCTTGTGGCAACTTACGTACTTTCGTGTTTGCAAATGAAACCAACGGCGTGTGGAAACGTAAAATTTCTGTAACAACTCAAGTTGTCACAGGGTATATAAACTCAGCTAATGTAACAAAGAAGGTAGATGTATGGATGGGTGACAAAGACATTTTTTGGCATCGACGCCGACACCAACACTGGCTGCGAAACCAGGGTTACCAGGTAATTGACTTGATTTGCTCCCAAAATTCGTCACTTCAGTTAAAAAATCGCCAGATGTTCGGCAATTTTTTTAACAACCATCCTTCTTTAATTGTACTGATGCAATCCTGGAGTGTGACCTTAATTGTTAAATACTTCTCTGGATGCAATATTTTGAAATTTTCATGTCTTTTAAAATCTTTTGTGAAATAGAGCACTATAGAAAAACGTAATCCCGCAACATTGACTTCCCTAACTAAAGGTTTATAGTATCCTATTGAACACTTTAAACACATTAGCTTGCAATTCACAGACAAATGGAGAACATTTCATAAAAAAAGTCATGGAATTGGGTTTGACCAATTTTTATCAAAGCTTTTTCAAAATGTAAAGATTCAATCAATACAAAACCTTTATTTCAAATGATACTGCTATGACTAATGCCCTGTATTTTGACCATATGATAGCATGTAAACTATTTTAAACCCACTAAAGGGCAAAACAATACCAAAAGGAGAGGAGACGTGGTGTCGTGGTTAGCGCAGTTTCCTGTAGTGAGAGAGGTCCCAGGTTCGATTCTCCTCCCCGACCTTTCTCAGGGAAACTTTTAGACGCTAATCCACACCCACAGACGGAGAACCAATCAGATATCGGACACGAGATTGCCTATCGGAAATGATTTGGAAGATGTGATGGCTGGCTTCGCTGGCCGGGCGAGGCTCAAACCTCCGACCCTAGCAACCACAAAAAAAAAAAACACCGAAAGAGGCCGAAACTTTGGCCGGAACTTTAGATTCGGTTACGCCTACCAACTACTTTTAAGCCTGATAAAATGCATAGGTGCTTTGCTTTAGAGTAATTGAAGTATGCAACTGTAAACAGAAATTTAGTTCCGTTAAACTAGATTAAAAATTTTTGCCCAAAAGATAAAAGTTAGGTTTTTGAGGGTTTTAGTTCATAGGATGTGAAGCTCTCACTATAAGAGCCAACATATATTAAAGAGTGCGCAATTGAGATTGGTTGGTCCTATTTAGGGAACAGGTGTCTCCACATATTTGGGTGATAAAAAAGAAAAGTGTTTTCTAAAAATATTGTCCTTGCTTACATTCTTATAAAAAATTGTGTTTTCATTATTGTTTGGCTCTTTTCCTTCAGTGTTAAGTGGAGTGACTGGGACCAAAAATATCATACTTGTACTAAGGCTTCTCAAACTTAGACAATAATGGAACGCAGAAAAGAATGCAAACAACTTTGATGGCAAAATTCTCCAATATTTTGTCAAGTACTTTAGACCATAGACCAATGTATTCTTGTCTAGACACAGAAACCTGATAAATACTATTTATGCACCTGCAAAGGAAGGGAGTAATGGTCAAAATCCGGCGGAGGGAGTTTCATTTTATTGGCGACCCGAGGGCGTCACCCCGAGGGGCGTCAATTAAAATGAAACGAGTGATGTCGGATCTTGACCATTCCTCCCTTCATTTGTGGGTGTTTATGGTATTTTATGGACCAACTTATCCTTTTTGGGACTTCTGTTACAATTTTTCAACCCTGAAAATCAGTTCAACCATGGACATTCGTACTATCCAACTAGCATGCTTTGCTTCCTCAATACCGGTATTAGGAGGTCGTTCACCTCAAGTACATCAGTCGGTGTGTTGGCTACTCAGTGCCTTAGTATAAAAGCCTACCACAACTTACCCAATGGACCATTCACCGTCAATGAGATGGGGGCTTCAGACGTACAAGTAGTTGTACGTCTGAGATGTATTTGTAAAGGCATGATTCATTCATAGGGCAATAAAGTGATTGGTATGGTAATAAAATGATTTGTAGGGTAGTAAAGTTTCCCATAGGAAATGCACAAAGGTTGCTCAAGTGAGCATTTAAATCATACCGCTAACATTCAACCAAGGCGGCCGTTGGCTGTGCTAGAGCACCAAAGGCTGTGCCAAGTTGCTCGGCCCATTTTGGCAAATCCAAGTAATTTTAATTTCAGTGTATTCAAAGAGTTTGGGGAAATTTCACGTTAAGATACCTTGGTCTGAGTTGGGTCTGCAAAATTCACTTTCAGGGAATGGAAAGCATTGAATAAGTGTGCTACTACAAAAAAAGGACTTAAAAGTGATCCAAACAATAATTTGACAATGCATGTTTGTTCTGTTGATTCCAAAAAGTTGCGTCAATATATAAATATACTTCTCATATAGAGAAATGAAGTAGCTTTTACTACTTCTTTTAAGGACTATATGATTTTATGTAGCTCATTTTCTACATAATAAACTGAGCTTTTATCAACTGGGAGTAAGCAGAGGTATTTAAATGTAAAACAATGATTATTTCCGGAGACCTACCTAGAGTAATTGAATACACACTAAAATTTAAGTGACTCTAGTTGCCAAAATGGCCTGAGCAACTCAGCACAGCCGATAGCCCTGTTTTACGCTAACGGTATGATTTAAAACGGTCACTTGAGTAACCTTTGTGCATGTTCCATTGAAAAAAAATTTCAATGGTTTTCTTGCTTTCATCTAAAGGACACTTTTGTTCATTGCCTTGTAACCAAGACAACCGTAAGAGAAACAAGAGTGTTCTTTGCTTCATTTTGATTTTTAAGCCAGAATTACGCCTATTGGCAAAATCCTGCTAAGAAGTTGACATTATCTTGCCGTATTTTAATATTCACCTGGGGGACACAATGGTAAACCACAAGCCCGATCCTCCAAGAAACCCATGGCACAATTGGGTTCACAGGTTCGAGATCTTCTTTGTCGAGGCATGTTTTGGAGATCTTCCGTGCAAGTTTGCGAACACTCAGACCATTGAGTCCATTCACCATAACGTTTATCTACAAAAAACATGGCAATTGTGTGAGTTTTGTCACCATTACCGGCTTTAAATGTGTAAGTAATTTGTTGTTACCTGATGGACAGTGAGTTAAAGGACCAGAGCAAGGTTGTAAGACGGTTCCAGAGTGCTGACACTCTGCATTCTCCTTTCTTTCAACATTGAGACATTTTACTGACTGAACTGCCATTACACCTTGGCCACATTTGACCGAGCACTCCCCGGAAACAAGGCTGAATAATCCTGTTTTTGAGAAAAATGCCCAAATAAATCATCGGATTGATTGTGAATTCATGAAGGGAATGACTACCATCGGATGGATTGTTTGGATATCCTTCTTCAAGCGAACTTTCTTGGAGGGGAGCTTCATATTCACTGAGAATGAATTGGGAAAATAGTTCGCGAAATAGTCTTTGTGTCGTGTTTACAACCTCTCCAAAGAGTAAGCTCTCGTAGCCGTCTGAATCTAAATTGAAAAAATAGCGCATTTCAAATACTCTAGAGTAAATTTGCCAAAAGATAGGTTTACCCAGATCCAACGAAATGTTCCACCTCTCTTCAATAGATCTTTTAAAGCTAGCGACTTTTTGAGCTTCCTCTCGGATCGACCCCACATAAAACGAACCTGATTGAAAACATATTTAAATAGATGATTTAGGACAAAACGTAACAATTTGATTGGAGTGTCTTACCTGGAGGTCCTATTGGTCCTGGTAAACCAGGAATTCCTATCAATCCAGGGATTCCAGATTGTCCTTTTTCCCCTGGAACCCCTGGATATCCTGGAGGACCATTCCAGCATTCGCTATCTGGTCCCCGATCACCTTTTGGTCCGGGCAAGCAAACTGGCTCTGTACCATTTGAAGTTTCATCGTCCAAAGGAAGAATTGGCGTGGTTGATGATATCGCTGTGCTTGTGTTATTGAGTAACGAGGGTTCAGTGGCAGTCTCAATTTGTGCTGTCGCCTCATCTTGCGAAGGATCAGTCCCTACGCTAAGGTTATCTTGGAATGGATCTTGTGTGGTCGAGGATTGCGCCAAAGCTCGACAGATAAAGATCAGGCAAATAAATGCAGCAATTTGTTGGAGGTTAATGGGGCTCATAGTATAAAGTATCTTGTCTCAATCCTGCGCTGAATTCAGCATCGGCGTATTTCATGAATTGAAGGATTAGAATCCTTTCGATCAAATCGTGCAGATCTATTTCTAGACTACTCCCAGGTAAGCCAGGATTGCCAACAAAACCAGGGTTGCCTCTTGATCCAGGGGAGCCTGGGTCACCATATTTTCCTGGTCTACCCGGTTCACCTTGGGTCCCGTTATAAACTCTGCCTGGTTCACCTGGTGGGCCCTTCGGACCAGCCAATTTTTGACAATGGACCCAATAGATGGCACAAGAGAATAATAGGATCAGAATAGCGGCTTTTCTAAGAAAACATTTTGACATGGTTCACTTTTTCACTTTGCATAAATGTGTTTCCATGCAACTTATTTTGCTTTTCGGGTTGGCTCACGTATGCTATAGAGGAAACTAGAGCGCCATCTTAATATAGCGCTCTAGAGGAAACAACACAATTATGATAAATTTGCTCGTTGCTTACCCTCTACAAATGAAAAAGTACGCTCCGAAAAAAAGAATCATTCTACAGGGGCCAGATTAACCAGTAATTCAAATTTGAAGTTGAGAATTTGAATTTACCATATTTTCAAGAATTTTTTTCTAGTTTTGCCTGTGCATTGTAGTATTCCCGCCTTGCTTCCAATTCTATGCTCGTGCTCTGTCTAGTCAATCATACCATTATGTATAAATATGCGTATGTTGTTCAATAAAGTATCTAGTCATTCACAACACTCGACCATGCTACATGGCACAGCCGGTAGTAGCCGCCGTATTGGCGGAAGGACCTCGCCCTTCTCTCCCCTTGGTTGGGGAGACGTAAGTCCGTGTTGCGTGCGGGAGGGCCGTGGATGCAGCGGGTGGACGTGGTGCAGCGGGATGGCCATGGACGCAGCCTATGTCATAGTGGTGCAATGGAAGGCCCGTGGTTGCAGCGATCCACCTGTGGATGCAGCGGAAGGCCCGTACACGCAACGGACAGGCCATCTGGCGCCCTGGCCAAGACGTGAGACGATGCCGTGACCGTCGGACGATGCCGTGACCGCCGGACGATGTCGTGACCGTCTGACGATGCCGTGACCGACCGACCAATGCCGTGACCGACCGACCAATGCCGTGGCCGACCGACCAATGCCGTGGCTGGCCGAGCCCTCGTGATGTCAGTTCATTCTAGTCAAATATAATCTTTCTAGTCAAAAA
The DNA here is from genome assembly GCA_010645155.1 of Tigriopus japonicus. Taxonomy (NCBI): domain Eukaryota; kingdom Metazoa; phylum Arthropoda; class Copepoda; order Harpacticoida; family Harpacticidae; genus Tigriopus; species Tigriopus japonicus. Next base: position 1,938,827 of record CM021314.1, read on the forward strand.
CTGTGATATTCAAATGTAACCCCTTCTATGATATATTTAACGTATTTTAAACGTGATGCCCCTCCTCCCCCGGGAAAGGGGAGATGTAGTATTCCCGCCTTTTAGTATTACCAGCTTTGCCTTTATTTTATCCTAATCGAAATTTTCCCTTTTTTAAAAATTTTTGACGTTTAATTATCCCTAAACCACATTTTGCCACACTATTCAGAGCTTCTCGAGTATTTATTTCGCCCCTGGACGTATGGACTCTTTAAAGCACTACTTTTCCCACAAATTGCAAAATGCGTTTGTTTTCGGGCTCTATTTTGCTCATTATCAATTCCAAGTCTGGACTTCCTGAGTTTCATAGAACCTGTATCGAGTTTCAATTCTACACCGAACAAACTTCCCTATAAATGCATTTTCAACACAGACGGGATTTCCTCGAATATTTTTGTCGGCATGAAAAGATTACGTAATAAATGAATAGGAAATTCATCGCAGAAAATAGAAAATAATGAAACAGAACCACGAAATTCCTAATGAAGGCATGCTATTTCGAAGGGAGGGAACCTATAACCTTTAACTTTTGGTTTTAACTCTGCGCGTGGACAAAGTGTTTGATGATATCTGATCATTTTTGAATAAAATGAAAACAACTGCTCCAAACGAACCCACGAGATCTGGCTCATCTGTGTAATTCTAGACGTTTTTGTTTGTGAAATTTTGAATCGCAAAGCGGTCCGTGTTACTCTGTTCGTAAAAAGAGTCCTTCATTTAGCTTGCCTATGGTTTTCCTAAACACGCTTTTGTCGCCCCTGCCCTCAAATTTCAGATGTTACCTTAGGTAGAATTCGTGAAGTTTGCGTAAGAATCATTTGCTTCTATCAAGAAACCTCGATTTTCACGAATGTCTACAAAAGCTATTCAATAAGAAATAATTCACTTACTGTGACTTTTTCTGCCAGTCTTAGGAACGTAAATATTTTTTCAATGTTTTAACTGACTCAACTTTGCAAATATTCCTTTGCAAGTCAATAGAAAATTACACATGAGACAAGCAAGTTTTGCTAAAAAGGGCTCAACATTAAAAGAACTACGGAAACAAAAGTTTAATTTTCTGATTTTTTTTAGCATGAAATTTTAGATAAACTTAAGAAGAAGTGAAAATAGGCAATTCTAAAAATCACCTTGTAACTTTGCAACAAAAAAGATGTTTGTTTGACCAATTTTGCTTTTGAAAAAAACCAAACATTCCTTCAGAGCAGAGGTTGGCAACCGGAGGGCCGCAGCCCACATGTGGGCCCAAGGTTGGTTGTTGGTGGGCCCAGGAGCTATGGGGAAAGTCTAAAATAGGGGGCCCGGGAGCCATCCATAGTAATGTACTTGCGGGCCCAAAGCTCTTTTATAGCTAATCTGTGGGCCCCTGAACTTACCAACATCTGTTTGGTGGGCCCCTGACAACATGTTATCAACCTTGTGGGCCTCGACCCAAAAGTGGTTGTAACCCTTGCTTTAGAGCAAGGATCGGCAACCACTGGGCCCAAGGTTGGTTGTTGGTGGGTCCAAGAGCCATGGGCAAAGTCAGGGACTGCTACATCGTAAGCATGGCCGTTCCTGGGAAAGTCCCAAATGGTATAGGCCCGTGAGCCATTATTCTAGTATTGAACACGCAATTTGTGGGTCCCTGCACCTACCATCGTCTGTTTGGCGGGCCCCTGACAACATGGAACAAAATTTGGTGGGCCTTGGCCTAAGAGCGGTTGTCAACCACTCCTTTGGAGGCTTTCAGCTTTCTTCAACAAAGAAGGCTATGGCTCGGCAAAATTAAGTTTCGACTAACAATCGAGCGTCTTAATTTGAGGACCACAGGTCATTTTAATTCTTAAAACGATTACACATTGCAAATGACAGATTACGTCTGTCATTGTACTAGAGACAACGTCTCCTTATTGCTCTGAAGTAAGAGCTTTTTGTAAATAAGTTATTGTTCCGTTGAATAATCAATGTACGGAATCGTACGGAAAAACCAGATGATGTGATGGCTGGCTCCGCTGGCCGGGCGAGGATCAAACCTCCGACCCTAGCACCCACAATCCAAAAAAAAATTAACTAGGCCAGGGGTTCTTTAACTTTTTTGACCCAGGGCCAGGGCCCTCTCAGAGCTTCTTGAGAATCCCAGGGCCCCCTTACCCCGGAATTTTTACGGAATAAAAACAAGGTCCGAAATGATGTTTTTTGATTGATTGCCCCATTTTTGTTGGGTAGGAAATTTAAAGTTATTCGTGCGGAAAAAAATCCCCTCCGCACCCTGTATCATTATGTGTTTCTCCTGGAATCAACTTTAATCTTCCCCTACACCATTCAACAAATTCTCACCCCACCATCCTTTAATAAGGTTAACACACCACCTACTTCATAATAAAACGAAGAAAGAGGTCACGTCACGTCTTTAGACTCTTGGTTTGTCCTTGACCAAGACTCTTGGGTCAAATGTAGATTTCATCCAAGGAGGGTCCCCGTGAGAGGAATTCATTCCTCAAGACTTGCTCTGTCTTCATTCCTCTCATACTTGAACATCTGACTTTCGAGCAAAGCGTGATTTGACAACCTAATTGAGCGATGTTACGAGATATCACCGGCTATCAGGAAGTGAACCAATACAAACGAGCCAAGATGACTAGGAACGAAGACAAATGTTTGGATCACCGTGTTCTGAGGTTAATGAAGATGTAGAGTGGAACTCATAGCTTTCCACAGCCGCAATCATAGCGAAAGAGAATCGTACGTCTTTTGGGCTTGACTCTGCTGACATCTTGTTACAAAGTAAGCGTGACCATATATGTCCCAGGCTATATATGAACCAGGAAATTTGCTTCTTACCTTCCCAATTGGTTCAGAAAGTATCTTTCCCTTTCTAATGAGGGACAGAATCTTACCTTATTTCTGAGTTCGGTTTGATAATACTAATGATTGCGGACCATATAAATATTTTATGGTGATAGCTAACATATTCAAAAATAGTAAAAACTAGATTTTTAAAATACTTAATAATAAAATATTATTAATATTTAAAATAATACTTAATATTAAAATATTAAAAATAAAATAAAATATTTTTAAAATACTTTAAAAACTACTAAAAAGGTACTTAACAAAGTTTAGTTGTTTTTTAGCACTTTCTGACATCGAAGTTGTATCAAGTAGTATCGAAGTAGTATAACAATATTGAAACCTCCTTTTGCGAACTAAATTTTCTAACCGAATGCTTTGGCAGGAAGGGGACTTAATAAAAAACAGCTGACTTAGATGTATTGCATCAACGAATTTACCTCTATTTTTGGTTATGGGACACGTTAATGTTAAAAGTTAACGTTAAAAGGCAACTAACGTTGTCACAGCACCGTTGTTTGTGATTCTTCGCTTGCTTTTTTCTTTCTTATTTCTCGACACTTATTCATGTACTTTCCAAGTATCATTCTCTTTTTTTAACGTTCTACGCAATGTAAGCTATTCTTTACCCAAAACTCTTTTGACCAACTTGATGCGTGGGTAAGTTTTCAATAAACAATAAAAAAAAATAATGCAAAGAGCAAATTTCAGAAAATCGTAATCTATCATTATTAGTAGGTGTTTTGCATATGAAACACCATACCTAGAGCCGAGTTGTTATGCGAAAATTTTCCTATGACAAAATAATATTTTTTTGTCTCAAAATGTATTCTTTTTTGTGAACATTCTTTTAAGTTTGCGTAAATGGCCGTGAGAAGAGTTTCGATAGTTTGATTTTTTAAGGACTGCTTCCAATAACAACTTGCATTCCTAAATACTGTTGATTTGGCTACTGTAGAATGAAATGATTTTCGGTGGCTTGGAAGACTTTTGAAAAACCAGCCTTAGAATCAATCAACCAGGTTTTCTTACGTTGGAAAAGCCACAGATGTACTCGAACAGTATTTAGAGTAGTAGATTTTTGTTGGTTTTACAGCCGGCTCTTGACTTAGTGACCTCTTCGGTCAGCAACAAACCTGCCATTGGATCATCATGGGTCTTACTTTGAGGGCGCTTAAAGTACATTGGGAGCACTACCTGGTACTACTGATGTGTTTCGAGTTGGATTTTTGGTCGAGTTTTGCCACTTTGGATTTTAAGGTCAAAAAGTTGACCCCCAACTAATCTTCTCAACTAGAGACGCCATAAAATATGGCAGCACTGCCAACTCGAAATCCAAAAGTATAACTACTGATGGAACTCGAAATCGAACTAGTTCGAGTGTTGCCAAATTGGTCCCTGTTTTTGGTCTTTTTAAAAACGTTCAATACAACCTGCCCTAATCAGCAATGATAAACTTCCAAGTAAAAAATGGCAGCACTCCCGGTTCGAAACTTTTTTTTTTTTGGATTTTTTTTTGCGTCGAGGTGATGATTGAAATCGGAGTTAAAAGAAACTCTACAATGCACTAAATAAAAAAAACGCAATTTTCATTGACATAACAATGCAAGACAATCAGGCAAGTGGGCCTTTTTTCATTTTTACGCTCGTTTTGAGAACGATTCAATTCCAATTTGATGTTCCAAGACGTCGTTGCATCGTTTTTGTTTGGACATTAGCCCAATATAGTTTTCTCAAGGTCTCTGAAGGCCCTGCGCTCAAGTTTTGCCATTATAGAAAAGAATGAATAGCTTTGAGGTTGTTTGGCAAGTGATACTAGACGCTTGAGCAAAGAAATCACCCATGAAAGAGCCAAACTGAAAAGACCAGGCCATAATGTCTTAAGCAAAGGGCCGTAAAACCAACAAAGGAAAACATTTCACAAATTTCATTCACCCAATGCTTTGTAAGAAGCGTTTGATATGACGTCATAAAATGGACCGTTGTGATAACCTTTAAATATTTGGTTCAAGTTGAAATAAGAGTATTGCTTCGATCATTCTTCAGACTAAGCCACTTTTTCAGCAATTCTTTTCTTGGGCTAGAGCTCATTGTAATGAGTTCCTGACACTAATCAAAACTAAAGCTCTTAGGAAAGGATTTTTTGTACTTTGCGAGGCCGATTTGCGGTTGAGAATGATGTCTCTTAGAAAGAAACAGGGTCATTACGACCTAAAGAAAGATATTGTCCCACATGCCATCATCCATTGAGCTATTGTGAAAGTAATGAACCCAAGGGCTCGCAATGAAGAAGATAAATGTACTTGTATAATGCATCTCGACAAACCCGCGAATAATGAAGAATGTGGGATTCTCGTTGTGTTTTGGTCGGGATCTTGAATATTTTGCTCTTTTCCTAGGCTCAACTGAATATTTTTCGAGATTCTTTTTCTGCCTTTGCTTTGAAGACTGTCTAGAACAGGGGTCGGCAACTGCTTGTGGGTCAAGGCCCACCAAATTTTGTTCCATGTTGTCAGGGGCCCACCAAACAGAAGTTGGTAGGTTCATGGGCCCAAAAACTTATGATCAAAGAGCTTAGGGCCCACGAGTACAGTACTATGGATGTCTCGCGGGCCAACCAAAGATCACCCTTGGGCCCACATGTGGGCTGCGGCCCACCGGTTGCCTACCTCTGGTCTAGAATGTGCTGGGGAAATGGTGAAGAACGAACTACAGATAACAACGATTTACTCGCTCCATCAAGAAAACGAAATGGCAATTCATCTAAAGCATCCCAAAAATCGTCTCGAGCAAAATCATTGTTTTAAAAAGAGAAAAAAATAGTTCACATTTTCTGACCACTAACTCAGTATGCTCGACTTTACCAAAATGTAGTCAGTTTATGGGCCTTTAAGTATAATTTAAGCAAAAGGTTACTTTTCAAAGTATGCTCCTATGTACTCTATTATGCGTTTGTGTTTACTAAATTTTTTACACTCTTTTATACTGGTAGACCTTTCGTATGACTTCATTCTTTGAGTTATTTCTCCACTAAGTACATTGTGACAATAAAATCTTGACCCCTTTCATATGTACTAATTTCATGGAGCCATTTTTTCTGAGTAGCTAGCTTTTTAAAGCAGATTGAATCAGGGGTCAGAATAAACCATGAACGTGTTTTGGTGTCTTTTTTGGACAACACTTTCGTTTTTAGTGACCACAACCTAGTATCGTAAACCATCATTGAGTAAAAATTTGTCGCTTCTTAAGATTCTCCCCAATTACCGACATGGGCCTTGAGTATGTATTCTTATGATGATGAAATCATTAAAAATCTAATGGCAATTCTTGGCAGTGCTCAAGGAGATCTTTAGAGTCATGTCAATATTCATCTGCGTTATGTCACCTTCTATTTTCCCCGAAAACTTCAAATGAAGCTCATTAGTATTGCCATTATAAGTGACGCCATGCTCTTAAAAAGGCATTTTTTTCAAGAATCGGCTAACCCCCATTGGAATACCACGCAATAGACAACTGAAGCATAGATGTTTAGGAGGCATCATAGAACCTTTCTTCGCCGATCGACTCTGCTTTGTATAGACAACCCCACAGAGGCAGAAGTAGGTAGTGTCTTAAAGAAGGGGTTGAAAAGATTGTCACAAGTACTCCTCAAACTTCTCAAACGCAAACTGAAATGTATCCCCTAGGCTTTTCCTTAATCTATTGATATTCAAATTACTTTCGACAACGAATAAGATTGTCTCAGAAAACAAATGATTTGCATGCAGGGTTGCTTCAATCCCGCCCGGTTGACATTAAACCGGTTTTCTGTTGTTTATTCTGGGTTTTTCACTTTTTGCCCTAAAAGCCCTTAGGGCAAAAAACCCTCATCGTCCCTCAAAATTGTACTCACCTCTACTGTTTGTGAGTGACTATATGCGACTGAAATTCAAAACTTGTGGATATTGTATTTCCTAGAACTCTTGAAGAAGTTCTTCAAGAGTTCTTCTTCAAGAGTTGAAATTATGGGGATAAGATATAAATAAGGCTACAAGTTGCAGTTTTTTTGCCCAATGTTAAAAGTTGCACTCATTGCGACGGAAGTTGCTTATAATTTGCCATTTCTGGCTTTAAAATGTTACTTGTTGACATTAAAATGTCAAATTTGGCCAAATACTGTTTATGTCTCAAATCTGGGCAAATATTTTATCGCAAATTTGTCTTTGTATCCAAGACTGCCTTAAGGACATAGTTTTGCGTTACACAAATTATCCTAGAAAAAAAACATTAGTTCTTGGATAAGGTACTATGAAAGTGCGTATATTTCAAATAACTTCCCGCACGATTTTAGTAATCGAGACAAAAACTGCCAAAACTTGCGGTTTCTTGCGAAAAGATCGAGTCATAAATATGTTGTATATCTTCAAAAACTCAGATTAGATATGTTGTTTGTTAAGGTGTCAGTACAACACTGATAAAGGGTGTTCCATGAAGAAATATTCCCGCTCTTTGCCACTTTTTGGTTGCCAATCATAAGTATTGGTAGTTGTTTGCATTGAAAGACGGTTCAACACTAAGTTTTGACTCCAAAGAGTTAAGTTTGGAGGGTGGCAGTCAGCTGGGATTGAACCCCAGCCATCAGCACGATACACCGTCGCAGTACGCACTACGCTATGCCTTCCCCCAGAAAGAAGAAGAAAATATGAAGAGTTAATAAGATGATAATAACATCGAAGAAACCAGGAAGCCAGAGTGGCTTCGCGTACTAATGCGTTCTTAAAAGAGCCGAGTGTAAGTGCTTCCCCAGACGGCGTAGGTTCGAAGCCTGTCCGGATCCGAAATCCGAAGCTGTCGGGAGAAACCTTCAATTTACAGGGAATCGAATTCCTTGTAGCGGGAGTAAAAAATCCGCAAAAAAAATAAAAAAATAAATAAAGCTAAAAAGAAAACCCCGAAAACCCCGGGCGGGTTTTTTTTCTGACGAATAAAAGATACAAAATCCAGAATCAGTCAAATTCATAGACCTCGAGTAGAATTTCGACCCATCAACTAATAGGCCGCATGTTAACGCAATTGTGATTTATTTTAGTGTTTTCAAAAATCAAGTCAGATTAATGTTGTTCGAATACATACTCAAGGCCCGTTAATTGAACCTGACTTTGGTGTACTTTAAAACTAATATGATCTACATTAACATGCAACCAAGTGTGTTTTAAACACAACTGATGACCTGAGTGTTTACTTAAGGATCGTTACCTTGACTTGATTCTGTTTTGTTATACTCAAGCCATATGAGTTTGTGTAGCTAACGTGTGCCCTGGTATGCTTTCTGGACAAAATATTGTTAGAATAATGAAAAAATGCCTACAAAGTCGGGAGTTTTTAAATTAGTTGGTTAAATAGGTGTAAGTTTACGATTTACGGTGTGTTTTGAACCTTTGGGGGGTCCATTTAAGAGACATTTCGTGCAGGAGTTATTGTTTTTTGAAATGCTCAAAATTGGGAAAATAATTAAAAATCAAAAATTTTGGTCGCATTTATGTTTCCGCTCCCTAATAATAGTGTAGTTGAGCTCCAACGTTTAGAAAGGTGAAGTGCATTGATTTGGTCATCTGTTTTGTGTCTGGACATGAATGCTTTGGCCTCTTTCATCCATTGATTTCGAACCTTTGTTGGCCTTTTACGCTTTCAAGACTTTCAAGTATACCACCACATGAATGATTTTTTAATACACAGTAGATTTTGTAGGCTGGAAATATGCTTGAAGCACATTTTGGGAGAGGCAAACCAAGCAAGCTATTATTTCCTTGAATGATCTTTGCTTAGAGTCGGGCTCTGGGGAAATTTTTAAATCATAAGGCTGATTTAATGTCCGGAATATCCAGTGCCATTCCAAACTTGAAGTCTGGAATTGCGCCTTTTCAATGTTTTTATTGACTGCATCTTGTGGTATATTTCTTCGCCGTTTTCGCTCAGCTGTCTCCGACTTCATTCACTGTCGATGAAACTTTCACTTCTTGTCATCTCTCGATTCAATGGCGAGACGTCCTCTCCTATTTTCAGCATTTCCCTTTAAGGAAAAAGTAAGACAGCAAAACCATGGACCATCACAACTATTTTGGACTCGTTCTTGAGTGGATTCTGGATGACATTTTTGTCATTTTTCTTCGATCGAGGTTTGTTAACAAAATGAAATTACGCTATGAAACATTTTGAAAGTTTGCGAATTGATTTTCTCCGATCGATATTTTGATTTTTCCTCAAGTCTTCCACAACGCTTCCCGGTTTCGGTTCACCAACTAATGTATGGAAAGCTGGGATGAAACTACAAGTCTAGACTTAATACCGATCGTGTTTAGTGGCTTCTTTATGTCATGAGACTAGGCTATATGTCATTCCATCAACAATAAGTCACTCACGGCATGATTGTGAAATCAAGTGCATGTGCAGACCTTCACAATTATTTTGGTCCCGGTGCACGCGAAGTGTTGTTGACAGGAAAGAACTATGAGCTTTGACAAATACTAATCAACACCAATGTACGTAACACAAATGCCCTATGATATCTGTGAGTACTCAACGTGTCCAATGGCTTTTTGCGGAGGCCTGAGTTTTTGTCGGCCATTGGCCCCAGGCCTTCGAACTTCACTCTCTGAATTTGACATCGAAATGACGTCACACTTTAAAAGAGACAATCTCCCCCTACGTTCATACGTACACTCGCTCAGACGTTCATAATAAACGCACACGCATTCACTTCGAACCATTTTCATGCGGATTGGTTCAACCCAAACGGCGATTACGGAGATACGAATCTAGTAGTCAAGTCAAGTTTGTGGATAAACCGAATAGATAGGCTTTGTTACTAGCTCCCAATTATGTTTAGACACATAGACAAACAAAAATAGAATGTACGAGTGTTATATTTTTGTTTTCGATAATGTTCATCATGGCTTTAACCTTAATTTTCCCATGCATACTGGACGACTCCAATCAAATTAATTTATTTTTACTTTTTGTCAAAAATAAAAACTGCTGTCAGAAAACTTTTTAAAACCTTTTCACACGACACATTTTGAGATGTTTTGGTAGTTATGAAAGTTTTGATGAAGAAAAGGGTAATTCAGAGCCTCTCTTGTAAAATTTTGATCGTTGAGAGCATTTTTTATTTCCATCTGTTTATTTCCTCTGCTTGCATTCCCGATTGCAGTTTGTGCAAATGACATTGCATAGCATGCAAAACGTATCTGGATGTTGCTCTAGATCTGTGCTCTTGACATGTGGGTGTTGGAGGGAGTTCGATGTAAAAACTTCCGAAGGACGATGGTTGAACACACGGGAACCTACGCTCGTCTTGATCATATTCGAGTATTGGGCCAAGATCACAATTGGTGAGGTTCGTCAATCGTGCACTTAAGGTAAGAAGACAGCGTCTGTTATCAAACTCTCTCGCTCACTCACTTAAGTTCTTGCTTACTTGTTTATTATGGCCTTGATCCGACTTCCAAGGTTTAATCGAATAATAACCTCCATGGTTTCATTCATTTAAGAAAGCCTGTCAGAATAAGTAGGACAAGGATCATTTAGCCATACATCTCAATAAACACGAAAGCACTTCGTTTTTAGAAACGCTTCTTTTATCGGAGGGTTCAAGGTTCAAAACGTGAGAAAAGAATATGTTACATTTATGGTTATTGAGAACGTACAGCATAGCTTACAATGTGCATCAATCCAATGTTGTCACGGAGAAATGTTTCTTTAAGACGATTGCCCATATTGGTTTTTGTGCACATTTTAGTAAAAAACTCGAAATAGAATCTCCCTTTTTACAGTGTCTATTGAATATTCCTTTCAAGCATCAGAGGAATGATAAAGAATAGAGAGATAAAATATAAAATAACTAGATATTCATACAATAAAGAATAAGATCTTTGATATAAGTTTTTTATTTCTCTTCGTCACAGCTAGAACTACATAAATAATTGTAACTTGATTCAAAATTAAACTTGCAGAACTGAGAAATTTCAATTCAAATTACCTGATGAACTTTCGCCTATTCGACAAACTCAGAGCTACAAGTTATTTTTTTCTATCGAAGCAATTCTCATTTATTGTCACTTTTTCGTCCCTTTTTCACAATACTAGCATGTAACAGAAGAAGAATAAGTTTCAATGAGAAAACAGATGATTACATTCCCATTTTATCCAGAAAGTAATCGACCCAAGTCTGGTCTTAACCGAGATGAGAGTGAGAGTCATTCTCTCTTTTGCTCAATAATATAACTCTCTAAAGTTTAAACACATGGAATCGATATGAGAACTGAATTGAGTGTATCGGATTGACTATCGATTGATTAACTCGTTTTTTTAGCCAATAGCTCATTACAAGTTGGAGTAAAAACATCCCTTCGACGTTTGGCCCAACAAAGCAAATACTTCTTTTCCTCGTTGTAATAAAACACCCAAATGGACTGCACTATATATGAGAATAGTACATTCCATGGTAGACGGCAATCAGTCAGAAGTGGTCGAATATTGACACAACTCCAACAGGCTAACAAACCATGCTTTTAGAGCCAACATGTCAACAGACTAACTGCAGCAGGCAACTTCACAAATCCTCAAGAACGAGCAAATTTCTCCGAGCGACCTCTCTCAAATCAAGGCATTGAGGCGAGTGATCCTAAAAAATGAAAAAGGAAGAACTTGAACACTGAACACTGAACCTTATTGATATTACATCCACTAGAAAAATTGACCGGTTTCACTTTCAACCAGGGGTTAACTTTTTTTAGATTTTACAAATGGCGCCATTTTTGAAGAGCTTTTACTCAAACTAGTCGCCAGACTTTTCATTTGTTTAGCATGAGGCACTCTTAAGAGGTAAACTATTGAAAATTTCAAAGAAAAATGCTGTTGGTCGAAATTTCATTTCAGTTTAAGAATCTCTTGATTTAAGGATAAATTCCGAAATATGAATGCTCTTGCCCCTAAGGAACAATGTTCTGATATCCTACATTCATTGTTTTCAACATCTGGAAATACTTGCTCATTGATAGATCAAACTGCTTGTAAATAAACACTCCAAACACTGAAAATTTGATGCATTTGCTCAGTAAGGGAAGCTCCATCCTTTGTGGCAATATAAAAATTGTGTAATAAAAATATCGAGCCACTTCGTTCTTTTTGGTTTTAGTTCATCATATTGACCTGTTGACACGGATTTTTCCTATTCATCATGCCGTTGCCCAATTATGGATACAACAATCAAGAGGATAAAAGGAGTCAAGAGCTGGTCTTCGAAATGGCTCCAGAATGGGTGGATGCCGAAGATCCACACGATAACGGCAGAAATGACTATCGATCCAGCTTGAGTAATGGCGGAAGTCGGAAGAACAGCACTTCGAAAAGAGCTCAAGTGACCACAGGTAATCATCATAACGGATTTTAATACAAACTTACTAAATTGGTCAATAGATGGCGCCATAAAGTAAGTAGGTGGAAAAGTCCAATGAGTGTGGAGAGAAGCACTTCTTTCTGCTGATTGAAAAAAAACCAATCTTTCAATCTTTCTCACGCGAGGTTGCTGGCTTTAGGTTTGCCATCACCCCTTACATAGTGAGGGGTGTTCACAATCTCACACAATCATTACCATCTTGCACAATCAAGAAGCATGTTCCTTCTACATAGCGCCCCAGATCCAAAGACGAATAAAGCAAGGGGTGACACTTGTGTTCACCTTCAGAAGAAAGCCTATTTCCTCAAAGCATTCAACAGACAAATGATAAACCTTGAAGGCTAATTGGCAGACCTAGTTAGGCAACCTATCATGAATATGATTGGAGATTGGATTGTTTCCATCACTACTTCTCTCCCTCTTTCGTGCCATCTATTGGCAGATTTGCAATCTTTGACTGAACTGCTCTATTCAATCTATTGGACGAGTTGTTCTGCAATAGAACCTTCTTTCTCCTTCGAGAAAAAAAAGTCTTTGAAGGTCACTCGAGGAAGTGTTGGGTACAGTTTTTTAAAGTAGAGATACTTGATTAGTGTGACTAAGAGACTGCCAAGACCTTATTGTGTTGTCCGTCCTCAGGCAAATTGGGAATTGACCTCGAGCGAAAGATGGTGATTCACTCTGACAAGGATAAAGAGATTTGGAGGAAACCTTCGATTGATCCCCAGGACCTCGCGGATGCAAAGAAATTCTCCTCGCCCAATAGACGGGTAAGGAAACGTGGTTGCTGGAATTGAAATAAGACAGCATTTCGATCTCAAAATGGAAACTCATTTGGGCTGGGCATGAAGGCACAATCCCGTAAAGATTAAGATTTGAGCTTCCATCCTCGAAATTAGGTTTATTTTAGATGAAATGATGGTTGTTAATGAAAGCCAAGTTATTCATTTACATGTTCCCTTGGCAATCAATAGTTTTTAAATATTTGCTATAATGAGAAAAGTTTTATATACCTGGAAGTGGGGTCGAGAGTAATTTTGCTCCCTGACAATTACGTAGATTGATCTTTTTCATTTTGCAAAGCTTCAGGGTTTTCTTTTACCCCTAATATTCAGCGTTAAATCCCAGCACATTGATTTACCCCCTACATTCAATTTGAATGAGACGACTTTTACCCGTCTAATATCAAAGTTTCGTCAAAATTATACATCAGCCCACTGAAAATGGAAGGTTATTGCTTTGCATCAATTCAACTTAAGCTTTATCTAAGAGTCCAAAATATTTGTACATTTCCCATTGTCGGGAGCGGAAGGTTACTTTTCAGTGGGTTATAAGAAATTAGTGATTCTCTTGGATTTGAACAATGTTTTTGGAAAGTTAATGATTTCCCTAACTGACCCAGGATACTGCATGTGTATTCATGGACCCCAAAACGACCATGCTACTTGAAAATAGTAAGAAATTCCTGAGAATTCTGTCTTCATTTTGAATCGATCGAAGTCTTTGGAAATTCAAAAACGTTCAAATTCGCTGTCAAAAGTTATTGGTACTCATACGGTATATATTTCAGGAATTGAGATCAGATTTGAAGTCAAATCTGGACTCACTCATTTCCAGTGACAAGCTCAAAGATATTCGTGCTGGAAAACGACCAACTTTGGAGGTAAGTTTATTTTTAATTCCCAGCTTAGCCAAAGAAATGTTGGGATGTTCAAGTTGGTAAGCCCTTTGCAATCAATCTAAGGATTAGATCAACAGGTTTAAAGCTTGTGTGAATTTTACATTCGTTTGGGTTAGGTTTGTAATTGTATTGTTCTGCAATGATGAAACATTAAATGATTCCATATTATTTCGTATGTTTATAAATGTTTGCCAGGCACCTCAGTGTTCCCAAAAATTGCCGCCGGGCACTTTCTGGTCCACTACTAGACCTTGCCAATGTTTCGTACTTTGACGAAGATATTGTTTCAATCTTGCTTTTTAAAAGCTACATATCTACTTTTAAAGCTAAAGAAGGTCATGAAATTCTAAAATTACACTTATTAGTTGTTACGAATGTGTTTCAAATCCCAATTCCAGGATTCTCCATCTGACATCAATCTTCCATCCTTGTATGGCAACTCTATTCCTAAAAGCAGTTTTAGCTACAAATCGAGGCCCAGCTTTGAGATTCAAGAACGCCGAGGATCGTCCAGTTCTGCCAATCGATTCTCGTCCTCGCCCAGTCCTCGGACCTCATTAACTGAGCGAACTCGCTATGGCCACGACCTCAATGATGGAACAACCTCCGGTTTTCCAAGTTACAGAGGAAGTGGTAATGAGACCAGCTACAAAATTAGAGAGGTCTCGAGCCATCAAGTGATTTCGAGATCGGTGGGAGGGTCCAAGATGCCTAGAAGCATCTATTGAAGGGAGATTACCTTGTTTTCTCCAAGATGTGTTGGATTACTACCTTGTAAATACTTTCTTTTCACCCATCTCACGTGTTTTGTTCTTATTCACGAGATCCCAAGTAGAAACTATTAATCAACTCACGTATCATTCATTACCTCAGATCTGGCATCGCCGCATGAAATAAATTGTCTTGAAACTAGAATCTCTTCTTATTTGGTTTAGAACGGGAAACAAAGGAGACAAAACGTTGATTGACATGCTGAACTTGTTATTGTACCGTACAGAAGGTAACAACATATTTTCGTTTTTTTTCCTGGCCCAATTTCTCGTTGCCAAGAATAAGTCCAGATACTGGAAATCAATTCATTTTCCAGCAGTCGCAGAGGGACTTGAGATGGTCATTACTCAATCGTTAGTCGTCTTATGGGCACGTCTTATTTTTTCATGTACCGAAGGCTTTTCCATTAATTAAGATTACGAGTATTGTGGCTATTCCCGGAAATACAAGGCACTATGATTTTGATGATTATGAAAGATTATCGTTAACGGCAAATTAATGCATCTGCTCACATGTGGCATCTTGTCAGAAGGTGAGTTAACGTGAAGTGCGTGTACAGTGTGGATTGGATAACCGAAATCGAGATTGAAGAAATTCTGCTCCATTGGACTGGGTACAAGTCAAGAACTCCCCTGGGACCGCCAGGGGTGTCCCATAAACCAGCTTCGCCGACGAAGACCCCCAAGTCCTCTTTTGGAGTTGTGCGAATTCCCAGCAACACCCAGGGTAGGTGGTCCATGCAAGATGATCCCGCCTCCGAGAGGGAGGTGTAGTATTCCCAGACGGTCCGTGGTGCGTGCGGACGGCCCCTGGAAACCCTTGGCTTGGGATGGGGGAAACTCGCTCAACCCTGGATGGATGATGTCTCTTGGTGTTAACAAGGATCTTTGGAGTGTGGTGCTCTAGTCATATATATCTTTGTATATAAACCTCACTCAATAAGAATAAAGTATCTAGTCAATCACCACCACTCCATGATCGTACATGGCACAGTCGGTTGGTATCGTCCTCTCCGGCGGAAGAACCGGTTCCCCTCCCTCGCCTGGGCGAGTCTTGAAGGTCCGTGGTCGCAGCGTAGGTCTGTGGCGGCAGCGAAGGTCCACGGTCGCAGCGAAGGTCCGTGGATGCAGCAGGTGGACCGCAAGGAGCCGGAGGACCTGTGGTTGCGTGCGGACGGCCCGTGATGCGAGTGGAAGGTCCGTGATGCGGCAGACGGTCCGTGGTGCGTGCGGACGGCCCCTGGAAACCCTTGGCTTGGGATGGGGGAAACTCGCTCAACCCTGGATGGATGATGTCTCCTGGTGTTAACAAGGATCTTTGGAGTGTGGTGCCCTAGTCATTTATCTATCCTAGTCATTTATTTCTAGTCAAATCCAATATTTCTAGTCAAAAATGTGATTATTTTGTAAACCCCACTGTGATATATTTTATGTATTTTAAAAACTGGATGCCCCCCCGGGAAGGGGAGATGTAGTATTCCCGCCTTGCTCCTCTTACTATGCTCGTGCTCACTTCTAGTCATATATATCTTTGTATATAAACCTCACTCAATAAGAATAAAGTATCTAGTCAATCACCACCACTCCATGATCATACAGGAGGCTTCCAAGTTGCTCTTGAGGTGGCGATGGAAACGCTCAACGAGTCCATTTGCTGCTGGGTGGTAAGCGGTGGTGTGGTGTAGCTTGGCCCCGAACAAGGTCCCAAGGCATCAAGCCCTGTGGCCACCCTGGTGGGCGGCAGCTGACTGCGATCGCTATAGGAGTGCCGATTTATACAAATATTTCTAATCTTAAAACATTTGGCCATTCATCTGACCCATGCCTTACTTGTGGTTGTCCCGAAAATAGATTTTGTTTCTGAATTGTTACAATCATTGTTGTGCAATATTCGTCATGGCGAAACTTCATGTTATAGACAAATGTATGGTGGCAAATCTTGACTGTGGAAATGTGCAAATGCAATGAATAGTTATTTTGAAAAGGTGCATGAAACAGGTTTTTGATATTCTAGAGGAGCTTGTCCTCGAATTGTTCAACAAGATTGTGCAGGAACCACCGTACTTCAGGACGAATTTCAAAAATACAGCCTGGGTCCAATCATTGTACTAAAATATGAGTTTTTTTTGCAACAAATTAATTGTTCTGTAGTTTTTTCGTTATACTGATTGGATCCAATCCTGGCTTGAGCCATCCTTGGATTGTGTGAATCCTTGAAATATTGGAATCAAGAAATTGAGATGTTAGAAAATCTTGCCCTGCTCAAGAGCTAATTGTTGACTGTAGATAGATTCGTAGGTCATAACAATCGTTCTTGAAGACAAGCGATAGACCAAAAATCTTTTCGATTGATATTTAGTCATTCTCAGCCTTGTGCAGAAAGCAGAAACGAACTGTACAGAGCAAAGATTGGCAGTAGTTTTGGGGCCGAAGTCCACTAAACTTGACTTCGTGACGTAAGGCACCCACCATGTCTCCCCCTTGGAGCCACATGGGGGCTACCAGAGATGGGGAGTAATTGTAATTACAATTGCATGTAATTGTAATTAATTACATTTTTGGGCCAAGTAATTGTAATTGTAATTAATTACATTTTTGGGCCAAGTAATTGTAATTGTAATTAATTACATTTTTGGCCATGTAAATGACGAATTTTCAATTACAAATTACCAATTACTTTTCAAAATCTTACTTCTTTAAACTAACCATAAAACCATTTTTTTTAGCTTTCACTTGCAAAACAATTATTTTGTCATGTATTTGCGGTCAATGTGATGCCACTAACAGATAGCTTTTGTTACAATACAAGTATCAAGTCACCCAATCACCAAGCTATGATGTTTAGATACGTTTTAACTACAAGAGCTTTTGACCATGATATTTGTGTCAGAGGTAGGGATTTTCACAACCAAGGGCAGACAAATGAGGTGCAAAAATAGAGTTTAAAAAAATCATCATAATTGATATATATGTACAAAGTTCGTAATTTCTAAAAAAGAAAAATATGCCTTGTGAGTGATGGCTTAAAAGTTTTTATATTTAAGATCATCCATAAGTTTTTGCCTTTTGTAAATCACTCTTTCAAATTAACCTTTCAGGCATTATGAGTTGCCAGGTGGTGCATCATTACCTAAAATGGCAAATCTGTATATTTTTTATCGTTTTAAGAAGCAAAAGGGTGGAAAAGACGGAAGAATTGTAATTGACATGTAACTGTCATGTAATTAACATGTAATTGTCATGTAATTGACATGTAATTGAAGTCAATTACATTTTCGGATAATGTAATTGTAATTGTAATTAATTACACTTTTCGACAAAGTAATTGTAATTGTTATTAATTACATTTTTCGACAAAGTAATTGTAATTGTAATTAATTACATTTTTCAAGTAATTGACCCAACTCTGGCTGCTACCCAATCGTTACCGACGCCGAAATTTTCAAGTATCAATGGACGTATGAAATTTTGTAGTGGCCTACTTTTGGTATGGGAGTGATTACCGTATCATTTTACGGACCTGCTGCCGTCTATAACTGCCGTTAGCAGTGTAGGCTTGCCAAAAAAATCTCAGTTTTCAAGGGTCAGATTTTCGAAAAATGTTGCATTTATGAGCAATGGCATGATTAATGTATGTTGAGAAGTATTGCAAAGTAATTCGAAAACAATTGGAGAGATTGGAAGCCTTTAATTACACAAATTATTTGTTTTTAGGTTTAGTTGCCTCAGGAACCGATCTCCTCTGGCCATCTTATTATTCAAAGTCGGGCATTCCTAATTTCAAAGTTCGGAAGAACCCTCTCAACTTATGTAGTGAAATTCTAGATGAAAGCAACAAAACATACTTTTTTCAAAAACAATGTCAAGAATTGCTATTTCAACTTCATGTTGAGCAGATAAGAAAGGCATTGTTGCAATCACCAGGCCTAAACCTTCGTTTTAGTTACCTCGCACGCTCATCAGAAACACAGATCTTCCGAACTTTTTTTCCCGCCAAAAATGATGACGTCAATAGTAATTGCTGTAATTGGTTTCCATTAAGAGACCTTGTGTTCCATTACGCTGTTTGGAGTGAAATGGACGAATTTGCAGAATGTGTACCTTTCATATGAAGGTGAAACTTTGGCAGAAACCTGCAATACGAGAAATATAATTGTATCGAAGGTTGCTTTAGAGGCAAAACAAGTAAATTTATGAAGTTCCACAGCAGCAAGAATAAAACGAAATGAAAATGAAAGTCACCAACAAAGCAAAAATATTGCATCTAACTCTTTTGAGGAAAATCTTATGACAACACATGTTTGTGAAAGTTCTTGTTAGTTCTGAAAGTTAACAATTCATTTGGGATTACAAGAGGTAAGACTGCAATGTTCTTGTTGTCAGGGAAATTGTCAAACTTTCAATTTGGGAAGCAACACTGTTTTGTTAATTATCATTAGATTAGTTGACAGTCCATGATTTATTTCTCTCTGGACAGCACGGGTTTTAAGCTCATTTTTGTACAGCCACCCAATTGGTTGACCGGACAGAGTGGGGCAGCAGTATTGCCAATAATTGGAAACATCCACTGCAGCAAGACATGGGACAAAAGGACTATTTATAATATGCAATTTGGTTGAATTGAACATATGTTTTGAACACAAGAGAAACGACATGATAGGTTCAATTCAACCAACTTGCATTTAATGAATAGTCCTTTTGTCCCAAGTCTTCATACAGCAGATGTTTCAAATTAATGCCAATACTGCTGTCCATTCTGTATGAGCAAATCATTGAAGGGCTTGAAGTCACTTGTCAGTTGTTGTAGTCCCAGGGTCGGCAACCGCTTTTGGGTCAAGGCCTGCAAATTTGTTTTCATGTAGCCAGGGGCCCACCAAACAGACGTTGGTAGGCTCAGGGACCCAAAAATTAATGATCAAAGAGCTTTGGGCCCCATTGCATAGTGCTATAGATGTCTCGCGGGCCCACGATTTTCGACTTTCCCCATGGCTCCTGGGCCCACCAAAAAAACACCAGATTTGGGCGTTGTATTTTAGGGTTTTGTTTTTTTAGTTTTGACCAAATTTTGGGTCATCTTGCCAAGGTTTTTTTGATATTGAAGGATCATTCAGTAACATCTATGATGTTGCGTTAGTTGTTCTTCAAGGTTTCATTTTAGGTCCGCGCCTTTCTTCCTCCTATCAACATCAAATGCTGATGACACGAAATTAGTATGAGGGAGGAGACGTCAGGACCCAAAAAGTCTAGTTGATGATTGGGGTTGCCAAGAGGAACATGGCATTGAACAGGATTCCGCACGATGACATATGGGCCGTCAAATTTAGTGGTGCTGCTCAAAGACAATGGAGAGTGTGATATTGAGCAGGTATTGTCCATGAAGGATTCAGGGGTTGTCATCCAAGAGGATAGAAAATTTGATAAGCATATCCAGTTGAAAGTGGGTAAGGCATTTCAAACGTGTGTGGCTGGATCTATCGCACTTTCCAGTGCAGAGATAGTGTTACAATGTTAACTCTGTACAAGGTCCTTGCTCTGTACAAGTCGATAGTTCAGTTTCATCTTGAATATGCCTCACCCATTTGGGCTTCAAAGGGTTCGACAGGTTGGCAAAAGGTTGAGCAGGTCCAAAGATGTTTCATTAGGAACATCACAGGAATGAGAGAGCTCTCGGATTGGGAGAGACGCCAGAAGTTAAGCCTGTACATTACTCAGAGAAAGTATGAAAGATATCTCATAATGATGAATGTTTTCAAAAGCGTTCATGGGCTCTGTCATAACCCAGGTTTTGAGATCAGTTGTAGCGACTGTAGAGGTTTTACTTGTACACTGAGAGCGCCTCCAAATCCCAAGGAATCGAGGCTAGTTCGAACAATGAAGTCCTCCAATTTGTTGCCCATTAGTCTTCGTCGGGAATATGTGGGAGCTGATTTTCTAACAACATTTAAGGCAGGATTGAACACATTTTAGAATAACTATTTCTGATGAACCCACCATTCAAGGGTTGTCCAGATCTAGCAACAGTAAATTGTTGGTAGACCTAATACCATAAAGTGCTAATTTTATCCAAAAACGTTAATGATTTATTTTCTTCCCAGGAAGAACCCCATTCCATGAGCGGTGATACAAATTATCATAAAAGTTATAAAATAGAATTACAATAAAAATAAAAATAAAAATCCGAAACCCTAAAAAGAGTCTAGAGGTATAAATGTGAAATAAAATACCGCCAACGATATTCCAAATGATATTCTATGCTCATAGAAATGTGCACAGGAATAGAAGTGGGTGAGACTAGCTCTAAGTAAAAACATGGTATTTTGATGTAACAGATGAATTGCTTTTATCAAGTTATCTTTTAAGTCATTGCAAAATATCACAATATTCCAAAATGCCTTTTGGAGATTTGTTGATTGGCCAAATATCATACACAAACTATAATTTTATGCAGTAACGCTAATGAATAACTTTCTTAACAGGGATTGACATAGCTTGTTGCGGTAATAAAAAGCCACGAACCAATAAAAAAGATTTAATCTGTTGGTGCTAGAATTGGGCTCAGATGGTGCGGTTCCATTAAAGGATCCAGTAAATAACAGTTGAGTCGTGGGTCTTATGTTTACTGCGCTGATTCCAATGCCTCAAGAATATGAAAATCGAATCACATTAGTGGTCTTCATATAGTGAATACTCTCACGTCATCAGGTGCATTTGAAGCATAATAGTTGTGTTCCGAGTTTAATTGAGGACAGTAACGTTAACATGCCACCTTAAGTAAAGCTAAAGTGAAGTTTTGCGTATCTTTATTATCCGTATGAAATTACAAGCATCGGTAGTATTTTTCTGGGGGTCTCATCCCTCTCAGGTTATCCAACAAGCAGTCTAATCTAGTTGATAATTGCACGAAACACGGTTCCGACTGTGCCATTAACGAAGTTATAGTTGGTCTTCACCCTATTACCAAAGAGTCCAAATCGATTTCTGATCACCACCTCGCACACTCGGAACGAATTGTCAACGCCCACATTCTAAAAAAGGGGAATTTGAATTTGAATTTGAATATCCCAAATTTCGAAATTTTACAATTTCATGCCTTACCGAGAGGAATGCTTGATCATTTCGAAAGTCACCTTGGATCAACTCTGGAGCATTGTCTCCAGTGGCCTCAGCCCCGCAATCATTATTGTTGCTGGTGTCATCATTCCTTGGAACAAAATAGCTTCGAGACCAAGTTGTTCCCCAGAAAAAGGATTGGCCTTGCTCAATGGTCATGGCCATGAAGAAAACTCCCAAAATGAAAAGCTTACCGTTGGTAAACATGTTGCGCTACTCTTCCTCTGAATGTAATTGTGAATCCAAGTTCTCCATGCAAGTGCTTTTTATGTGAAAAGGATAATGCAATTCGAAAGGAAGATTCTGGGAAAATGTAGGAAAAGCAGTTTGGTACTCTTGCAAACAACACTTGATTTCATGTGAAATACTCGTGGAAAAACAGTCCTCCTTAGTCTTATTCACGTCATTTGTCATTTTATCATTAAAACATTTATCATTAGCCATAATTTATCCTAACATCCTTAAAGTGGTGGTTGAATTGAAACGAAAGTATAGACAAACACTCCATTTTTACAAAACGTAATTTGCTTTAAAAATAGTATGTTTCCCACTCTTCTCCTCATTTCCTCAATTCTTTTCAATTTTAGTAACCCATACATTCCCATTCCAAGGATTTTCTTGCCACTTAAAATACCCGCTTGGCAAACCAAGAGTTACTTTGCCATTGTAATGGGTGAGTGTATGTAATTGTCCGAATTCAGCTGCGAATTCTGGAGAATCCTTTTGAACTTTTGTTTTATAGGTAATGTAAATAAAGTGACATTAATCCTAATTATATTGCATTTCTTCATAAACTGTTGGCTATCACGCAGGAAAATTAACATGGACGTGGGAACAGGCCCGCCATGGGCCCTCACCAGAGTAGGGTCAATTACTTGAAAAATGTAATTGATTACAATTACAATTACTTTGTCGAAAAATGTAATTAATTACAATTACAATTACATCATCCGAAAATGTAATTGACTTCAATTACAATTACATGTCAATTACAATCCTTCCGTCTTTTTCACGCTTTTGCCTTTTCAAAACGATGAAAAATAGACAGATCTGCCATTTTTAAATGGCGATGCACCAACTAACAACTTATAATGCCTGAAAGGTTAATATGAACGAGTGGTTACTGATTTACAAAAACCAAAAGTTTATGAACGGGCTTAAATATCAAAACTATTATGCCATGAACCACAAGGCATTTTTTCTTTTCCAGAAAATAACACGAACTTTATACACATATAGCAAGTATGACGATGTTTCAAAACTTTATTTTTCCTCCTCCTTTGTCTGCCATTTGTTGTGAAAAGCTCCAACTCCTGACACAAAAATCATGGTCAAAAAGCTATTTTAGTTATAAAGTTTTGAAACATCATAGCTTGGGTGTGTATTGTAACAAAAGCTACTTGTTAGTGGCATCAAATTGACCGCAAATTGATGACAAAATAATTGTTTTGCAAGTGAAAACTCAAAAAATCAATTGATATTATGGTTAATTTGAAGAAGTAAGAGTTTGAAAGGTAATTGGTAATTTGTAATTGAAAATTCGTCAATTACATGGCCAAAAATGTAATTAATTACAATTAGAATTGCTTGGCCCAAAAATGTAATTACTTACAATTAGAATTGCTTGGCCCAAAAATGTAATTAAATACAATTAGAATTGCTTGGCCCAAAAATGTAATTAATTACAATTAGAATTACTTGGCCCAAAAATAATCAATTGCAATTACATGTGATTGTAATTGCAATTACATGTAATTGTAATTGAAATTACGTAATTGTAATTGCAATTACAATTACTCCCCAACCCTGGCCCTCACTTGATCCCACTGCATGTAATACCGTCCTCCTTGTATCGTCCAAAGTTTTTCCGATAGGTAATCTCATGTCCGGTATCAGAATGGTTCTCTGTCTGTGGGTGTGGACAAGAAGCACTGGAATCATAGAGTGGGAGGCTAGCAATGAGAATAATGATTTTCAGTAATAACAATTCAATTACGTTCTTCTGCAAATGAGACCTTGCATATGTTGACATGAATACGCATTTCAATTTTCAGCTCAATCGAACGTCAGAGTCAAAAGTTATGCTCACTCAAAGTTCCGTGCAAATCCTACCGAGTATGAATGAACTAGCCCTTGTGTGATAATCGTTTTACCACAAAAGGGCGAGTTCATTCATTCTGTGCTCTCTTCAGTACATAAGTTTGAGAAGAAATAACTTTTCACTCCGGCATTCGATTGGGCTGAAATTTGAAATACGTGTTCTTCTTAATGCAAGCCAGGTCTCATTTGCAGAAGAACGCAAAAGGGTGGTTTCTGCTGGAAATCATAATTCTCATTGCTAGCCTCCCACTCCATGATTTCCGTGCTTCTTGGTGTGGATTAACGTCAAAAAGTTCCCTGAGAAAGGTCGGGGAGGAGAATCGAACCTGGGTGCGCTAACCACGACGCCATGTCTCCTCCCAAACGACTTGAGTTTGATTAGATTTTCCTCTGGTTAGCCTAAAATTGGAACAACGACTTTCGCCAATAGCCGTGCGTCCAGGTCTTCAGTGATCGGGTCACTTCTGTGACCCGATAGTGATTTTAATCACAATTCCAATCATTCTGGGTTCAAATTCGATCAAGGAGTGATCTGGAAATTTAACCTAAAGTACAATTACCGTACAAGTATTCCAGGTCCTTGTCCAAGTAGACGAGAACGCTTACCTCAGAGTTTTTCCGCAAGACGTGACTCAATCGTAATGGGAAATATGTCAATTTTACAGCCACATCAGTTGTGGAGACGTCAAACGTTGGTCTACACTGCGGGGAGGACTCTTCCTTAGGGAAATGGATGTGTCATTTTGATCCGTAGTATATTGTTCTAAATATGTTATGGCTAATGTAGGCATATGGCGACTGCTCAACGCTAATGCTCATTGCAACGACTGAGACCACTTAACCAAACAAAACTTAAGTACCAAAGCAAAGGCTAATTGGAAAGTAATTGTATGAGCTTCGTAAAGGTGCCGTTACACGATACGTTTTATAAGTCCGGATGTTATGTGCACTAATTCAAATGGCTCAAGTATACCAAAGCAGAGTAAACATAACGCTGCTCGAGTATAGTTTCCATACATAAGCTGAGTTTGAAAGGCAGCTGATGTACAGAGACTATACTCGAGCAGCGTTATTCTTACTCTACTTTGGTATACTTGAGCCATTTGAATTAGTGCACCTAACATTCGGGCTTATATCACAGTTTGAGACTAACTTCAACATCACAGATGTACGATCCCACAACCTCTAAGGGAGACTTCCTTTCTAGCAAATGGAAAAATTGTAACTGTGACTTGAAAGTGTGTCTCGATCTGTGATATAAAACGTGCAGTGTAATCGAACCTAAAACTCATCAATACTTTTCTACATATAGTAATATCAGAAAAACATATTCTAAGTTTTGCTCTATTTGCTTATTAATGTACTAGTGATGGACTGAAAGAACTTTCACGAAATTCCCGCCGAAATTTTGGCTTCAGTTATGCCCACTGAAACCGAAATATGCATGCATTACAAAGAGTGGAGTTTAAGAAAAAATGGAGCATTTTTCATATCCAAAATCCTCTGCAAAACATTGTGACATGACAAAGCTTGCTTTAAGCATAGATAAATAGAATAGAGATATCTCAATTTTGACGTCGACAAAACCGCCCTCTATGAGGGATTACCTAACAACATTGGTAAAAATGATTGTTTCATAAGGAACGTCATAGAGTGCGCCACCGTGTTTGTAACGCAAATATCCTTTTTGAAGTTCGATTCTCAGAGTCAATTCAGAAAATACAGCCTACGTCATCTAGAGGTCACGGATCTCCGCACTGTCACGGCGGTCTGCCTGCTTAGCTAGAATTGAGAAGTCTGGGGGTAGTTTGTGCTTTAAGTAAGCGCTTTAACTCATACCGTTAACGGCAAAATAGGGCCGTTGGCTGTGCTGCGTTGCTCAGCCCATTTTGGCGAATCCAAGTTTTTCCCCATTAAAGCGTCCATTCAATGATTCAAGGTCCCTGAAAACGATCAATTTGTATTTCACGTAAATATACCGTGTAGTATACCACGTAAAGTAAAGTTGTTTCCCATTGAATTGTGGGTCCAAAAAGTGCCATGATGTCTTTGGGCATTTTGATTCAAACCTAAATAGCCATTCGGAACACCGTGCCCTGTTTCACCGCTAGCGGTACTTTAAAAAAAGGCTCACTTGAAGAAACCTCCGTCATGTCCCAATACATCCAAATTTTTCAAATTCGATTAGCCCTCCTTCGCTTTTCCGCTGTACCCAGTTTTCCACTGTACCCAGTATTCCGCTGTACCGAGTTTTCCGTTGTACCCAGTTTTGCTGTGTTGAGTTATCCCATGTACCGAGTTATCCTGGAACCCAAGCACATAACTAACGAAAGCAAGTCTAAATTTCGCATTTCAATGTACTCCTTGCTTCCTTTCCGCGAATATGAATTGCAGACCTACTTAATTAAATTGAATTAAAAAGTTATCAACGACTAACATTGGGTTAATTATGCATGTATAGCTTTGCGAGGGCATTTTTTAGAAGAAAAATGAATAATGCCTGAAATGGCCCTTGTTTTACACGAAAACATGTCAGGAAAAGCAACTCTAAATTTTAAATTTCAATGAACGCCTCGCTTCCTTTCTGCGAATAAGCCTTGCAGACCTACTATATTACATTCGATATAAAAGGCCTTCACATCATAGCAAGAACTCATACTTACATTTAACGTAAGCATCAGAACATCATGTTTTCTTGCAATCAACTCGTCATCCTTGGAGTGTGTTTCATGGCCTTGTCCGTTGAGCAAGGCCAATCCTTTTTCTGGGGAACACGTTGGGAACGGAGCTATTTCGTCCCAAGACTTGACTCCACCAACAACGATAATGATTGCCGGGCTGAAGCTAATGGGAACAATGCTCCAGCACTAATCCAAGGAGACTTCAGACATGATCAAGGATTTCTCTCGGTAAGGCAATGATTTCTCAAAAATGGCCATTTTAAGAATCAACAATCCCTCTTTTTCAGAATGTGGGCCTCGACAATAGGTTCCGCGTTTGTGAGGTGGTGGTTCAAAGGAGATTTGGATTGTTTTTTAGACAAGTGCTTACCAACTACAACTTTGTCAGTGGAACTGTTGGCTCCCTGTTTCGAGCAATTATCAACTAAGGCATGGACATCTAGAATCTGTGGAGAAGTTCTTGACTAAGGGAAACTTTGTGAAGCAGTTTGTTTGAACAAAGATTAAACCTTGGTAGTGAATTGGATTAATGTCCAGATTTATGTTGAAAATATATGAAACTGCAACAAGTCATACCCTGACAAATTGCTTGATATATGAGTGTTGCGAAACATGTTGCACGTCGCAACGTTTAGAAACAACTATGATTACTGATGGGAACAAACGAAATTATAGTTATCAAGGGCTAATTAACAGTTATGATTTTGACCATGACGTGTCTTTTTCAAATAACGACTAACTGAACCGAGAAACTTATGAACCGTGGAGACTTTTAACCGAAACTGAAAGTTTTCACTGACAGAGGTCTGAACCGAAATTGAAACTAAAACCGGCTAACTTAAATATCATTTCTAAATGCTCTGGAGTGCTCACAACCCTCCCCTGGGTGTAGATAAAGCCGTTTGTATGAGAAATACAAACCAGTTTAAAGTAAATCTCTCCACTCACATGTTGAGTTGCTTTGCTTCTACTGTGCCTGTTACATGGTGGGCACATTGTTTCTGTGGAGGGAGAAAGGAAGGTAGGCTTGAGGTGTTATTATGCCACTGTCACAACCCCACAGAGGAAATAACAGTGCCGAGATCGATTGGCCATTGGGGTGGGTTCGCCAGGTGGATTGCCTGTTGGGCTAGTAAGTCGTCCAATGGATCGCCTGGTCAGCTAGTGAGTTGACCAGTGGATTGCCTGTTGGGCTAGTAAGTCGCCCAGTGGATGATCTGGTCGGCTAGTGAGTCGCCAGGTGGATTGCCTGTTGGGCTAGTAAGTCGTCCAATGGATCGCCTGGTCAGCTAGTGAGTTGACCAGTGGATTGCCTGTTGGGCTAGTAAGTCGCCCAGTGGATGATCTGGTCGGCTAGTGAGTCGCCAGGTGGATTGCCTGTTGGGCTAGTAAGTCGTCCAATGGATCGCCTGGTCAGCTAGTGAGTTGACCAGTGGATTGCCTGTTGGGCTAGTAAGTCGCCCAGTGGATGATCTGGTCGGCTAGTGAGTCGCCAGGTGGATTGCCTGTTGGGCTAGTAAGTCGTCCAATGGATCGCCTGGTCAGCTAGTGAGTTGCCCAGTGGATTGCCTGTTGGGCTAGTAAGTCGCCCAGTGGATGATCTGGTCGGCTAGTGAGTCGCCAGGTGGATTGCCTGTTGGGCTAGTAAGTCGTCCAATGGATCGCCTGGTCAGCTAGTGAGTTGCCCAGTGGATTGCCTGTTGGGCTAGTAAGTCGCCCAGTGGATGATCTGGTCGGCTAGTGAGTCGCCAGGTGGATTGCCTGTTGGGCTAGTAAGTCGTCCAATGGATCGCCTGGTCAGCTAGTGAGTTGCCCAGTGGATTGCCTGTTGGGCTAGTAAGTCGCCCAGTGGATGATCTGGTCGGCTAGTGAGTCGCCAGGTGGATTGCCTGTTGGGCTAGTAAGTCGTCCAATGGATCGCCTGGTCAGCTAGTGAGTTGCCCAGTGGATTGCCTGTTGGGCTAGTAAGTCGCCCAGTGGATGATCTGGTCGGCTAGTGAGTCGCCAGGTGGATTGCCTGTTGGGCTAGTAAGTCGTCCAATGGATCGCCTGGTCAGCTAGTGAGTTGCCCAGTGGATTGCCTGTTGGGCTAGTAAGTCGCCCAGTGGATGATCTGGTCGGCTAGTGAGTCGCCAGGTGGATTGCCTGTTGGGCTAGTAAGTCGTCCAATGGATCGCCTGGTCAGCTAGTGAGTTGCCCAGTGGATTGCCTGTTGGGCTAGTAAGTCGCCCAGTGGATGATCTGGTCGGCTAGTGAGTCGCCAGGTGGATTGCCTGTTGGGCTAGTAAGTCGTCCAATGGATCGCCTGGTCAGCTAGTGAGTTGCCCAGTGGATTGCCTGTTGGGCTAGTAAGTCGCCCAGTGGATGGTCTGGTCGGCTAGTGAGTCGCCCAGTGGATGGTCTGGTCAGCTAGTGAGTTGCCCAGTGGATTGCCTGTTGGGCTAGTAAGTCGCCCAGTGGATGGTCTGGTCAGCTAGTGAGTCGCCTAGTGGATTGCCTGTTGGGCTAGTAAGTCGCCCAGTGGATGGTCTGGTCGGCTAGTGAGTCGCCCAGTGGATGGTCTGGTCAGCTAGTGAGTTGCCAAGTGGATTGCCTGGTGGGCTAGTGAGTCGCCCAGTAAGTTGCCCATTGGATCGCCTAGTGGGCTAGTAAGTCGCCCAGTGGATGGTCTGGTCGGCTATTGAGTCACACCAGTGGATGGTCTGGTGAGCTAGTGAGTTGCCCAGTGGATTGCCTGTTGGGCTAGTGAGTCGCCCAGTGGATGGTCTGGTCGGCTAGTGAGTCGCCCAGTGGATGGTCTGGTCAGCTAGTGAGTCGTCCAATGGATTGCCTGGTGGGCTAGTAAGGTGCCCAGTAGATTGTCTTGTGGGCTAATGAGTCGCCCAGTGGATTGCCTGATGGCCTCGCGGCTACTCAGCATGTCACAATGCATAATGAACCTCCAAATCTCATATTGCACTAACGTTCAATAAAGGAGAGTAAATTGGAAAAAATCTGAGGTTTAACCTCCAAATCTCATATTGCACTAACGTTCAATAAAGGAGAGTAAATTGGAAAAAATCTGAGGTTTTTGGATTCAAAGATCCTGGGTTTGCTCTCAAATTCCATTTTTGCTCTCTGTTTGTTAAGGCATAGTTAAAACCAAAATTTAGACAGAAAGAACATTTGATCCATTGTAAATTTGAAGTTAAACTGAAAAAGATTAGAAGATCACAGCCAACAATAGAGGCCTGTAGATCGTTAAATGGTACGGTAATCACTCCAATTGGGAGAGACTCCAAAAGTTAGGGCTGTACAGTACTCAGAGAAGGTATGAAAGATATCTGATACTGTACATTTGCAAGAGCGTTCATGGGCTTTGTCCTAACCCAGGCTTTGAGATCAGTTGTAGCGATCGTATAGGTTTTTACCTGCGTTCTGAGAGCAACTCCAAATCCCAAGGAAACGAGGCTTGTTCGAACAGTGAAGTCCTCATCTCTTCTTGATCGGGCTTCCTCATTGTTCAATTTGTTGCCCATTACTGTTTTAACAACTTTTAAAGCAGAGTTCACCCAAAAAATGCACCGAAATTTCCAAGAAGAAAGAAAGTGGCTTCTACAGAAATTTTTGTGCTTAATTCAAAGAAACAGAGGCTTTGAGAACTAAAAACGCAAAAGAATTTGATTGTGCGGACCAAGTAAGACCAAATGTATTTTTTGCATGGATGACGAGTAATTGTAATTGCAATTCCAAATTCGTGATTTCAATTACAATTACATTTTCCAATTGTAGTTAATAACATTTTTGGGCCAAGTAATTGTAATTGTGATTAATTACATTTGTGGCCATGTAATTGACGAAGTTTCAATTACAAATTACCAATTACTTTTCAAAATCTATCTTCCTCAAATTAACCATAAAACCAATTTATCAGTTTTTTCTTGCAAAACAATTATTTTTTCATAAATTTGCGGTCAATGTGATGCCACAAACAGGTAGCTTTTGTGACAATACACACCCAAGCTATGATGTTTAAATACTTTTAAACTACAAGAGCTTTTGACCATGATTTTTGTGTCAGGATGTAGGGCTTTTCACAACCAAGGGGAGACAAATGAGGTGCAAAAATAAAGTTTAAAACATCGTCACACATGATATATACGTGTATGTACAAAGTTTGTGTTTTCTGAAAAAGAACAATATACTTTGCGCTTGATGGTATAGTATTTGTGATATTTAAGCCCGTTCATAAGTTTTTGGTTTTTGTAAACGAAACAACCTGAAAAATACGACAAAAAAGACGGAAAAAACTGACAAATACGACAAAAAAGACAAAAAAACCCTGACAAATACGACAAAAAAGACGAAAAAACCTGACAAATACGACAAAAAAGACGAAAAAACCTGACAAATACGACAAAAAAGAAGAAAAAACCTGACAAATACGACAAAAAAGAAGAAAAAAACCTGACAAATATGACAAAAAAAGACGAAAAAAACTGACAAATACGACAAAAAAGACGAAAAAACCTGACAAATACGACAAAAAAGACGAAAAAACCTGACAAATACGATAAAAAAGACGAAAAAACTGACTTACACGGCAAAAAAGACTAATGAATTGCGTGTAAAAACTGCTGCCCATAAAGTAGACAAAATGTGTGGCCCAATTGAGGGGAACCAGCTGCACCCTTGTGCAAAACGGCAAAATCTACGAATTTAACAAACGGAAAAGTGCCGAATAAGCAAGAAATGGTCAGTGTAACATATAAATTTAAAAAAACCAAGAGCTCAAAACCTCACTTCTTTCAACGTTTTCAATAGAGCAATATTTAGAAGCAGATTTGCTGACATTAATTCTTTGAATGGTCAGATAGCCATTTCAACCCAATTTTCTTTTTTTTTGTGTCAGGAAACTACAAGTTAAAATGTAGGTGTGGATCATATTTT
>CM021314.1:1970878-1996640 GCA_010645155.1 Tigriopus japonicus
ATACAGTATCAGATACCTTTCATACCTTCTCTGAGTACTGTACAGCCCTAACTTTTGGAGCCTCTCCCAATACGAGAGCTCTCTCATTCCTGTGATGTTCCTAGTGAAAGATCTTTGGACCTGCTCCACCTTTTGCAAACCTGCTGAACTCATTGGAGCCCAAATGGGTGAGGCATATTCAAGATGAGGTTGAACAATCGACTTGTACAGAGTTAGCATCGTAATACTATCTCTGGACTTGAAAGTGCGATAGATCCAACCACACGTTTGAAATGCCTTTCCCACTTTCAACTGGATATGCTCATCGAACTTTCCAACATCTTGGACGACAACTCCTAAGTCCCTCATGGACGATACCTGCTCAATATCACAACCTCCATTGTCTTTGAGCGGAACATCTAATTTTGATGCCCCATACGTCATTGTACGGAATTTCATCCCGTTCAATGCCATGTTACTCTCGCCAACCCAAGAGTAGATTTTTTCCAAGTCCTCAACTAAACATTTCGAGTCCTGACCATTCCTTCCACAAACTAATTTTGTGTCATCAGCATACGACGAAATACTGGCTTTCGTTCTAAACTTCTGGAGAGGAGCAATAAAGAGAATAAACAGGAGCGGACCTAAGATTGAACCTTGTGGAACACCTGACTTGACATCATACATGCCACTAAAAGATCCTCCAACTTTAACTATTTGCTTCCTTTCGCTCATAAAACTATCAATCCAATTCAGGACCTTACCCTTGACCCCAAACTCTTTGAGTTGATCAAGCAAAAGACCATGATCTACCTTATCAAAGGCCTTGGCAAAGTCAAGATACACTACATCAACTGACTCGTGACTTTCAAGCCCTTCAATGATCTGCTCAATATGGTCAACCAATTGGGTGACTGTACTAAAATGGGCTCGAAACCCATGCTGCCCTGGGGGAATGATATCATGGGCATCCAAAAACTCAACAAGCTTGGACTTCATGATCTTCTCAAAGACCTTTGCAAGACTGGAAGTCAAGGAAATGGGCCTATAATTACTAGGGAGTGACTTATCTCCGCCCTTAAAAATTGGGACAACATGAGCTACTTTCACTGAGGAGGGAAACTTGCCCTGATCTAAGATGCGACGCATCAAGTAGGAGAAAACAGGGGCAAGAATCTGTGAACATTTCTTCAGAAACTGAGATGTCACACCATCAGGTCCAGGAGAACTTGAGAGCTTTAAGCTCTTGATGGCCTCAAAAGCATCTTGATCTGTGACTACCAGATCCTCCAATTGATTATCCTGACTGTGAATGCCAGTCTCATCAACAACATTACTACAATCATGGCCTGCTCTACCAACCCTTTTCGGATTTGAAAATACGCCTGAGAACTGATCTCCAAGCATATTGGCCATGACCTCATTATCATTGACGGTTTTACCATCGACCTCAAAAGGTCCTACTGGATGCTTCATTTTTCTCTTTGTGTTTGCAAAAGAGAAAAACGCCTTTGGATTCGTCTTAACCTCCTGGATCACTCTACTTTCCTTTCCTAACTGATCGGAATCAATGGAGGCCCTAATCTTTGATTGGACCACATCCAATTTGCTTTGGAGGCTGGCTACAACAAATGGATTTGAAGTACGTCGAAGTCTATTTGCAATCTGACAACTCCTTTTGAACAACTTCTTTCTAACCTTTGGAATTTTAGACAACGACCTCCCTTTTGACACCATTTCTGGGATACTGAGGGACAAACAAACCTCGTCAAAAAGTGAAATCAGCCTATTTATGGCGTCATCTATGGATGGTTCCTGCTTCAGAATGGAAATCAAATCCAACTCTTCCAATCTTTCAACAATAAGAGGCCAATGTTCCTCTTTGAACTTGAACTTTGCCAGACCCACCTTTTGTGCAGGTATAACTCTAGAGCTCGCCGGCTTTTGAGTAATGGTAGACCCTATCTCAAGAATGTGATGATCTGAAAGACTACATGGGGCAACATGGACATACTGGATCAGATCAGGGTCATTGGAAAAAACTAAGTCCAGAACACTCTCTGCTCTGGTTGCAACACCAACGTGTTGAGAGAGATTACGCAAGATCGCAAACTCTTCCAATTTTTCGAAAGACGGTGAAGCCGTTTTCGCAATGGGAATGTACCCATCCGGACTAACCTCCCACTCTACAATGCTAGCCGGAAAATTGAGGTCACCAACAACAAAGAGTCGAGAACAAACCTCTCGATCTAACTCCTTTCCAATGAATTGAAGAGCTGATAGAAACGAAGAAGAGCTACAAGAAGGTGGCCGATATATAGTTACGACCGTAAGATCAAGAGCCTTAATGTGACAAATCAAAACTTCTACTTCTCCATTCGACATTTGAACATGACTAAAATGTAAGTCTTTCCGGACATATAGACATACGCCCCCATGTGGGAAAGTGGGATTATCAGGGCGTACTCTATCACATCGAACTAGCCTAAAACCAGCTATTGCTACTTCTTCATCTAAAACTCCTGGACGAAGCCAAGTCTCTGTAATGGAGATGAAGGAGACCTCTCTATCAATGGCTAGCTCCTCCAGCACTCTGACCTTTGTGCTGTCTTTTTTGGAAATAAGGCAATGCACATTCAAATAAAGCCCTTTTATGGGCATAAGGTCTTCCGATGGACCAAGTCTATTAGTTCTTGGACCTTCCTGTCTAACCTTAAAAAATCCTGCTTACTAACAAAATTTTGCCCTACAGGAAGGGATTGTTGGGGAGGGGAAGGGGCGGCTACATTGGCGTAAGACCTAGGTTGCCCTTGGGAGAAAGTGGGATGAGGAACCGGGTTATGGATATTTGGGAGAAGGGTGGAAATAGAAATAGGTTTTGGGGTGAGGGAAGGAAAATGGGACAGGGAATTGGGAGGAGGAGAAGGACGAGGAGGAGGAAGGCTAAAGGGATGAAATGTTTGGGGAATGGGTTGGAGATTGGAGGCTAACCTATAACCATAACTAGGAGACCCAGATTTTGCTGGTTTGGGTTTCCTCTGAGTACCTCGTACATGGACCTGTTTACACTCCACATAGAAACATGTCCCGCTACTCATTGACCTACGACACATGTACGGGTGGAAGAAGGGGCACTCGACCTTTGAGCACCCTTTCTTATTGTATTTGAAGAGCCCAAACTTCAACAATTTTTGACACCATTGTGGGTGTTCAAAAGAGCTGCAACCTTTTCTATCAGGACTACAAGGCTGCCTTTTATGGTCAGGACAAATTTCCCTAGTTTAGTTTCAAATTTGAGAAAAAACCTTTAAATCTAAGAAAAGTTCCAATTTTTGACTAATTAGACAAAAAAGTTGAGTGAAATTGCCGGATTAGACGAAAAAAAGACGAACAAAATCCAAATTAGAGGAATAAATTTGTCGCGACGAATAAGGGTAAAAAAGACGAATAAAGACGAAAAAAGACGAATAAGTTTATTCATCTTAAGTTCCTGTCCCTAGTCATCAAGATCCTGTAATTCCTCTTGTTGAAGATGCCGTCCACAGAGAAGATCTTCTCGTCCGACCATCCAATAACCTTCCCCTGATTGACTTGCATCCAGTCCAGGAGCTCCTGTGACCGCGTGACCCTCTTCTCCTTCTGGACCTGGGTGAGGAGCTGCCTGGCCAAGAAGGGCTTGGAGATGATCCCAGCGTCCATTGCGAGCCTCTGGGTGGTGGACTTGGATAGGTTGAGGGTCTTGGACACGTTCCTGATGCTCCTGTTGTCCTTCCGCCTGACCATCTCCTGCAGCCTCTTCCGGTTCGCAACTGTCCTGACCGTCCTCTTCCTTCCCTTGCCCTGGGCTGTCTTGACCTTGCCTCTCTCCTGATACCTCTTGAAAACACTCAACACAGTCCGTCTGGACACATTGAAGTCCTTGGCAATGGAGATGGCACTGTGGCCTGCTTCCCTGAGGGCCACGATCTTGATCTTGGTGTCATCATCAAGGTTGGCCATGGAGTCAGAGGTTTGCGTCGAGGTCGAGTCAAGTTAAGTATCACGATAGTCTGGATAGTCATTTGCAATGGTATTAAGTGAAAAAAAGCCTGCAAATTGCCCTAATTAATGAGGTAATTACTTACTGATTGGAATTGATGAATCGGGCGTGGAACAAGGGGTATTTGTTGTCCTCTTTGTCGAGGAATAACTCCTTGGGACTTGCTTTGATGTTGTTGTTTTTGGCACCGTTTGATTCGGCGCGCGGTAAATAGGTCACAAGGTAAAAAGGTCACGGTAAATAGGTCACAGTAAAAAGGTCACCGAAAAACAATAGAGAATGTGAACTAAATATATCGGTGTTACAATTTCCCCCCATAAGTGGAGACAAACAAAAGGGAGGTAAAAGCTCAAAGTCAATCACATATTGGTCACATATTGATACTCATTTTACAATTGTCATCTTAAGTATGCAAAAGTATATCATCCTAACCAGAACATTAGCTTTAAGTAAAGTCACTTGACCTAACTGTCTTTAGAGATTTATACGCATATATTTCTTGACTAGGTTTAACTAACCCCCCCACCAAGCACTTGCTTATCTTCTCATTTTGGCTACCCTACTGTTCCTCTGCACTTCGGCCTAGCTGACCAGCACAGATATGAGGAGAAAAGGGCTAGATTTCACTAGATTTGGAATTGTTCACAACCTCTATAAAGATTGTACCTCCTGGGGCAAACAGTGCAGAACCGTGAAAGGTTGTGAGAGGATCGTCAAACACTTTCCGTTCTAGCTCAACGTCATCTCGTCTGTAATTGACATGTAATTGTAATTGAAGTCAATTACATTTTCGGATAATGTAATAGTAATTGCAATTAATTACATGTTTTGATGAAGTAATTGGAATTAATGACATTTTTCAAGTAATTGACCCAAACCTGTTTTTATAACCCTTCATGAAGTTGTCTTGTGATTCCGAAATTCAGACACATAAAGACTTGAGCTTCTAAAACCTTGAGTTTCTAAAACCTAAATATCACGCCAACAAGTTCCTTTTTAATGCAAGAATCAACCAATTGACTTTCAAAAAATTCTTCAGAATGTTTTTGTCCATAAAAAACTAAGGAAAAATAACGAAAATCAAACGTGGTCTCTAATGAGCATCGATCGTTGTGCTCACTCATCACAAAAAAATTAAAGTCGATGTTTTTGAAATGACTGGCTAAACGGGTGTTTAGCTTAGAGGAGTTGCTGACAATTGTCCTGTCAAGAGATTAAAACTAAAGGACAAGACCATCCATCATACAAGCACAAATGTTTTGGGGTTTCTTTTGCCGCCTCTTATTATAGCAATTACTAATGACGTCATCACTTTTGGCGGGAAAAAAAGTTCGGAAGACCTGTGTTTCTGATGAGCATGCGAGGTAACTAAAACGAAGGTTTAGGCCTGGAGATTGCAACAATGCCTTTCTTATCTGCACAAATTGAAGTTGAAATAGCAATTCTTGACATTGTATTTACAAAAAAGTATGTTTTGTTGCTTTTATCTAAAATTTCGCTACATAAGTTGAGAGGGTTCTTCCGAACTTTGAAATTAGGAATGCCCGACTTTGAATAACAAGATGGCCAGAGGAGATTGGTTCCTGGGGCAACTAAACCTAAAAACAAATAATTTGTTAAATTGAAGGCTTCCAATTTCTCCATTTGTTTTCAAATTACTTTACAATACTTCTCAACATACATTAAACATGCCATTAAACTACCAATATATAAATGCAACATTTTTCGAAAATCTGACCCTTGAAAACTGAGATTTTTTTGGCAAGCCTACCCTGCTAACGGCAGTTAGAGACGGCAGCAGGTTCGTAAAATGATATGGTAATCACTCCCATTCCTGCAGCCGCCACTTTGCTTCCATGTTGTTCAAATTTCACTTTAATTACAAAATAACAACCGCTAAACAGATCGTTGCCTCCAAAGGTCTCCCCAAAACAGACTTGAACTATCTGTCCCTTGATCTCCAGATCATTTCAGAAGTCTCCAAGGTTTAAAGTGGAGGGATTCTTCCTCTTGATCTCAGCCAAGCAATCGTGTCCATTCGAATTCTGTAGGACCAAAGAGCTCCGATCAATGTTTCCCAAAAGAGCAGATTGATGCTGCTCAATGGAACAGGACATAGCTAGGCAATAAATGAAACAGTGAAATAGGTATATCTTGGGAGTCTTTTAGCATAGTATTAGCTAACATCATCAACATCTAAGATTTTGATCTTGACTGAAGGCACTAAATTAAACTGGATTAAAAAGTTATCAACGACTAACATTGGGTTACTTATGCATGTATAGCTTTGCGAGGGCATTTTTTAGAAGAAAAATGAATAATGCCTGAAATGGCCCTTGTTTTACACGAAAACATGTCAGGAAAAGCAAGTCTAAATTTTAAATTTCAATGAACGCCTCGCTTCCTTTCTCCGAATAAGCCTTGCAGACCTACTACATTACATTCGATATAAAAGGCCTTCACATCATAGCAAGAACTCATACTTACATTTAACGTAAGCATCAGAACATCATGTTTTCTTGCAATCAACTCGTCATCCTTGGAGTGTGTTTCATGGCCTTGTCCGTTGAGCAAGGCCAATCCTTTTTCTGGGGAACACGTTGGGAACGGAGCTATTTCGTCCCAAGACTTGACTCCACCAACAACGATAATGATTGCCGGGCTGAAGCTAATGGGAACAATGCTCCAGCACTAATCCAAGGAGACTTCAGACATGATCAAGGATTTCTCTCGGTAAAGCAATGATTTCTCAAAAATGGCAGTTTTAAGAATTAACTATCCCTCTTTTTCAGAATGTGGGCCTCGACAATAGGTTCCGCGTTTGTGAGGTGGTGGTTCAAAGGAGATTTGGATTGTTTTTTAGACAAGTGCTTACCAACTACAACTTTGTCAGTGGAACTGTTGGCTCCCTGTTTCGAGTAATTATCAACTAAGGGAAACTTTGCCATGCAGTTTGTATGAAGAAAGATAAAGCCTTGATAATGAATTGGATTACTGTCTACGATTTCAAGCTGAAAATATATCTTCAACATTTCATACCCCTGACGAATTGCTTGACACGTTGTTTCTTTGAGCTGGAGAAATCATTTCTGAATTAAAAAAAATTGAGACCAGTTTTAAGGTGTACATGTGGTGCATTTGTATTTGAATTCGGTTTATTAGGTCATGGGCTAAAAACGATATAGGGTCACTTTAACCATGCTTAAAGACATTTTTTAAACATTTTCCTCTGTTCAATTTTCAAGGAGTCTTATGTGTGCGTCTACCAATAATTTTGTCGAAAACCACTCAGCCGTTTGTCAACTTTGATTTAATGAACCTCCAGTCTAGTCCTTCGAGGCTGCTGAACAAAAAGGCCGTTGAATATAGATCCACGAAACAGATTTCTGAAGTATTTTAGAACCACACTACTCTTAGTACATGTAAGACTTTAGTCAAAATAAGTTTTCAAATTTTTGTTTTTTAGCAACATTATCGTTTTTGCCCGTGACCTAATGATCGAACTTAAATAAGTGTTTGGCATTGCATGTACATATCAAATCTGGTCCCACAAGTTTCCGAAATTTAAAAAAGACTTCTCCAACTTCAAAAACATCTTGTTAGTTAAACAGTGCTGCCAAGACAACCTATGCATAGTGACTTGAAAAGTAGCCAATTATTGGCTATGCAATTGAATAAAAATGGAGAAAACAAGAGGAAAAGCCAAAACAAAAGGAGGAAGAAAAGCGAAATCACTCACTGTTTAGTTCCTAAAGTTTGCAGAATGGGAACATATTTTTTATCGCAAGCCAGGATTACATTGTAGTTCCAAAAATATCGATAGATACAAAATACTCGTTTTTGTCCATTCTTTAACAAGCTTCTGAAAGCATAATCTACAGATGCCTAAATTTCTGGAACACTTGACAAAATAAAAGGAAGATGCACAAAATTATGACATTGTTGACAAAAATCAAACTAATGATTTATTTTTAACATGCAATATAAAACACAAACCCAACATGTACCATAAATAGAAACAACTTGAACAGATGAATTTTAATTTTCAGATGCAAAAATTCACAAATGACTCAACAAAATGATAAATTTTGAACTTAATTTCTCTTGAGACTTCAAATGTGGTAAGAGAGCAGTCAATTTTTCATTTTAACTTTTTGCGTGATCTATAGGTAAAATCTGGACACCTTAGCTCATCTGGAAAAAGAAACAACCATTAAGTGATGTGAGGATGGGAGTCCTAATAAATAATCATAATAAACTTCGCGAGTGAATTGGATTTATGAGATGGACCCTTAGAAGGATTGAAATTAAAAAGCATAATCTCACATCAGAACTATTCGTGTATCAACAAGACGACTCTAAAAGATCAGTCGACTTGTTTGTATCCATCTTGATTGCACGTATCATCCATTTCCAATCTACGCCAACTTAATAAGTAGGAAATTTTCAATTTTTTCAATTGTTTTGAGTTTTAGATATTCTTGAACTAAATATTTACTTTTGATAGAAAGAAGTCTAAGATTTGTTTTAAAAATTAATTATATTTCTACCTACATTAATTAAGTTACAGAGGGTTTCGACGTTCAGTACTAACCGGTTCGGGAGTTGAATCGGTTCATTTTTGACCAAAAAAGCTACGGAACACTCTGGGCAGATGA
Organism: Tigriopus japonicus; assembly: GCA_010645155.1. Lineage (NCBI taxonomy): Eukaryota > Metazoa > Arthropoda > Copepoda > Harpacticoida > Harpacticidae > Tigriopus > Tigriopus japonicus. Next base: position 1,979,555 of record CM021314.1, read on the forward strand.
GAACTCAAATTTCCAAGCAAATCGTACAAATTTTCGATCTCATACAGTTAATTGCAATTCTTCATTGTTGTGTGTTTTGTCACCACTGGTCAAAATACTAAATAATATTATCTAAAGGACATTTTGCGCTTATATGTGCGAGTCTGATGTTTCTCGATGGACCATACTCAAATTGGAACCAAACACGATTTATTAAAAATATTACAGAAATTCACAAAGTTCGTATCGTGAACAAACGGCATGCCCTCTTCTAGTCACAAATAACCATAGCATTGATGATTCTTACCATTCATTGGTCTTTCTTTTGCTCTCATCCCTTGTAGTGGTCGAAAAGCCCCTAAACAACTTTTATAAAATACCTCTTGACATAGCATATATCAACATCAAATATATAAAGCATATCTAAGCTTTTACTATCCCATTTGATCCCAAAATCTCGGATTTCTATATGAGGCTCTGGTTTCTCACTAACCTTGACTCGACAATGTCCCATGAAATAGTAGCCCCGAAAGAACCAAAGATAGGGTTGCATGTCAACTCTGGCGCAAAAGCAAAGACATCGATCATATCGTCTAGCCCTCGTTTGTAGCTTGAACACGCCATGGAAAATGAGAACACACGTACCTAGGTCGACCACAGACCAGTTATCAAGATGACGGAGGTATCGGCTGCCTTCCGAGGCCTCTTTCATTTCGAACCTTTGGGAAGCCTTTTCGAGGATTCTATTGTGCAGATGCAGTAAGGGATCACCCTAAAGAAACTGCGGGATCAATGCTAGCTAGACTTCACACAACAATAGCTCTTCTGGAGTAGAAAAACATTGCTAACTTTGAGAACGATTGCCCAAATTGCACGAGGATCTGATAAAAGATCTGGTGGTATGTGACTCTTCAATCAATGTTCCAGTCATTGTTTGGCGCATACGAGTAAGTCTAACAAGAACTGGTTCTTTCTTGCACAAGAAAAAAATCGTTTCTTTGCAATATTTTGAGTCCAAAGTTGATAACGAAAACTCTATTGGTTGGTTTAAGGCCTCATGGAACATTTGAAGTAAGTTTTCAAATATTAGCATTCACAAAATTTTCTTAGACTGATCCCATACAAACAAACCAAAAATCTCTATATCCTAGACCATCCTTATTTAACTTGTTTCGCAAAATAGTTTGCAAAACATATCCAAGGTCTCTCCTCATAGTGCTTTCTAGTTCTGCTATTGCTTTCGGTTCTTAGTTTAAATGAAACCGAAACCAAATCCTACAAAAAAACGATTTATTGTGCATCACAATTAGAATTTTCTATGCTAAAAGGAATGATTTGACGGAATTAGTTTTAAATTTCTGATAAACCACGTCATCAGACTTTTGTCATTAAAATAAACAAGTCGATCCTTTTTTTCGACTGTCTCGAACTACCAAAACTAGCTTTTCTTGGTGGATCATAACTTCCATAAATTGAATCGTAAAATTGCCGTTAACTTACTTACTTAGGATTACATTTAAGAGGAACCGTGTGATCTTGCGCTAAACCCTAGTGATGGACTGAAACTAAAGTTTCGACCGACAGAGAATTTAACCTAAACCGAAAGTATCTGACTACAAAATTATATAGTGCAAAAATAGTTTTGAAAATATGAAAAAATCTCAAGTTTCAGACCTAAAACTCTTCGAATTTGTTGTCAAACTATTCTTTATAGTGCAAGTCTGCGTTCGGTTTCGTTAAGCATAACCAAAACTGAAACCGAAACTTCGGCCGAAAGCGCTTTCTGACCATCACCAGGTAAATGCCATTTACCAAATGATCATCAGAACAGTTTGGCAGCATCTCTCAAGATCAGCCTTGGGTTTTCTTTCCATTTACTCGGGATGTCTACATGAAGACACCTTCTGCCAAATATCAACGCTAGAGAATTGTGTTTGACACAGCGATGGTTGGATGATTTGGCCTTGTACCACATCTTCCTGGGAAAAAATGGCTATCATTCTTGGCATACAATATTGGAGTGGATATTAAAGCGAGAAAGTGTAGCCTGGTTTCCGGCTCACATCATGGAATAACTCTTATTTTCCTCATGTTGCAAATTTTCTAAACCTTGAATGAGGGCTCTAATTGGGGCCCTTTCAGCATGAAATTGTTAAATGAGTACCACACACAAGGAATATCATCAAATTTACGACAGCTTAAACCAATTACTGACGCACATGGAATCACCATAACACACGGGTAAAGTGAATGGGAAGAAAATCTTTGTCGCTAAATGTTCTATGAGAAGATGTACTGTCATTAATTATCATTAAGTGTTTGTCGTAAATTCGATAGTGGTATTGAAAATTTCAACACGCGTACTTCAAAATGTAAAAGGCTAACTTTTTTTAAGTTTCCTTTGCATTTTGAATGAGCAAAAACATGTATTGGAACATTGATAATGGAAAAGGAAGTGGTCCAAATAAGATACATAACATGTCAAAAACGCATTACCTAATCCACGACTTCAGTTGACATTCACCACAGTTGTTAGAATACGACTATCCAGCTTTGTTCAGGTCTAGCTCATTGATATGTATGTACGGAAGGCTTTCACATTGGCGACTAGAATATTTAAGGAACCTTCCTCTACCATTTGTATGGTACAAGTTCCAAAATACAGTGGCATTAAGGAACAAGTACCTTTGCTTTGTCCTTTTAGTCAGATTGACCCAGACTCCATTGTGTGCCCTTCAAGGCTTCAGAATAAGCCATGAGGAAGGGAAGCTTGAGGAAGGGATTCGGCCTTAAACGGTGGGAAAAGCAATAAGCAATAAATATTCGATCGTCGAGCGAGTGAATCCATGAATGATTCACGGTCGCTGGCTCGTAGTATCTTACAAAAAACGTTGTCTTTACGAAACACGACGACAATAAATATATATTTAGGGCTTGTAAAATACATGACATTTCATCGCCTCGATTGAGTGAGGAGGCTACATTACTCTTCGTAGAAAATTTATCGCTTGGGCGAGCAAAAGAGTGCCATCAGTCTCGTTCTGAATTCCTTTCCCACACAACAGTAGATGATGAAATTGGTGGAGGAATTCAAGACCAAAACCAAATGATGTATGTGCCCTAAAACGTAGAAGATCATCGGGATGTGATATCGCTGCTGATTCAGACAGGCCGTAAAATGCTCGGCCGTGTTATTGTGCGGATTCACAAACTCGTAAACCTTCAAGGCCAAACGATAGCAATGACAAGCGATGAAAATGAGCACAATCAGCACGAGGATCATGGTCGATTTCTCCCTTCGTTTCTGGAAGTGATGGGCGTTGGTTCGACGGCTCTTCCGGACACTCAAACTCCGAATGTTATTAACGCTATCGAAGGGATCGCCTTGTACCGAGGGTCTTCGTTGATCTCGCTCATGGGAGTTGCTCAAACTTTTCCCAAAGAAGCTTCTCCGCATCACAGATCGTCTTTGTTGAGCAAAAAATCGCGGTGAGGGCATGGCATTGGGATCGCGGATATTCGCCATCTCAGTTCCCGAGGGACCTTCGAAGTACTCCGGACCTCCAATCACGGTCTGAGTATTCTCCAAGGTCGTGTCGATCTGTGGCGAGTCCCGACGACCCACAAATCGATGACTGAACTTGTTGGAAGCCCGGATTTTGAGGATCATGCAAAGGTTGAAATAGATCAAGGCCGCCAAAGGAACGGCTCCCGTGGTGATCATTTCGTCCCAATAGCTACTGAATTGGATATAAGTCGGGTCCTCCATGAGTTTAGTGGTCCAAAAATCCGTGTGAGTGCCGTTGTTGACCAAACGGAATTGGAAGAAACGAGGGAACTCCAAACCGATCGATGTGAAAATCACCATGAGCACGAACTTGAACGGGGCGTGGCGATGACTGAAATGGGATCAAAAAGGTTGAATGTAAATATCGCGTGCTGAATTCCACTTTTGGCAAACATTGGCAAGCCCAGAGACGGAACTGATTTGCCATTCGCAAGCCAACAGTTTTGAAGGGAGTTGGTGCATTCGAAGGTGGATTTGATATAGCATTGCCGAGAGTTGGAGATTGCATGGACGAAAAGTTCCGGAAAACTCACAAACTCATTGAAACAATCAAAAAGTTTTGACGTTCTGCTCGGACAAACTTTATGGAATGGGTGTGCCTAACTTTCGAAATCATCCTAATTTTCTAGGGTTTGATGTGCACCAAATAATAATTCATAGGTTTCACATCGACGACTTTTGGTACTTTTGCCGGAAATGCTTCGATGAGAAGTACAGTACATCTTCCAGTTTCGATTCTCCAACAAATAGTCTCATTTCCTCCTTCTTCTGACAAGAGCCAAACTAGTTCTCTTGATCAAAACTTTAAAGACACGCACCAACTTCAAAGTGGCTTAGCACGCCTTCTCTCCCATATCAAATTTGAAAACCCACTTCAGAGAACTGGCTATCCTTCCACCAAAAAACCCTCTAGAAGCGTTCATTCAGATTAATGATAGATTAAGTACAACATGCCCTATTTGCCCATTATTTGTTTGTACTTTGGAACCTTCCTTACCTTAAAGGGTGACAAACTGCCTTATATCGCTCGGCAGACACGGCCACAATCATAAAGATGGTCGCAGTTTGGACAATTCCCTTCAGGGGATGGACCAAATAAGGGTAGCAGAGCTTGTACCACGTGGGATGAGTGGTCATAAATGTGCCCACGATGGCCGTTTCTCCGATGGAAACGAAGATTAATAAGCTGTCGGCGATGGCCAAACACATGAGCAGCCTGTTGAATGGTCGGTTGGTTTCCGACTTCCTCAGAACGATAATGGTCAAAGCATTGCCACAAAGGCCGAACACGCCCACCACACAAATGCCAACGCCTTCGAGCCAATACTTGGAGGAGTCCAGGAACGAGTTGTATTCTGCATGGAGTTCGAAGCAAGGCAATCGACCGATCGAACCCGTGACGCTCACATTGGAAAACGAATCCCCGATGGATTCAGGACAACGAGACCGAAGCCAATCGTAATCGTTCTCGTCATCCATGCACAACTCTGGAAAGCCAAGCTTGGAAACTCGAGTGCAGAATGAGGAAGAGTCCGATCCAAAATGGACGGTTTTGAAAATCTTGAGCAAGTTCGACGAGCATGAACCCGGTTTGGATCGGTTCGAACACAAACAAACGGATAAATTCTTCTGTGTGACAGAATCGACAGACATTAGCCACGACATTAGGGTTAGATTTCCGAACGGATCCGATATCCCGACCTGGAACAAGAAGAAATGCATGTTCAATACAAGGCAAACACGCACTTTGTTTTGTGTCTGATGCAATTCTATAAATAGGTTTGCGTGCCTGGTGTTCTGTGGACACAAGTGGGAAATTGAATGGCTCGTTGTTCGTTCACTTGAGTCAACAGTTCCGCTCATTAGACTAAGGGTAATAAGTTTGGCCTTGTCCTTCAGAGAAAGGCCTCTGTATGGCACAAATCAGAAATCACCCCCAGGAAATCTGGTCTTGATGGGACCAATGGCCTGTATTGGCATGAACCCATTCTCCATCTTCAAATGGATGCTCGGAACGGAGATGGCTTTGTCAAAACCTAATGTTCCGTTGTAATTACAAACTTCCGCCTTGGAAAGCTAACGACCACAAATTTTCGGTAAATTGTTTCTCGTTCACCGAGTGACACGTGGACTACTTCAAAAGAGAGGGATTGGGTAACTGGTTTGTTGTCATTTTGGGCTATTTTAGCTTCTTTAGAGGACTCCATCCTCTTGCTTTGCTTCTTTTCTATGTTAAAACAAACAATCTTACATTGAAAGCAGCAAAACGCACGCTCATGTTCATGCTCTTTAAAAAGGATTTATGGGGTTAGAGCCACAATAAAAACTTTGTCCATGCATAAGATTTTTGTTTCAGTGGTCGAAGTCTCTATTTAGCAAAAAGTTCACGAAAACAAGAACTTGGAGGAAAATTTGAAGTAAGGGAAAGATTTTCAGAAATAAAAAAAGTAAATGTGCACAAGTGGTCAAACCAATGAAAAAACGCTAGTGATGGACCAAAAGCGTTTTTGACAAAAATTACAGCGGAAATTTTGGCCGAAATTTCGGTCAGCTAAGAAAAGTTCAAAAAGCAGATGTGCAATAAAAAGGATGGAATTTGACAACAAAATTGAAACCAAAAACATCTGAAACGTGAGTTTCCGACTTTTTAAAATTTGTAATTGCCCAATATCAAACACATGAGCCATTTAATCTTTTAAAGTGAATTTTGCATTTATATGATTTTGCAGTCAGCTAATTTCGGTTTCCGTTAAGCCCTCTTTCAACTGAAACTTTCGGTTTTTGTTAGCGCCTTTTTGGCGCAACACTAAAAACGTTGTCAGTCTTGTTTTTTTGTTCATTTGTTTTTCTTCTCCAACCATATGGATACACTTGATCCCATGATAAATGGAAAAAGTCAATCTGAAGGAAGTAATCTTCTCAAATTCACAAATAATTTTATCGCCCTACAAATAATTTTTTTCCTATGAATGAATCATGGGTTTATAAATACATCTCAAACGCACAATTACTTATACGTCTAAGGCCCCCATCTCATTGACGATGAATGATCCAGTGAAATTGTTGTGGTAGGTTTTTACTTAGTACAAAACCAGGTCAGAACGCTTTCCATTTTCCTCAAGTCAAGTTTTCTCCTAAGACTATTGAAATTTAAACAAACACATGAATAAATTAAAGCGACTCATACAAGTGGCAATGTACGTTATCGTCATCATTTGAATGTAGAACCTATAAATTTCCAAGCTAAATTGTTCCTTGAGAGCCAAGGGCATCTCTATATTCTGCCACAATCTCTTAATGGCACTGATTCTTCCCTGACATTTCGTCCATTTTCTGACTTTCTGGTCAACAGGCAAATAAGATAATTGGGAACATATTTAACTGAAAGGTCCCCTTCAACAACCACTTGATGGATGCACTTTCAATCTGAAGCACACTTTTTTTGAAACCACGACCCGCTCTGCCAACAAAAACAAAGTTTTGTACCCTACAAGATTTCAATTTGAAATCTAATCCAATATGTCGCTTCACAAAACGTAATCTTTGAAGGTCCTAGATTTTCCAGTGGTTCACGAACATTGCCAAACGTGCCGTCTGACCTCTTTGAAGAAAGTCTGAGAATGTCCCAAATTCATGAATATCCCATCTTCTGACGTCCCCACCCTCATAAGAAGATCAATGAAGCTCACCTCTGTCATCCAAACTTGGTCGCTATCCGCATCATAGTCCTGGTACTCATCTGACGGCACCGAAACTGCATGGGTTGAAAGACTTGAATAGTTGGTGGCGGCATAAACATCCGATGTCATAGAAATCATGTCCACGTCGTTGGATGCCGGGGGTCCAACACGAAGATGGAGAACAATCGTGACCAAATTACCGGGTAAACACAATAACGACCAGACAACAATGGCCTGGAGCAGGAATAGCCGAGAGCCACTCATGTTGTCGAATCGCGATAAGCACGGGGAACACCGTTTGGAACAGCTCGTTGTTTGGCTCAAAAGACGGGGATTGGTCGGGGCTTTATCGTCATTGAAGCACATCTTTTGGAACTTCAGACATCTTGGGATGCCAATGGAACAGGGTGGTGTCTTTTCTGGACTCGCTTTGGACCTTGGTGAGTGGTGAAGCTTTCCATTGGGAACCTCTTTCAAAGAGGTCAGTGGAGACCCTTGAGGCTCGATCAATTGGATTTCGGTCCTGAAACCGCTTCCGAAATGAGTCTGATGGCAATTAGGATCGTCATACACCACCAACGATTGAAAACGAGCGGGCTCAAGATCCTCTGGATCTGACCTTTGGATCAGGGTCACTTTGGGATCAAGATTCTGAGTGTCTTCAGAGTGTTTGGCTCGACTGCTCTGACTCTCCATCATCTTATGAAGAGGGTTAAACCAGATCTGATCTTGAGCTTTCTAAACTCATCTTGGAGAGGAAATCTTCTAGAATGTGTTCCACCAAGAGCAAGGAATGGTCCTTCAAGGCCTTGCCATCTGTATGGAACATGTTGATTGACCGATACCTTGAGTACAAACGGAGCCTGAAATTGAGAACGAGAAAACATTGGTTTAGCTCAAATGGACTTCATTTCGCTTTTGATGATGGCTTTACAAAAAGGTTCAGAATTGGTTTTTTGTTTTTGTAATAATGTAAGTTTATCTTAAGTAAGGGATTTTTTAATAAAGAGGAAAAACGTGGATCATGTTTGAACGAAGAGACTTTGAAGGAAATTAATTGGAAAAATTGAAGCCAACTCGTGGAACCAATTTTGCCAAAAATTACGGCTCTTCAATTACTTTTAGGAACAATATCGTTAAAAATGTTGAGGAAACCTTTAGTACCAAATATCTAACAATTTTCTTGCTCTCTGGGTCAGTTTACAAAATCTTGGGAGATTGGGAAATTGGAAAATGTTGTTCAAGGAATTTGACTATTTGTGTCTAAATTCCTTAAGAAAAAAGCAATATCACTCCTTTATTTCCTAGACTATTAGAAACCGTCGAAAGATACGAAGGAAAATGAAGAACCACCCTTGTTTCTCTAATATCGGATTTTTTCTATTAGGAAAACGATAGAGAAAAGAGAAGAATGTATTTGGTCCAATTGGAGCTTGATGTGTTGAGCCAAAGCCTGCTAACAACATGCAAATGATTCCAAATCCTCAGAGATAGAAAAAAGAATCTCAAGGGAAAGTGAGAATGCGCTTCATTGAAAAAAATCCAACACTAAAAATGCATGATGGAACACAAAGGTCTCGATTTCCTGAGAAGCAACCACTTTCGTAGTAATAGCTCGTATGCTATGAGGGCAAAGCTTGGTAGTTGACTTGCAAGTTTACTTCAGAGTGTGCTTGCATGGTTTTCTCAATCGATTTGGCTTTTCTCGAATGTGGCGGTCCCTTTCGATCTTGAAATTCCCGAACATCTATGATCGTTCGCTCGCCCGCTTTCAAAGCCGTCACCTCCTGATTTCAGCTACCCCACATTTCTCCTTTTTTCTCTTCATTATACCCTTTTCAATCCCGCGCACAAGAACAGATCAGGGGGCGTGTAATTTTTGACAACGAATTCGAAGAAACACTTAAAGGAAGTTCTCTTGGAATTGGTTCGATCGGCGTTGAAGTGTTCGAATGGGAATGCTTCAACGACGCAGGAGAACTTCCTTCTTCGCATGCTTCCAGTCTTGCTTCTCGTTGATCAAACCTTATGTTAAGATCAAATAGTGAGAAGGTTTACTTGAAGTTGACTTGAAGTCAATGCTACTAGCACACCTTAGCGCACGCTTAACATACCACTTAATGTCCATGACGTACAATTTACGTAATGTTTTTCATGAATTTTCCTCAGCCATTTGTCCAATAGGGAAACTGGGGAATAATCAAATGAATGAATCACCATTTTCAACCTTATATATCGGGACTACCATATGTTCCCTTGCTTGAATGACCTCACGAGATCTGATATTCAATTGGATTTTGAGCATCGGGAACCCAAATCAAAGCAGTGTGTTTGAAATTGAAAAGAGACGAATTAAGAGAAACTTGGCTTTAAAGCAAATCAAATACCGGGCATTTAAAAGAAAAAGAAAAGCTTTCTGACTTCTTTCTTGTCATTGTTGTGGACTGCATGAAGCCTTTAACAAATGCAAGAAGCTTGATTAGCATAAAAAGACATTTTGCTTACTTTGTCTTCCTTTCGAGCCAGAATTAAATAATATTTATTTCTTCCTCAAATGAAAACTAAGGAATTTCTCTTTTATTTGTATGTTTTTGATCAATGCTGAAATAAAAGGTAATCGAAAGAGGAAGTGGGTCTCATTTTTTTGACAAAATTTCATCAACCAGTTCCAAAAGTTTTTTTTTTCTTTTTCTCAAAATAGGGACCGATGTTTGAGTGTTGTGATCAACGATTTGAGCTTTCCTTTGATTCTTTGAAGCAAGCTAGGACATGATGGCACTTTATCACCGCTTGAGCTCGAAATAAAAGGGTCCAAAAAGTCCACTTCTTTCGTCTAGATCGAATCCAAACGAGGGACAATGTATTTCGGAAACGAGCATACAAAACTTTGCAAATTCCTCCCCAACTCGTTCCCATCTTCAAGACTTGTCTGACTTTGTGGTGCACCATTTAAAAGAATGGGTCTGAGTTTCAAATGGGCTTGAGAGTAGTTGGCAAAAGGGTTTTGCCAATCATAAAAGATGGTCGTGCCGACCATTCACCATTAGACAAGGACATGCTGCATTTGAGAACCAAGTGGTGCTTTATTTGAGCGGTGGCTGGCTCTTCTGTGGAACATTGCAATTTATCAAATGGTTTACTTTCTCACAAGAAAAACGTGACATGCTTTAAATCGTCTGTTCCGAGCATTCAATCGATTACGATCTGTTCTGTATTTTGAGCAAAGGAATTCGGCCATACATCATGTGTTCCAGGGAATGAAACCTTCAATTTCGCGTTCAATGCCAGGCTTTTCGGAGAAAACGATCGGCTGAATTCATTTTTTGGTGAAAGGGTTGGGGTGAATAACAACATTTGGGGTCTGAAAAATAAACTTAACCCAAATTTCATATTCTTTACTATTTAGCCGTCTTCCGCTCGGTCTTTACTTTGATTATAATTTGAAGAAATCTTCATCTGCATTACCTCGAATCGGACCTGTGTCAATTACTTCAAAAATGTAATTTATTACAATTACAATTACATTGATCTCAAAAGTAATCACATAAATTTACTTTATTTACAAATGCAATCAATTACAATTACAATTACTTTCATCTCAAATGTAATTAATTACAATTACTTTGATCTCAAATGCAATCAATTACCATTAACATTACTTGGAAATGTAATTGAAATTACGTATTTGTAATTGAAATTTCAATTGCATCACAGGTCTGCCTCGAATATGTTGTCCCATTTTTCATATTTATTATCGTTTATTACATTTTCCCCATAAAACAGCCCCAGGACATGTTTTTTCAAGTTTGTCCATACGAATGTGTTAGAGAGAGTTCCCGGAAGAAAGGGCGAAATAAGACCATCATATTTGGAAGATATCTTTGGGACGAGATAATTGACTCAACCAAGGTGTTTGAGCCAATTATGGAAGACAGCCAAGGCAAACGTCAAATCGATGAGGAAATGTTGACACCCTAGATTAATTTACAGGGTACCTCCGATCAAGTGGAGTGCTTGGCGCTAAAAACTCTGAATTGGCTCTATTTTTGAAGAAAAAATGCATGAATTAAAAAAGGATGGAAAAATCAACGAAAAATTCGCTCATAAATGCTATAACTAATCATATAGTTTTGTTAAGTTATCAAAATATGATTATGCACCTCCAAAGGAAGGGAGTAATGGTCAAAATCCGGCGGAGGGTGTTTCGGATCTGATGAAGGATCTTGGCCATAACTCACTTCATTTGTCACCACAACTTCCACACTGGATCATTCCCTATCAATGAGATGGGGGCTTCAGACAAACATATTATTGCGCGTATGAGATATACTTTTAGCGAAATAGTTGAGATGCAGAGCAATGAATTGTAGGGTAATAATGTATATTGTAGGTGAGTGATGCTGAACCTTTTTTCCTCAAATCTCCACTTCTCAACTGGCCAAGTACCCGTTCCCCACCACAAAATAGTACTTTACATAGAATACATTTTTTTCACATTACAATACATAAGTGCTTTTTATGTACACTTTTTTTCCCGAACCGTCATTCCCCACTTGGACAACCCCAAATTTCTCACTAGTGGGGAATTCCCCACAAGTTCCGCACCACTGCTGTAGGCAATAACATTTTAGACTTGATCTCCTTGGGCTTGGAGGAAGTCTCATTAAAGGAGAAGGCGGTCAATAAATACTGTTACATGTTCTTTTTGTTTCAACCCACCCTGCATGGTAGGTGAGGAAAAGAACCTCAAAGCGATTATTGGACCACTTCTTGGTCTCCAATAAATACCTGCTAAGAATAAATTATTTTAGAGCTCTCATCTATGTTAGACAGGAATATGATGCAACTCGCAAGCACGTCGTTAAAACAGGGAACCTTGTCATTCAAATCTATTAGAAAAGAAATTTCCCTTTCTTCCACGCATTCCTGCTCTTCTAAATAAAGTGAACAATGAAGGGCGACCACTTGGTTTTTAGGAGGTGAGCTTGGAATAAGATCCAACTTCCTGCTTCCGACGTTCAGGCTTCCAATAGGATTATAAGAACCTTGGTTGAAGGTCACTTTCGTGTGCAATGAATAATGCGTTGTGCAGAGTACAATGTATAAATATTCAACCTTCTATTCAGATATTTACATTCCTTATTGTTTATTGATTGAGCCACTAGCTAAGGATCAAGAATGAGATAACATCTTCACTGGATGAGTTCCAATACAACATTGGAGTATCTGGAATGAGATCAAGTCAAGGCCATACAATGGCCGCCAACTGAGAACATAAGCAATCGTGTGTATGCATTTTTGAAAAGATCAAGTTGATTGGAAACTCCGCCATGTTATCTTTAAAGCTCGCCATCTGCAAGTGCAGGACCCTTTTTGAGAACTGGCATGTGATCAATTCCCATAAGATCGCTCATTGAACTATTCTACTCTCAGTTTTACCGTCAGTCCAGTACATCCAGTAATTTAGAAATCTATGCTAAACCCAAATGAAAGGTTTCAAGGCAATTGTATTACTATTTTTTTATTCAAGCAGACTTTTCTACTATTCCAGCCAATTTTCGTGCCCAAACTTGGTAAGACTGTCAAGCAAGCAATTTTCAGAGTGTTGTTAAGAAATCCCTCGCAGAGGGCGTTTTTGGTGACGTCAGAATTGAGACATCTGAAATTTAACTAATCTGTGGCTCAAACTTAAGGAAAGAGAGAAGTCCCAAGTCACTTCAGTATGGTTTGTGCTTTGATACGCTTTGGTCCAAAATTAAGACAAACAAGGAGGCATAAAGTACGATTGCTGAATATTTATTTTTTCTTTCAACTAGGGGCCTTGTGAGCAAGGAACGAATCTATGGATAAAGTTAACCTTTTGTTGCTTCCCTCCAAAAAGTTTGATCAATTACTTGTCTACTGTATCTTTCTACTTCATTCGAAGGGTCCAGATTCAGTAATTTGCTGTTTCCACACCTCTCAAAAAATGGAAATTAGCCTTCATAAGAACCGACGTGGGGTTATGTAGCTTTTGCAAGGTTATTTTTTGTTAACATAACCTCACTTAATTTCATTCTTCATCTGTTCATTAACTAGCGTGATGTGTTTCCTCCATAAGCTTGTTTACTCACGTAGTCAATACTCTAGCTTGTATTCCAAAACTTGAACACGGCAAGAACTGCACTTGGAAGTTGGAAATGCCATTGGCTCTGTTGAACCTTTCGATGTTCGATTGGTCCAGAGGACAACCTTTTGTTGCTTCCTAATTCAAGGTCAGTCAGACTGCATGCATGCAGACAGACAGACAAGCGATTGTTATCATCGCCCTCAGGGGTATTGCACATGAAACGGATGCGTATTTCTTTGTCGCGTCTGACCAATCAATTGCCTTGAACGAAAATGAGATCATCTATACCAGGGGTCAGTAACCACTTTTGGATCAAGGCCCACCAAATTTGATGACGTGTTGGTAGGGGTCTACCAAACAGACGGTAGTAGTTTCAGGGGCCCACAAATTAACGATCAAAGAGCCCACGAGTAAAGTACTATGGATGGCTCCCGGGCCCACTATTTTGGATCTTCCCCATGGCTCCTGGGGCCCACCAATAACCACCCTTGGGGACACATGTGGGCCGCGGCCCATCGGTTGCCTACCCCTGGTCTATACCTGCTTCTCACTTCCACCTTATATTGATTAGTTACGGGATTGGGTGGAAAACCGCTATCTATCTTACACGTTCTACATTTAAACGTAAAATAGCGTAGCCAATCGAACTGAAGGGTTCAATACTAGCTTGTTCAATGCCAAAAATACGTAGTTTAGAGAATATCTCGTCCAGTTTAAATCCAAGATAACTTTTTGGTCATTAACTTTAGAAAAAAGGAGAATTGCAGAATCTTGAAAGAAATTAGAATTTGTGAAATGGTCGTACAAAAAAAATATATTCTCTACTTTCCTTTCTTGATGAGGATTTGATAGCAATTATCCAGAACATTGAGGAAAAAAAGTGTTCCCAGCAAGTACCAAAAATGGGCCATTACCACGTAAGCAAAGGGCTACATAAAGTTATCTTCTTCCTATAGTAATTGCCTGCGATATGGACATCAATTTCTTTAGATAAAGCATTTGCTTAATCGCCTTGGTCAATTATGTCAAATGTTCATGGTCATATATATGTATTAGCGTATCTCAAATATGTTCTATTTTTCGACCATTTTGATTCCATTGAACTTGGCTAGACGACAGTTTGGTGACCCTTAAACTATGTTTGGGAGTAAATAAGGAAAATACTCCAAAAACATATCACGTAATCACTTATCCAAAATATTCGATCAACATGTCATTTCAATAGACTCATGTCATCCTCAATGACAAAAGTGCATTCTGGTCCCTGTTTGGACCATTTTCGTCCTCATTCATTCAACAGACGCCTCGGTCCATTTTTGGAAAAATGACCGCCTTAACTTTTCCGAGGACTTCTACCATGTAATACCGCTCCACAATAAATCAGTCTTCAAACGGGACTCAAAGGTTCTAAAATGGCTCCCATTTTATCCCCGTCCAAAAGAAATCTGGATGCATGGGTCAAGATCACATTTTGGCAGAATTGTTGACTACCTTTTCTTTGGTCCAACGCATGAATTTGGGACCAAGGACAAACGCGAGAAATAAATCAGAATGGCTTCCGGGAGCGTTCCAAAATATCGTTCCCCCTGTGGAAAGTTCGCCAAAGTAGTTCCAGTCTTGAAAAGAGTATGAGCGTATGACGAGAAATGATTTGTAGAGAGGCTCCTCTTACGCGTACATTGTCATTTGGTGACACAAATTGAGGCAAAATATGAGCATGCCTTGGCAAACCGAAAGGAACCACCCCCCTTCTAAGCTATGCATCTTCCATCTGCGACGATTTAATGGAAGTTTTTCCTTTGGGAAAGTAGCGCATCGAGTAAAAGATCTTGAAACGAGTACCAAAGCTTGGCACATCCTCAAAGTCGTCAGTTCATTTGGTCCATTAAGGACTTGGAATATGGATCAAGTGGAACTGCGTTTTTTTTTTTTGAGTTAGTGTATATATGCATCTTGAACTTGTGGGAAACCCCAAAGTGAGTTTGCTCCAAAGTGTCTGGAGGTCATTCTCCAGACTGGTTCTACTCGTTTATTCCACTGTGAACTGGGACACTAATGTCTTTGCGCTTGGTCCATTAATCAGGTGAATAGATGGACACACATAGGGGGTCTAAGATTTACTACAACCACTGGCGTCTTTCAAGACCATCGAGATCCCCCGAATGAGAAATGGAAGTGTATTTTGAGAGAGGATCCTATCTTCAAAATTAGTTGATGGCAGGTGAATAAAGCGTCTTTTGGGATTCAGAGATTAAAACTTTCCCTTGCGAACCCCAAAAAAAACTTTTTTGCACAAAGCAAGAGGGATTTGGCACAAACTGACAGGATGCTTTTCAAATTTTTGCTCGTCTAGCCTTTCAAAAGGATAAGGCGGATTTGGGATGTTCCATTTGGAACTGATGGGCTATAACTAAAATGACTGTTGGAATTGATGTATTACTCGACAAACATTTAACAAATTAAGAAGTCGAACATTATTTTTCATACTAATGTCGGAAGAGGTCAAGATGTATTTTTAAACATGTGTTTCATTTTTCCTTGAGAATCTTGAATTTTGAATTCTAAAACTGGAGGTGCATGTGGTGGAAAGAATGACTTATTTATTCTTATCATCTACGAATTCGTTATTCATTATCTCCAGACCCTTTGAATCGAACACATGGTCCCTGTTTGGCTATTTGCTTTTTCGTCTACGGGTGTAGGCAAAAATAATTGCTGATTTTGAGAAAGGAACGCGTATAACACACATCTTACTTTCCTAGCAATTTGACAGTTTCAAAACGATGTTATTCAAAAAACTTGTTTCTCACGAAGGAGGTTGGCTTTTAAATTCCCCACAGCAAAGTGTGGTGAGTTTTTTTTAAATTCACCACAGTTTGCAAATATACGAACAAACCTTATATCTCGAGACGAAACTTGAGAATCATGTTTGCGAAGAGTGTCTCATTTTGTACCACTCACATTCAACTTTTGCTACAAGGCCGCATTCTAAGTTGATAGAAGTGAAAGGAGGAGTTCTACCGGGTGTTCCAAAAGAAGAGGGTCACCTACCGGAATCATCATGTGATTAAAACCTCATTTTTCCGTTGTCAAACTTTATGTGATTCATCAATCAAGAGGCTGGAAAAGTCGAACAACGCATTTTTCTGTCATTCCTTATTTTGGCAATCTTTAAAGTGAATATAAACTTTTTTCTTTTCCAAATCTGTTGCGTATTTTTGAGCTATAAACATTTTCTGAGAGATACAGGCATGGTTTGCCGTTCCGTTTTTAGTGCACCACCCTGTACTCAAGACCTTCTTGATACCCCTTTCAAAAGAGAGACCCAAAACAAAGACGTTATCAACTAATGGTTAAGGAAGGTCGGATCCGCTTATCAGTTGCTTCCTATTGTCATCTCACCTAAATCCATGCGGTGAATTCCATTACTTATAATGCCCAAGATTAAGGAACGAACCTATCAATCACAACCTTCGGATTATGTGTGGTTTGTACCGTGTGGTTCAGTCATTGCTTGTTCCTTGTGGCAAGAGGATTAGCTTGACACGAAACATCTCCAAAGTGCCTTGGAACACGTTTATTTGATTAAACAAACGAGGGAAGAGAAGAATTTTCAGCCTATCTTTCGTCAAATGGAACGAACGAGCAAATCAAACAAATAAGGTATGAATTTAGCCCACGCCATGAGATTAAACATTGTTAATAGCCATAACCAAGGAAAGGTTGCCAAGGTTTTCATTGTTATGAATT